>CAIGQW010054307.1:5121480-5147394 GCA_903798125.1 Danio choprae
TGTATCACCACTGCTAGTGGTCTTCAATCTGCATTCATCAGCATCTAAAACTGTTGCTGCCCTTCACTGATTGTGGATCATTGTAATCAAGCCTTGATGGTCGTCTATAGCCTGTTACGCTTCCCTCACGCAAACCTGCTCAAACACAATTTTGTTATGACATACACACACTCCCGTTCGTACAGGTGCTTTCCAAGTTAACGCTATGTCAGGATTGTGAAATCTCTGACAAGACCTGTCACAGGGCACATTCGGCTTACAGACAGAATAAAGAAGACAAGCCGGAGAAAGAGGAGGCGAGGGAGAGAGAAAGAGGAGGGTATGAAAAAGGAGATTTTTTTAGATGTTCATGATTGTAAGAAGAGAGAGAGAGAATATGTCCCGTTGCTCACATATAACTGTGCGAATGGACAATGACAGCTAAGGTTATATCCATAGAAGAGAAGGGGGATAAAGCAAATATAGAATAATGGAACAGGAGGGGAGTGTGGATATCACATCATGGAGAATACTAAACTAAAAGAAAAGAAAGAATACTGGAGCGATCTCAACAGTGAAATATCAATATTATCACAAGCTATGAATCATCGGTAAGCCTGGGTGGATTGCACTTGTGTAGAATTTCAGCAGGAACTTTTCACACATCTTCAGGGCGTTCCTGGAAAAGACATGCCTTTTACAGTTTTATACAATGAGTAATAAAGTACTTTTTCTTTTGGTAAGGTTTGGAAACTCTGTGTTTTTAAGAATGATGCTGAATTGCAGCGTGCCATCTCATACATTTTTATTTATGCTGGTATATTTTACAAAAAACTAAAAATGATGGTATCACTTGCCATTGCAAACCCGTGGATGCATTTTGTAGTATTACGTTACAGATTAATGGAAATTTGGGTATATTGGCATCCCGTATTTTAATTAAGAGTCATGGTGATGGGTTTTCATTTTATGATGTTGACAATAATTCTTCAATTTTTTGAATGATAATTTTCTTGAGAGGATATTGTTGTGGGCATGGGCGTAAATATCATTTAACAGTAGGGGGGAAAATACATATAAAATTGTCTCATGAGCAATTTTTAAAGGGGACACAAATAATACAAAGTCAAATTGTACATATATAAATGTGCTTTTATATGTCCAGAAGTGTCCACTTTAACTAAAACACTTAAGAACAGAATAGAAATTGATTATACAAAAAATACTGTGGGGTCAGTTCGGACGTAGCGCGGTGATCATTTAGTAAATGCACAGATAAACTATGCTAATTGTGGCTGTTAATGTTAAGTTAACACAATCAAGTCCTCACAAATGAAATAATGCGTGGGAAATGGCTTTGGTCGGCGTGTTAGTTGCAGTGCACTATGCAACAAGCTATTGTAAACAAGCTAGTGTTAACTAGATAAGTAATATTTTAATCGCTAATATAGCAGATTCATTAATTTTATTAATGTACTTATTTGCTGCTTTTTAATAGTTAGTAAGGCAGTATGTTTAGGTATTGGTAGAATTAGGAATGTAGAATGAGATCTCACTTTATAAGTACTAATAAACTCCCAGTTGTTAATAGTGGTACTTAAACTAAAGTGTATCCCTTTTTGAATAGTACTAAAAAAAACTTTTGGGAATATGTTTCAAGCATAAAGCTTTGATGGTTTTTATTTATTTGTATTGCCTCTTACTCTGAGCCAAGACTTTTATAGTTGCTGCAAGCTACAGTGTTAGCATTTGTCATTCGTGTCGAGTTTTAGCCAACACCCTAACAATAAAGAAGCTACACGGTTCAATTCAGAGGCATTTGTTACAAACTGATGTGATACTATTGCAGCTCTGTTTTTGTGTGTCTCAGACAGAAGGAGAACAACATGAATTTGCAGTAAAGGTGCAGCATTACAAAATCTAGTTTGAAATTTAGCGCTGCCCCCTGTCACCTACTCTCCATTTAGTTGAGCATGGAGCATGGATTTTACCATATTTAAATAAGTTTCACAGAATTCAGGAAATTCTCTCTCCTACAATTAAAAGTTGTTCTTTCGTGATTTCCACACTTTCCTCTTTTTACTGCCCAAAGCTCCTAACTAGCCAAAGGTGCAGCCATTATCCCCTCAAAATTGGTTAACCTTAGGCAATACACTTTAATTGGCTAGTTTTATTAACTAATTGCCCGTCCTCTGGCTGTAATTTGCGTAGGTAAATTCCTGAACGACTGCAGTTGGCCGAAATTCCCGTTTAGAGTTTCCGAATTGCCTTATTTTCCACTGATATTTGGCATGTGGGTAATGACAGTGCAGTATGAGCGATGGAGAGATATTAGCATTCCCATTGCACATATTGCCTGCGTACTCTCACTTTTTTAAACCCAACACGGAATGAACTGTTGTCAGCAGCCCCACCCTCTCCCCTCATTAGACATCTCATCAGCAGTCAGTCGTCTCATGGATAATTTATGAGTGCTGCGTTTTGGTTAATTTTGCAGGCAGTGCAGGTTTGCTCTTTAGCTCTCGCGCCACACAAGGGAGGTTAGCATTAGCTCATTGTCTGCTCTGATTTTACAGCCCAGAGCAACAGTGCCATTTAGAAAATAAAGTCGGTCCCAACAGATAGCGTTGAGGTTGAGTCTCAGGTGCCCGATGGTGTCTCAGATGACGTTTCTATACAACCTTTAGCGCGATGCAGTAAGCCGCCTGGTTGCTAAATGATTTATCCAACTTTCCACTGACCCACAGGGTAACCCTGTTAACAATCACGCCTTTAATCATTGCACTCCTGTTGAGAGTGTCTGGATAGACTGGTGATTGGCTGAGTGGATCAGTGTCGGGAAAAGGAGACTCCAACAAACCACAATCACCCGCGCAGTTTTCTGTGGGTGAACTGTACCAAAATGGCTTCACAGATAAGAAAGCACCCTAATGGTTTTATTTTCCTCAAAAATAATAATTCGGTTATCTTTTACCCAGTCTTGTGTTGTTTAATTCATGGGAATTGCTTTAATCAGATGAACACATACTATCCATATTGCTCGAATTCATTTCATTGTACTTTTGAAAGTTAATTTCAGCACTGAAATGCACTAAAACATAGCTTATCCATTTTAAAATTGTATGACATTTTAGCCTGGCTAAAGGTTTGGTAAAGTTTGGTTTTCTTGTAATTATATGATGGTGAGTAAAAATTGAATACAAAGATTTAAATAACTTGTTAGGTATATGTGTGAATGTTAATTTCCTGACTTTATGTTGGCTATAGACTTTCTACAAAAGGGTAGAAAAGCTGTCAGTGGGGTGGTACCGACACAGTCTCATGTATTTGTACATATACTGTATATGTATCTCATATATTTGTACCCCAAAAAAAGTGCAAAAGAACAGTGTAGGCTACGTTTAAACGGTTTTGTACCAGTAAATACATTTGATTGTTTTTCCAAATTCTGCCCCATGAATTAAAACATACTTTTATTCCTGTTAAAATTAAAATATAGAAGATGAATTGTGTGGGCGTCACAGTGGCGCAGTGGGTAGCACGATCACCTCACAGCAAGAAGGTTGCTGGTTCGAGCCTGGGCTGGGTCAGTTGGCATTTCTGTGTGGAGTTTGCATGTTATCCCGTGTTCGTGTGGGTTTCCTCCGGGTGCTCCGGTTTTCAAATTGTTCGTAGTGTATGTGTGTGAATGAGTGTGTATGGATGTTTCCCAGTGATGGGTTGCAGCTGGAAGGGCATCCGCTGCGTAGAAAATATGCTGGATAAGTTGGCAGTTCATTCCGCTGTGGTGACCCCTGATGATTAAAGGGACTAAGCTGAAAAGAAAATGAAGATAAATTGTGTAAGTAATCTTTAAAATGAAGGTTTAATATGAAGCTGTTATTATTCTACTGTACAAAAGTAATATATTTCTGCCCAATCTATTTTGATTTGTCATGAAGATGCTTGAGTTTTCAATCATCATTAATATGGCCTTAAATAAGTAAAGACAACTTATATGAAATGCATAGTTTGCTGATTCTTTAAAGTATTGACACTGATATTCAGCATTCAGACTAGGACTGACTCATGGGCAACCTAGGACTTTGTTTGTTTGACTAAGGTGTCAAAATTGGCTTGAATTCAGTGGTTATGTTTATATAACCATAACATCAGATGATCTGAGTTGGATGAAGGTAAAATCTAGGACCACTTTGCTTTTTCTTTATTGACTATATGGCTGGAGAGGATGGGAAAACAGGAAAAGCTAAAAACAAGTTAAACGTGCTGCTACTGTATGAAGGCTTGTGCTCTAACCTCTCGGCCTCAGCACTAAAAGTCTAGACCCATTTTTACATAAGCCTTCTGCACCTGGAGGAGAGCACAGAGGTGAAAAATTACAACCCATAGCTTAAGTATTTCATCAACCTGCAAGCTCATTCGTCTCCTCCAGCAGATAGCATATTGCAAGCAGATTGTGAGGGGTGCATGTAATGCATGGGTAGGTGTAAATCCAGAAGGACCTCTGCAATACTTTCTTTCTTCTGTACCTAGACCTAGCACGTGTGGTCCTGACCTAGGAGTATGGGGTGATTAGCATTAGCTATCATTGGTATTCATTTCCAGCTCTTAATTCCCCAGTCTTACTCAACCTCCCACTCCCCACTTGACAGAGGACCGCAGGTTAAACGCAAGGGGGAACGCTCCATCACGACTAGATTTGATCCAATTAAGTATAGATTTAATCAGGCCTTGTGTTTCAGGAGGTGAATGCGCAATGTGATCCGCACAGTAACTGCAGACTCCTCGGCATGGGCTTTCAGGCCCAGTTTTCTGTTTGTAAAAGATTACCGGTCGATGCATTATTCAGTCAGTGTTCATATTTACAGAATTTGTTTTAGTCATAAGCATTATTTTTTCTTTAGATTTTCTTCCTAGATTTTTTTAATATGCAAATGAAATAGCACACATAGAAATAAACAATTTCAAAATGCTGAAAACCAAGTGTCTAGCTTATTAAAATATCACTCATTAAAATAATTTCCACTAATAACAGAACGTAAATATAAGTTATATTGATAATGGACAATCATTGTCATTGTATTAGTTACACACTTTATTACACACAAAAGTCACTTTATTAGGTTCAACTGTTTGTTAACACAAATATCAGTCAATCACGTCAGTGGCTTAATCTATTTAGACATGTTCAAGATAATCTGATGAATTTTAAATATAGTATTACATTTTGGAGGTAGGTGGTTTAAAAGACTTTGAATGTGTTATGGTTTTTGGTATCATGTATGGTGGAGAGTATTTCTAAAACTGATCTACTGGCATTTCCATGCACAACCATCTCAACAGTTTAAAGACTATGGTCCAACAAAAAAGAAAAACCATCCTGTAAGCAGCAGCTCTGTGGTTGAAAAGCTTTGTTGATAACTGAGGAGAATGGCCAGACTGATTTAGCTGATAGAAAGACAACAGTAACTCAAATTACCACATTACAACAAAGTTCTGCCGAAGCAGATGAGTTACAAAAACAGAAAAACACACTGGTGATACTTCTATCAGCTAAGATGAAGAAAATTGAGGCTACAATTCACACAGGCTCACCAACATTGGACTAAAGAAGATTGGAAATGGTCTGATGAGTCTCAATGTCTGCAGCAACATTGTAACGGTAGGGTCAGACATTGGGCATTAACATCATGAAAGCTTGGGCCCAACCTGCCTTATATCAACAGTTAAAGCTACTAGTGGCGATGTAATAGTGTGGCTGATTTTTTCAGCACACTTTGGGCCCCTTAGTACCAACTGAGAATTGTTTAAATGCCACAGCCTACATAAGTATTGTTACTGACCATGTTCATCCATTTATGACCACAGTGTTCCCATCTTGCGATGCTACTTCCAGCAGAGTAATGTACCATGTTACACTGCTCAGATTTTCTCAAACTTGCTTTTTGAGCATGACAATAATTTTACTGTACACAAATGTCCGGACTCACAGTCACCATGACCTTATATCATCTTCAGAACACCAGAGTGTGTAGAGCACCGTTGGGATGTGCTGGAACAGGAAATCTGCATCATTCATGTGCAGCTGCAAACATGTAATGCTTTTGTGTCATTATAGACAAATCTTTAAGGATTGTTTCCGATACCTTATTGAAACAATGCCATGAATTAAGATGATTCTAAAGGCAAAAGGGGGCCAACCCAGTTCTAGCATGGTGTTCTTAGTGTCTGGTGAGTGTATTAGCATTATTATTACCTTTTATCAGCTAATCTGTCTATGAGCAAATATATGAGCTATCAACTGATAGATCAGCTAATAGATGTGGATTTCAAATGCTCCAGTGTCCTTGTATCTGTGTTTGCACTTGGTGAAAACGAGGAAACATAACTGTTTTACATTTTGTCAGTTTAGCGGCTAATTCGTATGAATTCATACAAGATCAGTCATACAAAAATGTATGATTTTTAAAAGGAGATGTGGCACCAAACCCCACCTCTAAACACAACCGTCTTTGGGGGATGAGCAAATCATACTAAAATGTATGAATGAGATCATACAAATTCATACTTATTAGCCACTAAATCAAAAAATTATGAATTGGTCTGAGATAGCATTGGAACAGTAGTGAAGAGTGGTAAAGCGATGACCAATCACAGTAATTTCTGTGGAGTATGTGAACAAAATGGTCACACCTCAATGCAGTTTCAAGGTGAAATAAACACCATGAGGCAGTAAAATGCCAACAACGACGGTCCTTTTCCCCACATAAATTGTGATTAGAGGAGCATTCCACTGACGAATAAGCTATAGACTGTCATAGACATTTAAAAAGAACAGCTGTAATCCGGAGTTGTAGCGAACTTTAATTTTTTATCATCACAAATGACACCACTGCCAGATTAAGCATCCCTTTCTTTAAATCACTACCTTACTGCCTAATCCAAGCCATTTCTCTTAAATATCAACCATACCTCAAAATGATCTACATAATAATCCTTATACTGGTGAATGAGCTGAGGCATAATCTGACAGAAATGCTATATTTTGTGCAGTACACTGCCTTCTAGCTTGACCTTCACCAAACAAACTAAATATGGGACAATTACCTAGTTTGTATGTGACAATGTGGTGCATTACCAACACTAAAATATAATCTGAAACTGTGAATAACTTAATAAAAACATTTGTATTCTGCTTGTCAGGTGTTATTTGGACCCTTCCAGAAAACACAATTACAACACATTGGAATATACCGTAGGCTATGATGTCTTCATTTTACATGTACTTTAAATTCAGCGAACATGGAAACACCTGCTCTACATTTTATACAGCTTATGTTAAATAAGTGACACAAACAACACCATAAAATGATAAATTCTTACTTACTCCCAGGGCCATTTATATCGAAGATGATATTTAGCCGCACCACATTGGTGTTCTAGTTTTTCTGAGGTGGTGTGTTAGCCCAACTCTCAGCCCCCAGCCTGGAGGACCAGGACATACACACATACACTACAGACAATTTAGCTTACCCAATTCACCTACAGCACATGTCTTTGGACTGTGGGGAAAATCGGAGCACCCAGAGGAAACCCATGCAAACACGGGGAGAAATGCCAACTGACCTAGCCGGAGCTCGAACCAGCAACCTTCTTGCTGTGAGGCGAGAAGTGTGCCACTGTGTCACCCAAAATGATAAATGGCTCACATAAAAAGCAAAAGAAAGCATTCACATTTTCATAATACAACCATTAAACCAAAAGAAAACACAGGATATTATTTACAATATGTGACCTGCTGGACAAAATGCTGGACATTAAAGATAAAGCGCCTAACAAGGTCTCCGTACATTCATTTTTATGGGTAGTTTTCCCCCAGAACACAAATGATTGTGACATTTTGTGGGCATATTCTAACCAAGTCTATACTTTTGTGAAGTTCTTTGCACAATACCATACAAAGACCTCAAAACACTTAAACAAAAGTTAACACACTTTCCGTCACATATCAATGTTTATAATTGTCAGTTTGCTTTGTAGCTCATGAGGTACGGCATTGTTTTTATTGATTCGGAGAAGTCAGGAACAAGTCCAGTGAAGTGTGACTAAAGAGTTCAAAGCTGTGTAAAGGGTGAAAAATGAAAAAAAAAAAGGCGTAGATGTTTCGGTAAGTTTGATTTTGCATCAGGTTTGCTTTTGTTGATGCTTAGCTGGGTTTAGATTGTGATTTGGCATAGGAGATTCATTCATTCATTAGTCCCTTTATTAATTTGGGGTCGCCACAGCGGAATGAACCGCCAACTTATCCAGCATATGTTTTATGCAGCGCATGCCCTTCCAGCTGCAACCCATCTCTGGGAAACATCCATACACACCCATTCACACTCATACACTACGGACAATTTAGCTTACCCAATTCACCTGTACCGCATGTCTTTGGACTTGTGGGGGAAACCGGAGCACCCGGAGGAAACCCACGCCAACACAGGAAGAACATGCAAACTCCACACAGAAACGCCAACTGACCTAGCCAAGGCTCGAACCAGCGACCTTCGAACGTGCTACCCACTGCCCCACTGTGAGGCCTACATAGGAGATATGTAATAAAAAAACAGCACACTATTAAGGATGCAATGTATTTCAGGTTTTGCAGGAATGCATCCAGAAGCTTGCACCTACAAAAAATGACCTCTTGTAGATGTTTCATAAGAAAAGTGCAGCAAAATGCTCTGGGAGGAATGTATATAAGGTACCGCAGAAACCTAGCCAGAATCACATGTTAAGAATGAGCGTGGTTTGCATATTTTCGACTCTGTGAAATACTTTGATTGAACAGAAGTAATTGTACAGAGCTGAGCCTGAGACAAGGACGGCGAAGGATTTTGGTTTTTGTGATTGAAATGTGAATGGCAGGAGCAGGCAGGAAATGACCCTGTGTAATTTCCTTTCTTTTCTAACTCTGAGTGGAAATTAGCCTAATTTACTTAGCAAGCAATATTCAATCTCCAGCTTTCGTGATTCCTGCACACACAATAAAGTGCTAACCCTTTAATTTTGTAGAGAGGAGCATGGGAATGATAAAGCGTGTTATCGCTTGACTCTCTTCGCCTGAGTTAGCACATCTAAACACAGTGGGTGATTATGCAAAAAGAGAGAGAGACGAGCGAGAATCCTATGTTGACACAAACACTCGATTATTTAAATAATGAAAAGACAAAGGAGCGGCTCATCTTTCATTACAGCCGGCGAATACAAGCCTTTGTAATTGAGCACAGAAAGAGGAGACACATTTGCGTGTGAGGTATTGCTAACAGTTGTGGCAAGTTACGGAGGTCTTGCGAGCTTCTCAAAGGAGAAACTGCATCGCTGTTTGAAATATGGCTCCCTGGTGACACATCTTTCCCTTGCTTTCTGTCTCTACTGAAAGTGCAGCGTCACCTTTATGGTTTCGCAACGAATTGTCTCATTAATGAAGGTTGTGTGATTTAAAGGGACATTTCACCCTATAAAAGTTGTTTGCATTTACTCATGCTCCGACTGTATTTTCTTTCTGTAGACCATAAAACAGACAGGCGGTGTCACGGTGGCTCAGTGGTTAGAACTGTCGCTGGTTTGAGCCCTGGCTTGATCAGTTGATGTTTCTGTGTGGAGTTTGCATGTTCTCCCTATGTTGGCGTGGGTTTCCCATAGGTTCTCCGGTTTCCTCCAAAGAGTGTGTATGGATGCTTCCCAGTACTGGGATGCAGCTGGAAGGGCATCCGCTGTGTAAAACATATGCGGGATAAGTTGGCGGTTCATTCCGCTGTGGCGACCCCTGATGAATAAAGGCACTAAGCCGAAGGAGAATGAATGAATGAATAAAACAGACATAATTAGGTAGGTAGGTTTAACTGTGAACCAGCTTTTAAAAAGTAATTGCACAACCTCTGATTGTTTTTAGCTATTTAAATATTTTTAAATGTAAAACATGAACAAAATGGCTTCTCGAAGTCAGCCAAATTACCCAGAGCTCCAATAAAAAGAATAGTTCCCCCAAACATGACAATGTACACACTGTCCTTCATGTGGTTCTAACACTCTAAAAATGGCAGGTTATTTCATCCCAATTCTAGCTGTAATGGGGACTAACCCAACTGTTGGCTTATTATTTTTTTATTAAATTAATAGGACACATTTTAATGTCACATGTTTATGTTAGTCCATATTTTACCCAATTTGGGTTTAAATAACCAAGGATTACTTAAAGTGAACCCTTTATGAGTTTCCTTTTCCCATTGAAACACAAAATACGATTTTTTTTAAGAGTTCACACTTAGCTGATGATTGATTATAAAGTGTGATTGGCATGCTGTCCTGGGAGAGAGCCCTGAGCTCAGAAGATCCTCAAGCCCGGAGCTCCCTCCCATTGAAGGGCTAGAGGGGAGTTTGAGCTCAGGTAGATCTCGAGAACTCCCCTGCTGTTTATGGCTAATGACGAATTAGGAATTGCTATGAGGCGATATCCTGCTGACTAAGAGCTTATCTGTGGTGCCAATTTGGTTTAGTCGATTCATTTATGGTGCATGGCTTTGGACAGTGAGAGGAAACCGGGGAACCCACGCGAGCACGGGGAGAACATGTAAACTTTGCACAGAAACATCGACTGACCTGGTAAGGACTTGAACCTGTGGCATTCTTGCTGTGAGGCAAAAGTGCTAACCACTGGGCCGCCGTGCTGCTCTATTGAAGAAAAAAGGAGGGCGGAGGTGGTGGAAGGGGGGATTCTTCAAGACGAAGATAACTGAGGTAAGAAACTCTGGTTATTTATGGTGAGTTAGGGATCATCTGATTAGTGAATCGTGAGTTAGCTAATGCGGCACCAGCCATGCTCAATCACAAGCACGTGATCCTTTCGAAATTAGTTTAGAAATAAAATTCACTTTGAAAAATATTGGAGACTATGTAGCAATTAAGTAGTTAATAATATCACAAGTAAATATCACAGAGGTCAATGGCTATCAGTTTTCAATTTCTCAGAAGAAGAAGTTCAATTATGTTTAGAATAAGTGGAGGATCATTAAATTATTCTTTTTTTGTGTGTGTGAATTATCCCTTTAAGACTCTAGTCAAAACAAAAACGTTTTGGACATCGATTTAAGGTATAATGCTTATTTTTCCCTTGTCTTATTATAAAACTTGAGTGACTATTGGTGAACTGCTATACTGGCCAACATTTGGCATTTTTATCACAGAAGTATAGATCAGTGTGGTTAAAGGTGTCTTAAGAAAGAATTTCCATGCACAAATTGATTTTTATATTGCCAATAGGTTGTATGAAGGCCTGTAGAGTATATGGATTTTCTTATGTGAAGGACTCTGGGTGTTTTTGGCAGGGTAATCAAAGGGAGGTGATGATTATGCAGATTATGATGATTGTCTCGAGAGCCTTTCTTCCGTTCTGTGATGCATGAAACAAACACTCATACAATGTTCACAATAATGCTGGAAGTGCAGTATAATGTCAACAAGCCATTTTATTTACTGTATTTGTCAGTGAACTGAAAACATTGTTCAGTAGACATATCCATATCACAACCATAAATTCTTTCTTAACTGGGTTTCTCAAATCTATAGCCCCTTTAAATCATTTTTGTCTGTAAAGTACATTGTTATGTTAAATGTAAGATAAATATTGATCGATTGACCTTTTTCTTGTATCACTTAGCTTCCTGCTTTATGTTTTGCGGAACAAAGTCAGACATGCTGGATTGAAATGTCATGAGAGAGTGAGCTGTTCCTTTAAATGGCCAAATGATGAGATCATATTTCGTCTCGTCCTCCATTCTGTGAGATCATCAATCATGACAGGCCGATGCAACCACACTGGACTTAATTAGAGTATCTGAGATATGGATGTAAGCAGTTTATAGATCTCTTCTTTTATCTATGGACATAGTATAAACTCCATGTAGTCTAGTGGCGATTAAACCAGACCTGAAAACAATGGAAAGTTGACATGATTTGTAGAGCGATATGTAATGGTCTTGCAACATGTATAGAATTTAAGGAAAGTCTTTTAATATAGCAATAGTATGGAGAATTGTTCATTGTGTGTCTAGCACTCCAACAGCAAATTGAGCCTGTGCCCTTCTGTTGCAAAGCAAGCATTAATTTTACTCTAAATTCAGAGTCGGTTCCCTTCTGTGTGTTTTTTTAAGTTAAGGGCTCAATCCTTTAAATGTGCTTGGTTATCGTGGTCCCTCGGGCCCTCTCTCTTGAAGAAACTGACACAAAGCATATTCAGACTGCTTAATTTTTGCCCTCAAGTCAAACAATTATTGGAGAAATTTTATTAAACGTCATTGAACTCTCTGTGAGTCAGTGAGCAGTATCCAATAGCTTCCAAAGAGAGAGAGAGAGAGAAAGAGAGAAAGACTTTTATAATTGTTTTGAAACTGCTTATTGGACCATACTAAAAGAACTGACTAAATGTTTGTTCAATTACATTTATTTTATGTATTTATGGCAGTTTTGTAGAGGCACATTACTTGATAGTAGTCTGCCATCTTGGCTGATTAACAGATATGGTAAAATGCCCAAATTGTCTGGCTTATTGGGACAACGCATCAGTTGATAGTGCAGTAATATACAATATTACTATAACAAATGTTTCTTAATCAATACAATGGCATGTAAAAATGATTTTATGATTATGCTGCTGTTCAGCCGCGGCATCGCAGAAATGCAGTAGAAACCATTTCTAAAATAGAATCTTTGCGTATCGTCACCACAGATGGTTAGGACAAAAGCCTCCTTTTTACATGACAAAGATTTATCATGTGTCGCAGCATCGCTAGCATGTAGTTAGCTTAAAACAGAGCACAGCCATAATGATAATAAAATATAAATATTCTTGTTGCTGTTTAATAACAAATTCACAAAAGAAGGAGCAAGTGAATTTCTAATTGATTTCAGTGCAGTCCACTGAGGTTATTAGACAGAGGACAGAGCCACAAAGGCTTAGAGAAGGGCAAACTGCTAATGATACACAAAAATGACTGCTGCGGCCAAATGTTTTGATTTCTTATAAAACGATTTGACACCACGTCCTCTACCCTTGGGTTGGCACCATCGACTTCCACTGCGCCACCCCAGAGCTGCAGTCTATAATTGTATTCAAGATGGGATGGAAGCACAAACAGCCTTCCCTCCTGTTGTGTTCAGGTGCGAGCGGCGGAGGGAAAGGTCACCGTTATAAAGTTCTCCCCTAGGATCCGCATCTCTTCTGGGATGAGCTCGGCTCACCTCCTGCCCTGGCCTGATAGCTCAGCCTCCCTCCCTTTCTGTTTTTTTTGTTTTGTTTTGTTTTTTGAAGTGCTCAGTTGGGCGTCTGGCTCACCATTCGCATGTCGCTCAGCTTGAGCTGCCAAGCGCCGCCCACCGCACATACATAAACACACTCTCATGCTCGTTAAGCATCTCCTTTCCTGAATTTGCATACGGAACAAACAGGAAATTGTGTTCATTTGTATGCAAATGATTTTGTCCCCAAGGCAGCGCTTTTGAATTAAAAGTTTTACCATCCCATTAATTCCAAATTACAGTCAGACACAGACATGGACGGCCATCTTTGGTGTGACACGGGGAAGGACGAGGGTCGAAGGAGGGTCTTCATCCCAAATCAGCCACGTCTGGTCTGGGTGCTTTAGTATGCCATCTGCACCTGACGTCATGATTTGGCTCTATCCAGTGGCCCCAAGATTGATTGGTTGAGCTTTGTCCTTTTTTTTCACGCAAACTATCCGGAGAGGAGTATGTGCTGATCCGGCGTGATTGATATTCCTCAATATTCCCGAGGACGTGTGAGCTAAGACCTTGCTGGAGATTTGACGGACAGGTTGTTAAGTGGAGAAAGAGTAATGAAGGCCATTGCTCAATACCTTGAAAGAGGATGCATTGCCATTATTGATTCATTAACATGTATGTAGAAGACATGCAGAATTATTATTTTTTGCTTACCTGCACCAGTACAGGCAGGTTCTGCGTAAGCATCAATAATGAAGACACAGATTGCACAAAGACAAAGTGTTACATTGACAATTTCCTTAATATGTGAGACAATCTCAGGTCTCACCTGTCAGTAAGTGTATTGTATTTTGTATTGTCATTTATGTTTTTTTTTTGTTTTGTTTTGTTTTTTACTAATGGACCTTGAGTCTGAAATACAAAAGAAAAATCAAAAAAGTTTTTTTTCTCTCCAGAAAATGACAGTTGGTAAGAATAACAAATGTTTTCATTTGTTAAGATTGAGAATCAGGGTTACCCAACTAAATATAGATTTTTTTAAACTTCTGAAGTAAAACTATTGGCATGTGTGTGTGTTTTCTGGTTTATGTTGTTTACAAGGACGCACGGATGTATAGTGACATGGGTATAATCTGTTAAGGTGGTTTACAAGGACATTTTCTTGTGTCCTCATAATTCAAACTGCTTAAAAATCGTACTTAATTGGGTCTTTTGACATTCAAATTCTGTTGGGTTTAGGGGTAGGGGTAAAGTAAGGCCATATAATAAGCATTTTTGTACAGTAAAGATACATTACACCTATGGGGAGTCCTCATAAACCACACATCCAAGCATAACCTTGTATTCCTCACATTGTGGGGACCACAAGTATAGCAACACCAGCACGTTTTGACCTTGCAGTGACATTTATTTGGTTTCCATTAGGAAACCTGGTAATAAATCGCACAGGATGAAACACTTTTTTAAATGAAAAAAAATAATAAATAAATACAGTATGTTTCCTATGAGGGTCGGGTGTTGGGGTAGGGATGGGATAGGGGAATGAAATATACACTCTGTACCATAAAAAAAAATCCCCATAATGATAGCTGTACAAGTGTATACAGTATGAGTGTGTGTTTAGTTTCAGAGTAAGATTCAGTTCTTAAAGATCGACTTTTGATAAACAGAGGGACAGGTAAATGAAATCCCTGTTGAACTGAGCCGCATGTATTTATCTGCTGGAAAGTCAATGGGCTGTGAGAGCATAAATAAGAATAATAAGATTAAGCGGATTAGTTAATTAATTGATTGGATTAGACATTTGCTGTTCGCCTCAGCACAGGTCATGTACAGAATGCTCTGCTTTTTCTTTTACTTTGCATTTCCAAACTGTTCTCTGCTCTGCGGAGTTCCAGTCGGAAAACGAGAAGTAAAAATAATCCTAACAGCATTATTGCATAATTCATTTACTCCATATATGGGTCATAAGCTGCCTTGAATCAAAGCTTCTTAGCTGCAGAAACCTAAATAGATACAAGTAGTCTTTAACAAGCTTAAAAGGAGCTAAAAACTTATCCGAACCATAATCTATATTCTTGAGACGTCAACGGAATGTAATATAAAAAAAGCAAAGATGTAACACCAAACAGAAGAGAATCAAAGAGATTACACCTAAAGTACTCTTCAGTAAACATGGCATCTGTGCTGGAAATCCTGGTTGTGTAGTAATGAGGGTTGATGGGGACGCAGTGATGGAGGAGAAGGCAATAAAAACACAGCATGCACGCTGCCGACACTGACACTTTTCACAAGTCTGTGGACAGGCAGAAAGATGACCACATGCCTGACCACACTCTGACACTAATCATAAAAAACTTTCTCATGTGACAAGACCTCATAATGAGAGAGCGGCAGAGACTTGAAGCCCTTCTACCATGAAAATTCGTTGAGGGTATCCAGACTACATCACCCATATGTGAAAATTCAGTCATCATTTACTCACCCTCATGTGGTTTCACACCCATATGGCACAGTTTTTTTTTCTTCCAGGGAACACAAAAGAAGATTTGAACAGCTTTCGAACAATCTGGGATTTAGTACATGATGATTTTTCATTTATGGATGATAAAGCAGTTATTTTAATCCAAGTCTTCAGCTAATACTGAACGCAGGGCACTGTAATAGCATTATCCAGTTATAAAAATGGGATTTGCTGTTTAAACTGGAATCTTGTGAAGTTCGATTGGATAAATCTACTAAATGTTAAATTATAGATGCCAGGGCATGAAAACATCCTCTGGAGCTGCTCCTGAAAGTGCACTTCGTGAGCTTTTTAACCATTTTAATTAGTGGTAAAATGATTGTCATATCACATTCGCACAGGAATGATTAAAATGTGTGGTATAACTTGATGACATTTTGACAAGTGTACCGAAGGCATATTATTCTAGAACACAAAAGCATTTCATAGATTTCCTCTAAATGGTAAAACTGTTTTAATGCAGTTGCATTTATAAACTGTTACATGCTTTCACTAATTAGGCAAACCTTTGGATTGGCTAATATTAAATCAAAACATTAAAGGGATTGTTCATCCAAAACTTGTGAAGAAAGATGGAAACTTGTAACCATTGACTTCATTCATTCCTTCATTCATTCATTATGCTTAGGCTCTTTATTCATCAGGGGTCGCCACAGCAGAATGTACCGCCTACTTATCCAGCATATGTTTTACACAGCGGATGCCCTTTCAGCTGCAACACAGTACTGGGAAACATCCATACAGACTCATTCACACTCATACACTATGGTGAATTTAGAACATGCAAACTCCACACAGAAATGCCAACTGACCCAGCCGGGACTCGTACCACCGACCTTCTTGCTGTGAGGCGACAGTGCTGAGCCATCGTGTCACCCCATTGACCTCCATACAGTAGTATTTAATTTTCTTACTATGTCAGTGGTAACATGTTTTCATCTTTTGTGTTTAACAGAATAAAGAAAATCATAAAATAGGGCTGTGCGATTTGGGCAAAATATCTAATTGAGGTTTTTTTTTGAGATATTGCGATTTCAATATGATTTGCGATTTAATTTTGTAGTCAAGTTTCAGCTCAATAATCTGTTAGTCATAGTTTCTTACTGCTTAAATGCAGTGAGTGTTAGTTAATAAAAGGAACTGAAAAGATATTAACATACTTAAACATTTATTCAAATTTATTTTTAAATATTCAGAAATGAAACACATTTTTCTCTAGAGCAAACAGTAAACACAAATTAAATGACCTTACATTTCTGTAAACAAGTTGAACTCAAATTAGGGAGATAGTGTAGCTTATTATAAAAGCAAAAAATATATATAATAATAATTATAACAATACAGAACACTCAGCAAACTAACTCTGAAATTGTACTTTGCTGTTGCTTGCAATTCTGGTTGGGCAGAATGAAAGTGTGCTCACTCAATTGGCTAGTAAGACTGTCATACACAGACGGCAGTCACGCGTTTGTTCTGGGCAGGGGACATTAAATAATACATATATATTTCATACCGCAGCCTCTTGCAATTAGCTAATCGCAACGTTTCAAATCACGATTGCCATTCGTTTTCGATTAATCGCACTGTCCTAAATTAAAGGTTTGGAACCACCAGAGAAATAATGAGTAAATTAACTTTTACTTCTAAAATATGTCTGTCATACAAGAGAAATTTTGAGTGTGCAGACTCTTCATTAGACAATTAAAAATTGTACGTTTTTTATATAGTTTTTTTTGGGTAGTGCAGTGGGTAGCGTTGTTGCCACACAGCAAGAAGGTCTCTGGTTCGAGCCCCAGCTGGGTCAGTTGGCATTTTTGTGTGGAGTTTGCATGTTCTCCCCGTGTTGGAGTGGGTTTCTTCCGGGTGCTCCTGTTTCCCCCACAGTCCAAAGACATGCGATATAGGTGAATTGGGTAAGCTAAATTGTCCGTAGTGTATATGTGTGAATGAGAGTGTATGGGTGTTGCAGCTGGAAGGGCATCCGCTGCATAAAACATATGCTGGATACGTTGGCGGTTCATTCCACTGTGGCGAAGTAAGTAAGTAAGTATATTGTTTTTTTATTGTCTGATGTTTTTTTGTTTGTTTGTTTTTTTGCTTTGGTGGACCAAAATGCTTGAATACTTTGTATGCTTTTTTATTTTCTCTAAAAGTTCAGTAAATGGATTATTTTTTGATATAGAATGTCAGGTTTTACAGGGTTAAGATCTTTTAGAGACAAGGACGCTTAGGAAAGGTAAAAGCAGGAAAAGCGAGGCTAAGGGTTAGTGATTGAGAGTGAGAACATATTGATGACTGACCATTCCTGACTTGTTTATGATCGTGGAAGAGAAAGTGAGCCAAAAGACTCAATGGAACAGACCAGAGATTTGCAAAGCTAATCTTAACACTTGAAATGCTCGACGCTGCCTTCCAATGTGACTTTATCCTAACCTTATGCTTGATGCTTTTTGATTAATGTTTTAAAAGCCTCCCTGCCCACAAGAAAGCCATTTGAGAGCTCTCTCATAACAAAGAGGAGAACATTGCATCTAGCATAACAAATGCACTATATTATGCATTGTAATATGCCTCGCCGCCTTTGCACAATACAAGCCCAATCCACCTCCAGAAAATTCTCTGTAGACGGGACTCTGCACTTAAACCTAGATAATGACTGGTTTTAATAAAATGTATCATTGTCTCTAAAGCAAGCAGCTCGTTTGAACTTGAAGCAATGAACTTGCAATAGGTGAGATAAAAAATTAGTCTGGAAGGCCATTTTGTTGGTTATATAACTAGTTTATTCATCGTTAGGTAACACGATACAAACTTTGCATAAGTTTTATTAGTGCTGTTTTTTTGCTTCTGCCTTTGCACTCACAGTCTGTTCATTATTGGGAAGTTTTGCTTGATTTAAAACGAGCTCCGGTGTGATTGCTCTATTAGCGGGGTTCATTTGAACATGTAATAACACTGCTATTCAAACCCTGGTGCACACCAAAAAACAGATTGAGTCCTTTAAAAAAACAAACTGAAATGTAATCAACACCAAAGGCATCTAACTGAAACCAAAATCAGTACTATGATATTAAAAGGTGCAACCAGAAAAAGACATAGGGCCCTATCATACACCCGGTGCAATAAGGCGCAAGACGTGTTTGCCCTGACGTGTTGCTATTTTCAGACCAGGGCAACCATAATTTTCCTGTTTTCCGCCACGTTGTTTAAATAGCAAATCCATTTGTGCCACTTTGCGGACTCATGGGTGTTCCGGTCTAGACAAGAGGTGTGTTAAGGCGCATTTTTGGCGCATTGCTATTTTATAGAACTAAAATAGACTGTGCAATAGACCAGCTGAAAGCAGGTTTAAAGTCCAGCGCAGAGTTAGTTGTGCGCCTTGCTTACACATTGCTTATAACAAGCAGGATGTACAGCAATATGCAAATATCTTTACAAATGAAAAGGAAAGGAATAAAATATTATAAAAATTATTACTTTTTACATAAATATAAAAACCACTGCCTCCATGCCTTCTTCATCTCGGGGGGCTTTTTTTAATTTATTCACGACAACTTGCTTTTGTATAATGTACTATGGTAGTTCAGCCGTGAATTATTTTGTTGTTTGGGAAACACGTTCCTGATAGGCTGTTCAGCTACGAATCAGAGCGCGAGAACAAAAAATGAACTGGAAAATCAAAGCAAATGATGCAAATCAAGAAGGATCAGAAAGAAGCTAGCTTTCATTTCACTGCATCTCTTAAATATTTGCAAACAATATGGATTATCAGATTATCAGACATATTTGCACGAGTGAATCCCTCTGTGGTGAGCATGAACATTGTGAAACTTGTTAGGAAAATCGTCTTTGTTTATGGTTTTTATGTGTGCAGTTCCAGTTTCCTTTTGATGAATGACAATACAGATATTGCCACCTGAAGGTCTGTAAAGATACATCCTCTCACTCAGACGAGACCAGACGCAGCTAGGCAACAACATTGTAGGTTTTAGTTGCAGCTAGTTCTTTGGTGGCGTTAGCACATCCAGACCAGCACATATTGTTTTCCATTTTTAAATGCCTTTATATACAGTAGGCTACGCCAAGTGTATATATACATGAACGCTAAGCAAACCAGGGCAAAAAGTGTAATTCTCCTTTTCAGTTGCGATCTGAACAACCAAGAGGTCTGAATTACAAGTGTGAATACAGTACAAGTCACATATAGTGAACAAAGCGTAGTGAATGAGGGACAATTACAGTTTTTCGAGCGAAGGCAGAAAGTCTCCAACAGAGGCACAGTCAAGCAAGGAGAAGGAAAGGTGAGATCGTGGCGGTGAAAGTACAAGGCACATTATCTGCCTTGCTATAATAACCTCTTTCCCTCCCTCATATCCCTTTCTTTCTCTTCAACTCCTTCCAAACAGTGGCAGCTATTAGTGCTGAATGGAGCGGAATTGAATTAGCGCTGCCCACCGTTTCTCTAAAAGCGCCAGGGCCCAGGGGCACCATCGCCATGCTAATAAAGCCCAGGCTCTAACTGTGTGAGGAAAAGTGGCCGGAATTGCTGATGGGAGGACGTCAGGTGGAGGCGGAGGGCTTTCTTCATGACTCAAAGGCGGACATGAGCAGAGAGCAGACGAAGCTCGCTTGAATACGAGCGCTCACCCTGCGATCCCATCGGCATTCCGCGGGCCTGAGTGACATGGCAACAATAACTCACGCCGCAGCGTCCGTGACGCTTCAGGCCGCCTAGAATAATTTTAGCTGCTCGCGGCGCTTTTGGAATAGTGGGGCGCCGCCGTTTAACTGTAATTACATTCATTTTCACTACTCCAGCTCCCACAAAATGCCAAGACTGCACTCAGAAAGAAAGAAAATGTGCATCGAGGGGATCCAAACTATTTGCCGGTGAGCATATCATCATCCATATTCACCATTAGAACTTTGTTCCAAGTTCATGTTCAAGTGTATAGATGCGTAGGATGGCATATAGTCACGGGTTCACTTTCCATACACAAATGTATCCCCCAAATACACAGGGAGACACTTTGCATAATGGTTGTTGGCAAATGCTTAATTCTTCCAAAGGTTGTCACAATGTTAATATTGCTGTAGTTAATACCAATAATTGTAAAAGTTTCCATATATCTTGAGACCAATACAGGGAAACAAGACATATTGTGCATACATTTTGTATACACACACTTAGAAAGAAAATACTGGTACTTTTAAAAACCTTAAGAACAGTAGTGAACTTAGAGAGTTTAATACACTGAAGTGCAAGCGGAAGCTAATAGATGTGTGTAAAAAGTCAGGCCAAATTCAGACACATTTAGTGTAGTAGTGAACTTATTGTCATGCCACAGCCATATCACCCTGCAGCCCAAGACCGGTTACTCACTGAAGCTAAGCAGGCCTGAGCCTGGTCAGTACCTGGATGGGAGGCCACATGGGAAAACTAGGTTGCTGTTGGAAGTGGTGCTAGTGAGGCCAGCAGGGGGGCACTCAACCTGCAGTCTGTGTGAGTCCTAATGCCCCAGTAAAAGTGAAGGAGACACTATACTGTCAGTGGGCGCCGTCTTTCGGATGAGATGTTAAACCGAGGTCCTGACTCTCTGTGGTCATTAAAAAATCCCATGGCACTTCTCGTAAAGAGTAGGGGTGTAAACCCGGTGTCCGGTGGCCAAATTCCCTCCATCGGCCCTTACCCATCATGGCCTCCCAATCATCCCCATCCACTTGTCTCTCCATTCCACCTATAGCTGGTGTGTCGTGAGCACACTGGTGAAGTTGTCCTGTGGCTGTTGTTGCATCATCCAAGTGGATGCTGCACACTGGTGGTGGTGTGGAGAGACCCCCCTCATGATTGTGAAGCGCTTTGGGTGTATGGCCATGCACAATGAATGCGCTATATAAATATGCACATTACATGTTCAGATGCTATTCTGCAGGCCTCATTGTAACTAGTGGTTATTTCAGTGGCTATTTTCAGCCGTTCTATTGGGTCAAACCAATTTGGTAGATTGGCAGTTTCTTTAATACATTTAAAGTAGTTTAAATCACTTATCTCCACTTTCTATTTTTTTCACTTATTTCTCATCTTGAACTTCCCCAGATCTTCTTGACCACATCTATTTACCAAAATTCATTGTTTATTGTTTATTAAATCGTGACTTGTGTAGAGACATCTGCGCATAGGTTTTGCACCTAAGAATGTGTATGTGGTTAGTGAATGAGACCTAATTTGTTGTTTTGTTTTTTTGTTTTCTTCAAGCTACTTTGAGAGAATCTGTATTTCAAGGCAGACTATTGACTGCTTATTAGAGAAGCTCCGGAGACGGCTGATCAACCAAAACAACAACATTACTGAAAGAATTATGGCCGAATTAAGAATCAGGGCAGCTGTGAAATGTACCCATCACGGTGCTACCGGATGATCAAAGTATCGCTGCTGTAGCGGCTGAGGAAGGAGGAGGTGAGAAGCAAGAATTGTAATGCATGTCCATGCAGAGAACAAGGCAAAGCACGGGGTAGTATAAAAGACAGCCTTGCTTAATTCCTGTATGAATAAACCGACAACATGCTGAGCAACGCGCTGTGCATCTAGGAAAGAAAAATCTGTGGACTGAAGCGCTTCCTCTAATTACACACTCTGGTAGAGCATGGCATAGCACATTTGAGAAGCATCGGCTGGTAATAGCTCACACAATCTCTGTATCTTTAACGGTATCTAATTGATGGCCATGAAAGTAGCTAGTCTGCCAAAATACGATGACCCGGTAGACCTATCACTTTCATCTAACACAGTGTGACCTAAACTTGTAGGGTGCAGTGTGATCAATGACCATTGGTAAACATATTCAATATGACATGACAGTAAGCCAGTTTCATCTCAGAATGGTAGATAGCAGCCAACAGCTAGCCAGAATAGCGACAAATTATATATGAAAAGTCATTGTTTACTCACTCTCATGACCTTCCAAACTTTTTCAGAGATTTTCTTCTGCAACATAATCTATGTTCATTCATTTTCTTTGGGCTTAGTCTCTATTTCAGAGGCCAGAGCGGAATGAACTGCCTACTATTCCAGCATATGTTTTACACAACGGATGCCCTTCCAGCTGCAACCCAGTTCTGGGAAACACCCATACACACTCATTCACACACACACACACACACACACACACACACACACACACTCATTCACTACGGCCAATTTAGTTCATCCAATTCATCTATAGCACATGTCTTTGGACTGTGGGGGAAACCGGAGTACCCATAGGAAACCCACGCCAACACGGGGAGAACATGCAAACTCCACACAGAGATGCAAACTGGCCCAGCCAGGACTCAAACCAGCGACCTTTTTGCTGTGAGGCGACAATGCTAACAACTGAGCCACCGTGCCACCCCATAATCTATGTCCATGGATTTAAAATAATAGTGCACCAAAAATGTTAAATCTGTTAAAGTTCTGATAATATTGTGCATCCCTATTGAATTGAACAGATTGTGTATACATTTTTTGGCTGTCTAAATATAAATTTTGGACCATCAGGAAGGTCTATGTTTCTGATCACCTGAATTGAAGAAAAATACTTAAATGTTTTTAAAATAATAATAATAATAATAATAATAATAATAATAATTCAAATTATTGACCACTATAAAGATTGACCACTATATTGATATGGTTAGCACATATTTTCCCCTCAAAACCTAATTTGTGTTCCACCGAAGGCGTGTAATGGGGCCTTTAAATAATTATTATTATTTTTTAAATTAAATTCTTTAAAGAATCTTGGTTTAATCTAAACCAAAGGTGACCTGGGGAATAGAAACCTCCTTGTGTTGATACTTCAAACATCCTATATACTCTGGCCAGGATGAATGTGTTTTTTCTAGAATGTAGCGTGAAGACAAAGACATGCGCTATAGGTGACTTGAATGAACTAAATTGGCCATAGTGTATGAGTGTGTGTGTGTGTGTGTGTGAATGAGAGTGTGCAAGGGTGTTTCCCAGTGCTGAGTTGCGGCTGGAAGGTCATCCGCTGCATAAAACATATGGCGGAATAGTTGGCGGTTCATTCCTCTGTGGCGACCCCTGATAAATAAGGGACTAAGCCGATGGAAAAGAAATGAATGAAAATGGTAACAACTAAATAAACAATGAACAATACATTTATTTGAATATTTATTAACCTTTTTTAACATTAATCAATGAAAATACAGCTTGTTTGTTAACGCACAGTGCATTAGCTAATGTTATTAAGCACAAGTTTGGATTTTACTAATGCTTTACCTACAGTATGGTGAATAAATTACTGTTCATTCTTAGTTCATGTTAGTAAATACAAAACATTTACTAACTGAACCTTATTGTAAAGTGTGATGCTATATATAACTAAACAATACTTTTTAGGTGGCAAACAAACATATAGTATATACATTAAATGTGTAGTTTAATGAAATATGCCTTATTGTCAGTAGTTATTAATCTCTTGAACAGTGTAAATGAATTCTGAACTCTTAAGCACCAACTTCCAAGGAGGCAAAATTAATCAAATGCCAACAGGATATCCTTTTCTCCGCAGTTTCGACATTGATCTGACAACAGGGGGCAGAGGGTTTTCCCTGTTGGCGACATCATTGTCTGCATGCAATTGGCAACCTCTAGCTTTGGCAAAAATCTTGTCACCTATAGCATTTTGTATCTCGCCCTCATTGGCTGACACAACACAAAGGTCTGCCAACCTACTGGAGCGCTGCCTCTTGTCTTTTTAGAGGCACTAAAAGAAGCATAGAGCCGTTTGTGCTCAGGACGGCAGGGGAGCCCGCAACATTTTATCTTCCTTTTTGCAGTTGGCCTACATCTACACAGGACAGGAGAAAACATACACAGTCTCGACGTTAAAAACAAAAAAATATTTCTTAAGATTAATTTGAGACTCACATTTGAGCTAGCATGGCTAACAGTGGTTAAACTGCATTGGGTTTCCCTTGAGACTAGTAAGATAGTAAGTACACTGGCTTGCTTGTTGAGAAAAAGAATAATATGGTTGGTTTTACTGTGTATTTTAGTGAACTGCGGATGTGTTATGTAGCACTCAAACTGGCCATCTGCTACCCTCCTTTGTTTTGGGATGTTTAGCTTATTTTAGCAGTCCGCTAAACTTAAATGTCTTTTCCCACGACAAGCTTTGTTTTCGTTTAATTTGTCTTTGGCAGAGTGCGCAATAAAATCACTCACTTGTTTACAGGACACAGTAGGCGTTTATAGTTATGTTAATATTATCCTGAATATCACACTCTTATTGTTTGTTTTCCGGCCCTGTAGAGTTAAAAAACCAGGCTGACAATGGTAATTTAATGAAATAAGCCTCGTTGTCTGTAGTTATTTTCAGAAATTAAGTTATGTCATCATGTTGATGTTGATATAGTTGGAGCCATATGGATCATCCATATTGATGTGGATCTTTCTTGGCTGGAAGTGGATATTCCCATCATTAGCATGCACAGAAAGCTGCTTTTTTCACGAGCAGCCGCACGTTTGCATACCAAAGCTCAGCTAACCTGTTTCGCTGCTAGCTGTTTTCATACTGCGAACAAATGTCGTGTGATTTTAGCGATAATCTGCCCCCTCCCGAGAGGTACGGAGGTGTGCTGTAATGACAGGCCTGTTTCAGAGCCACCTGTCATGACCTGCCTCGCAGCGGGGCCGCGCGACGCTAACTCAACGCAGCCATTCATCTCCCCACGCTAATTGTCATACACTTATTCATCGGATTAGCCGCGTAATTATTCCTCATAATTACCACTTATTGTTCTCACTCGTTGTTTCCTTGCTCAATTTGTTTGTTTGCGTTTCACGGCGTGCCGACGAAAAGAAAGAAATTCATTGTCATGCCAAATGAAACAATTTGGATTCAAATGAAATAGATTTAATTTGGAGTGTAGGGGGTGATCTTAAACTAAAGAGGCAGAAAATTAAAACAACGGGCCAATGGAGACAGATAAGAGTACAAATCAATAACAGACACCTAAAATCTGTAGATTGATAGATCACTGAAATATTTGACTTTTAATAGAAATATTGGAAATATTATTTAAAATGTAAGTCAATTGTTTATATATATATGTGTGTG
>CAIGQW010054307.1:5162061-5172399 GCA_903798125.1 Danio choprae
CCAAAAATTTATATTTACTCACTATTTATTTACCCTTAAGTTATCCCAAACCTTTATGAGTTTCTTTTTTTTCAGTTGAACACAGATATTTTGAATAATGTTAAAGACCTGTAACCATTGACTTTCATAGTAGGAAAAACAAATACTATGGGTATCAATGGTTACCTACCTCCAACGTTTAATAAAAGTGTTCAACGGAAGAAAAAAACGTAAACAGAATGACAGAAGTTTCTGAAAACTGCAGCCAGTTTGGTAGAATAAGTCAAGTAAAGATGGTTCTGATTACTAGGACGCAAACTAGGATGTGTGCTCATGGGTTGCATAAATCACTACAGTATATAGCTGAGAAAATCACAAGAAAACCGTGTTCGCGTGGGTTTTCTCCAAGTGCTCGGGTTTTCCCCACAAGTCCAAGACATGCGCTATAGGTGAATTGGGTAAGCTAAATTGTCTGTAGTGTGTGTGAATGAGTGTATGGGTGTTTCCCAGTGATGGGTTGAAGCTGGAAGGGCATGCGCTGCGTAAAACATATGCTGGATAAGTTGTCGGTTCATTCCGCTGTGGCGACCCCTGATTAATAAAGGCACTAAGCCGAAATGAAAATGAATAAATGAATATTATGCAATCAGCATGATATATTTTTATTTAAATTTAACAGTCTATGTCCAAGATTTCATTACAGTCAAACAAATCAGGGTGTTATGTGTGTTATACGTGTGTGAGTACGTTTGCTGTCTCATTATTATTACTGTGTGGTATTAATAAGATTAATATAGTTTAAAGTTTGAACAAATGTAGTCTATATAATTGTCTCAAAAGATGTGAGTTTGTAGTTCCTTCTTGTTCTCAGATCTAATTGGCTGAGAGCCTTTTCCATGTGATATTCTAGCGATAACAGCACTCGTCTATTTGTATCAGTCCACTTTGACCATTCATTAATATTGTTTGGTAAATACAGCTGGTGAGTCACATAATGTATTTTTTTAGGCAAGAATGTAGTTGCTTTGACTTCAAATATGTAGTTTATTTATAAAGATAGCGCTTATATGTTTGGATGATATTGGAGATTGGAGCCTTACCACGGACACTTCTTCTGGAATCTGATGTATGGCTTTATAGTAGTTAAACATTAAATATAATTCGTTTGAGGCATGTCTAATGGCAATATTTGTTCTCAATTATCTGTTGTTGTTTTTTTTAATGCAAAAAATAAAATGATTGAGTGCAATGTTAAGTTTTATAACTTCACAAATGAAATGCTATTTCAAAACTCAACAGCTGTTCTTTTGACTGATTTAACTAGCATCTTCATTTCGTTGTTCATTGCTGTTTTATAAATGATGTTTGATTTACATAGAATAGAAGTCATTTAGATTCCAAAATGGTCTTTGTGTGTAGTCATGGTTGACAAGACATTACAATTTTCCCACTGTCAAAAGCAGCGTCATCAGTGGGAAATAACTTTAACTGTTGAAAGGAGACATCACTTTTCTTAGCAGACATTCTAACTAATGCTTTATTAAGATGAGATTGATCTAAAGATGGGTCTGACTTGAATGAGTACAGAGATCACACTTTTTCAGTCAACCTCTTTTTCCTTCTCTAACATAATACAATAGCACCATGTATAACTCTGCATTAGTGTTAGCTTTGGATTTGGATTTTTGGGGTTAATGTTGATGAATTTCCAGACAGGCAGAAGACAGAACTGTGTTGATTTATTGATTTTGATTTATGTCATTTGGCATGATAATCTTGAATAAATACATCTGCGAGCAAAATCCTCTGCTTTGCCATTAATAGGACAATACATAATACCATGAAGTATCCTTCATTACTAGCTCTTAAGTGGCTTTTTTGAATTAGCCACAGAGGCTTTTCTCAGTTGTTAAATCTGACAACTTGGGATTGAACTATTGACTGGTGGTGTTCTGGTTAATTCTTGCCTTGGGCTTAAAAGCTGTTAAAACCACCACTTGGTCTTGTTCCTTGTTGGTTCATAAGCTAAAAGTAGGATTTTCTTTTCTTTTCATTTCTCAAATAAATTATAAAGATGGATAAGTAGAGAGAGAGGTTTAAGATGGGGACATGGTAGGAAAAAAAAGGTTTATTAGAGGCTTTGCATGATATTTAGACTTGGCAAAATTAAATCTGTTCGCTTACTGTGCATGAACACACTGTATCAAGTTTTCAAGAAACTCTCGCCTACTGCTGTTCGTTCACATTTTCCCTAAATATAGTAAAATACAATCAGGGTTGAAATTTACTAGTCAATTTCTGCTTAGCAAATGTTAATGAACAATTTTGTGCTAATGAAATTAATTAAGTGGAGCCACTGGCCAATTGAATGGCAGCAATACAGGTGTTCCAGCATAATGTAGGTTTTAAATCCCACCGAAACCACCAAAGCTCAGTGACTTTTACATCAGTGGAAAATTTTCTCATCATAAATGTAGCTAGGAAAGAGATTTTTAAAATGTCATAACTCCCGCACTCCGTTTGGAGACATAAAATATAACAATGATCTTCAGTGTTTTATATAACAGGTGGTGCTTCACTCTGCTTCAGACCGGCTACTGTTCGCTGTCTTGAATGACAATGACATGCGCTGTTTGCTGGGTGAATTTCATGAAACCTGTCATGAACATGCCAAGGTCATATCTCAACATTTTCATACCCCTCCACTTGCAAAATGTATCATTAGATTGTAGACCAAAAAAAAACAGTAATGTTTTTAATTCTCATATTTTATCATCGAAGATGCCCCATAGAAATAAGTTATTAGAACTGTTATCTTTAAAAAAGAAGAGAAAACAACATTCATTCATTCATTTTCCTTCAGCTTAGTCCCTGATTTATCAGGGGTCGCCACAGCGTAATGAACCACCAACTACTCTGGCATATGTTTTACGCAGAGGATGCCCTTCCAGCTGCAACCCAGTTCTGGGAAACTGTTAAACAACACATATATGATTACTAGAATCATTAGTATGACTAATTACTTTTTATGTATTTTAATAATAAGTAAATAGTAAGTGATGATATTGAATTTTATCAAATTTGGTGAAACCATGTGGTTGGAAGAATAGTGGCAAACTACTGTATTAAGATTTGAAATGACAATTAATTAGAAATTCATGGCTGCATTGTGATCCTTAAGTAGAGTCTTTTAACAAGCCATCAAACTATTCTTGTTTTAAATATACCTTTCATGACTTTTCATGAACAAATTCTAAATACTCCTAAAACCAACAAACATTGATGCCCAAATATTGGCAAAATTTTCACTGTGTACACTGTGTCATGTGTAAAGCCAGATTTATACTTCTGCGTCGATCCAAAGCCTCGCACAGTTGCATACCCTTCACTATACCCTGACGCTCACCCAAAAAATTACAATTTACTCAACCTTACAAAAAGGTTACAAAACCTTTATGACTTTCTTTATTCTGTTAAACACAAAATAAGATATTTGAAAGGAATCTGAAAACCTGTAACCATTGACCTCCATTGTAAAAGTCAATATGTACATGTGTCCAGCTTTCTTCAAAATATCTTCTTTTGTGTTCAACAGAATAAATAAACTCATATGTTTGGAAAAAGTAAAGAGTAAGTCATGATAGAATTGCCATTTTGGGGTGAACTATCCCCTTAAGTCATACCACATCACTTTTAGGGGTACGATTTATTAAGGTTGAAATCCAATAACACAATTTTCACACATGTAGATGAACAACGATTGATCCAAGGTAATACTATAATACAAATAACAAATAATAATAATATAATAAAGAAATAATATGCAAGTCCATAGGTACATGTTTACAGCTTTCTTAGAAACATCTTCATTGTGTTCAACAGATGAAATAAAGGTTTGCAACAAGTAAAGAGTGAGTAAATCTTGACAGAATTGTCATGTTTAGAGTGAACTATCACTTTAAGTCATACCACAACGCTCTTAATTGGTACGAATTATTACAGTTGATGAAATCCAATAATGTGCTTTTCACACATGTAGACGAACAACGATTGATCCAAGGTAACAGGTGACGTAACAATAAGATATTTTAAAGAAAGCTAAAACAAAACTGCAACCTTTGACCTCCATGGTAGGAAACACAAATACTATGCAAGTCAATAGGTTACAGGTTGCCAGCTTTCTTCAAAATATCTTCATTGTGTTCAACAGAAGACATAAACTCTTAATAACTTGGAACAAGTAAAGAGTGAGTAAATCATGACATATAGGTCATTTTTGGGTTGAACTATCTCTTTAACTCATACCACATCGCTCTTATCTGGTACAATTTATTACAGTTGACGAAATCCAAACCCATGATAGATGAACAACGATTGATCCAAGGTTACAAGTGACGTAACAATAAGATATTTTAAAGAAAGCTGAAAACCTACAACCATTGAGTTCTGTAGTGGGAAACACAAATACTATGCAAGTCCATAGGTACATGTTTACAGCTTTCTTAGAAACATCTTCATTTTGTTCAACAGATGAAATAAACTCTTAATCATTTTCAACGAGTAAAGAATGAGTAAATCATGACAGATATGTCATTTTTGGGTCGAACTGTCCCTTTAAGTCATGTGCCACTTCTTACAATTTATTACAGTTGACGAAATCCAATAACATGATTTTCACACATGTAGACGAACAACGATTGATCCAAGGTAACAGGTGAGAGGACGGCAGGAAGAGCTTAGCAGAAATCCAGAGAAGCAGCTGGAAAGGATTGGCGGAGGAAGGAAATGGCACAGAATACAAGTCAGCGCGGATGAGGAGAAAGAATGAAACGAGGTGAAAGACACGGGGAGAGAAAAGGGGAAAGCATGGAGGCCGAGCCAATCATGGAGGAGAGAGAGGGAGAAAGAGAGAGTGTGTTGTCAGGGGAAGGAGGAAGAGAGCGAGGGGTGAAAAGGAGGAGGCTGTTGTTTTAAGATCAGTACGGATGAATGCGTTCCCTCTCTCTGGGGAGGAGGCCTGCTGCCTTTCTCTGTCTGTCATTCCACTCTGTCTGTGCTGAGCGATCACCGAGGGCACGGGCCTCTGCTTTCACTATTATTTCCACGTGTGCTTTTCTGGAGATGCTGGAGTGAGTTTGGCAACCGTTGTCGTGCCCGTTGCTTTTGGGAATACGCAGCTTACTAGTTTGGCATGCGGTCCCTCATCTAATCGAGCTGTACTGTAGAACTTTAGCAAGAACTGTGTGGAAGTTAAATGTGTGTAGATGTGAGATTCCTGTGAGGAACAGCATACTATACTGCACTTATTAAAAAAATATAAAGAGTAAGTAATCATACTACATTTTGTGATATTTTAAATGAATGCAACCTTGCTGACGCATTGGTGAAATCCAGTGTTTTAAAGTGTAGTGACAAAGTATAAAGATTTGAAATGACAAATAATTAGTAACTGTGATCTTTAAATGAAGTATTATGTCATTATTATTATTTAGGGTGGAAAGAATAGTATTATCTAGAGAGAGAATATTATTGTATTATTAATGTTACATTAATTTTCATTTTTAATTTTAATTTTAATATTTTAATTATTAATATAATTAACAAAAACATAGGCTATAAAAATATAGAAAAAATAGAACATGAATGTTATTTTTATTATTTAAAAACAGTTTTTTGAATGAAGAAAAAATTCATAATTTATAAAAAATTCCTTAAGATTTATAATTTTTTTAAAGATTTACTACAGAACAAACCATTGTTGTCCAATAACTTGCCTAATTAACCTAACTTGCCTAATTTGCCAAACTATTTTAGGCTAAATATTAGTATCTTAGTAAAATATTATGTACTGTCATCCTGGCAAAGACAACCACTGAAAAAAACGATTCATTGGATTTACTACATTTTTTTAAGTAACTGGTTGCAAACAATTTATATAGTCTGAATTTAAACAAACAAATCAAATGTAGCAATGTTCAACTTAATTTGCTTGTTTAAATTCAGCCCATGTAAATTGATTACAACCTGTTACCTTAAAAAAATGTAGTACGTAAATCCAATGAATCATATTTTGCAGTGTATACAAGTTATTCGAAATTAAACCTAAATGTGTTAAACTCTTTTGAAATGCTCACACCGCCACAGGCCTCAAAAACAGATGAAAATTAAGGGAAAAACCTTCGGTTTCAGTTTATTATGGATAAATCTGAACTGTGCCCTAAACATGTTCTTGCTTTAAATATAACTTACAATACTTCTCATGAGCAAAAAATGTGTCTATTTGTAAAAACGATGCTTCCTTGACCTCATTTGTGGTCAAATAAATCCAAAGAATTTCTAAAATTGAGTGAGAAAAGCATCTAAACACTTTTCATACCTAATGATATTAATGTAGAATAAACTTTATTTATAGAAATGTTCAAAAATGTACAAATATCACACATTTTAGAATATTATTGTACATTTTGATAAGTTGGCGGTTCAATAAACTGTGGCGACTCCTGATGAATAAATGGACTAAGCTGAAGGAAAATAAATGAATGAATGAACAATAAAAATATTAAAATAATAAAAATAATCGTGTACCAACCAAAGCAATTGTTTATACACAAAACTAAAAGCCTGGTCATGATGAGATGTCACACAGAAGTGAAGAATGTAAAAAAATAACAATCATCCAGTAGGCAGGGAGTATACAGTCGTGGCCAAAAGTTTTGAGAATGACACAAATCTTAGTTTTCACAAAGTTTGCTGCTAAACTGCTTTGTTTCAGTTGTTTCTATGATGTACTGAAATGTAATTACAAGCACTTCATACGTTTCAAAGGTTTTTATCAACAATTACATGACATTTATGCAAAGAGTCCGTATTTGCAGTGTTGGCCCTTCTTTTTTAGGACCTCTGCAATTCGTGAAGAATTAGTGGGTTTTTGTTTGTCCACCCGCCTCTTGAGGATTGACCACAAGTTCTCAATGGGATTAAACTCTGGGAAGTTTCCAGGCCATGGACCCAAAATTTCAATGTTTTGGACCCGAGCCACTTCGATATCACTTTTGCCTTATGGCACGGTGCTCCATTGTGCTGAAAAATGCATTGTTCTTCACCAAACTGTTGTTGCATTGTTGGAAGAAGTTGCTGTTGGAGAGTGTTTTGGTACCATTCTTTATTCATGGCTGTGTTTTTGGGCAAAATTGTGAGTGAGCCCACTCCCTTGGATGAGAAGCAACCCCACACATGAGTAGTCTCAGGATGCTTTACTGTTGGCATGACACAGGACTGATGGTAGTGCTCACCTTTTCTTCTCCGGACCAGCCTTTTTCCAGATGCCCCAAACAATCAGAAAGGGGCTTCATCTGAGAATACGACTTTGCCCCAGTCCTCAGCAGTCCATTCGCCATACTTTTTGCAAAAGATCAATCTGTCCCTGATGTTTTTTTTGGAGAGAACTGGCTTCTTTGCTGCCCTTTTTGACACCAGGCCATCTTCCAAAAGTCTTCGCCTCACTGTGCGTCCAGATGCGCTGATGGCACTCCGATCTCGCAGCTAAATCCTCTTTATGAGACGATCCTGGCGCTTGCTGGACTTTCTTGGATGCCCTGAAGCCTTCTTCACAAGTATTGAACCTCTTTTCTTGAAGTTCTTGATGATCCTATAAATTGTTGATTTAGGTGCAATCTTAGTAGCCACAATATCCATGCCTGTGAAGCCATTTTTATGCAGCGCAATGATGGCTGCACGCGTTTCTTTGCAGGTCACCATGGTTAACAATGGAAGAAAAATGATTTCAAGCATCACCCTCCTTTTAACATGTCAAGTCTGCCATTCTAACCCAATCAGCCTGACATAATGATCTCCAGCCTTGTGCTCGTCAACATTCTCACCTGAGTTAACAAGACGATTACTGAAATGATCTCAGCAGCTCCTTTAATGGCAGCAATGAAATGCAGTGGAACGTTTTTTTTCAGGATTAAGTTAATTTTCATGGCAAAGTAGGACAATGCAATTCATCTGATCACTCTTCATTCAACATTCCGGAGTATATACAAATTGCTATTATAAAAACTGAAGCAGCAACTTTTCCAATTTCCAATATTTATGTAATTCTCAAAACTTTTGGCCACGACTGTACATATATTCAAGGAGAGAACCCCAAATTTTAGGAAAAGTTTTTGGAAGAACACTTTAGACAGTATCTAAATTGCTCCAGTTTTATAAAGGGAAAAACGTCATTAATCCACATGGAGTGAGTAGGTGGAGCAGGTGACTTCCAGTGTAGTAGAATACGGCTGGCCAGGAGGGACACAGACGCCACAAAATCTGCTTTGTATCATGAACTGAAGGAAGTGTACCACATTAATGATTTTTTTTTGGTTTAACAAATTGATGCATTATACAATTTTTGGGCAATACAAAACAAAATGATGGCCAAAAAATTGCTAAAAGTTGCCTCTGTAAAATGTGTAATGTGAAAAATACTACTTCCACGTGTACTATTCAGGAGATGCTGAAGTAAATTTGGCAACTGCTGTACCCATTTCTCCAGGGAATATGCAGTTTACTACGCTGGCAAGCGGTCTCTTTCTAATTGCAAGAGTTGTACTATATAACTATGCGCAAGAACTGTGCAAAATTTAAATGTGCGAAGTGTGAGATTAAAGTTGACAGTGCCGTGAGGAACTCATGCATAAAGGTCTTTCTAATGAGCTAAAGCTGGCAAAACAACAGCACTTTAATACGTGGCCTTTGTGTATGGGGCTTGTGCATGAGCTTGATGAATGACTAAAGAAACAACTCATTCAGAAATTGTCAAGGCATTGGCATCGGAGCCACAGCTGCATTAACATACTGCCTACATTTACACGTCAACACTTATTCAGGATTCAAGCGTTTGGCCGACCCTGATGAGCAAGAATGAGAGCTATGCCAGTGCATGGAGTTTAGCCAATCATAACAAGGCTCATTTACATATAGAAGTGAGGCGGAGAGAAAGGGAGGTTTGGGATTTAATCAGGGGTCGCCACAGCGGAATGAACCGCCAACTTATCCAGCATATGTTTTACACAGCGGATGCCCTTCCAGCTGCAACCCAGTACTGGGAAACACTTATTCACACACAAACACTATTTAGTATACATACAATTTAGTTTATTCAATTCACCTATACTGCATGTCTTTGGACTGTGGGGGAAACTGGAGCACCCGGAGGAAACCCACACCAATACAACATGCAAACTCCACACAGAAATGCCAACTGACCCAGCCGGGACTCGAACCAGCGACCTTCTTGCTGTGAGGTGACAGTTCTAAACACTGAGCCACCGTGTCGCCCTCAAGCTATCATTATCACGTATGTAACTCATTTTGCATAAAAACAAACCAAAACTCATATTGAGAGTCTAAAAGCATTCACTGCATGAAGCTGTAACATGTATTTGGGGTTTTATTAATTCTATGATATGATATAGTTAAGTGATATCAAACCAGAGAGACATTTTCTCCAATGTCAGGGCATGAGTGCAATTACAAATGTTAAGATTGAGCGAGTTACATTTTATACACAAGATAGTCTGTTTTTCAGTCTGAAAATAGGACAATGCTGTTGTATTTAGTTGGTGAACTCTTTTATTTACACATCATTTGAGTGAATGATTGTAGTGACGACACTACAAAATGAGGTTCCAGACTTGTTTAAAGTTCAGAAAGGTGCCAAAACATCCTCAGAACAGACCATATGCATATTCTCTTCTCCATTGGAATATTTTCATGCTGTGAGAATACTTTAGTGTGAACATTAAACTATAATGAAATAACGACTGATGCTGAGGAGAAGAAGCTGTTGAATGAAATAATTATTTTATATTTTTGTGTGCACAAAAGTTTTCTTGTGTTTGGAATGACATGAGATTTCTAGTTGACACCTCTGTTGTTAGTTTATTAGTTTTGTCTCCACCCTTTGTCACCCGTTTCCCAATTGTCTTTGTGTATTTTTTCACCTCTATTTGTTCGTTGTTTGTGTTAATGGGTTATGTTCTGTTTGTTTATTTCTGTTTAATACATTTCAGCTTAGTCCCTGATTTATCAGGGTTTGCTACAGCAGAATAAACCACCAACTACTCTGGTATGTTTTATTAAATGTATATATATATATATTTTTTTTTTTTGCATTTTGGGGTGAAATAATCTTTTAAGTTGCTACTTTAGGCTACAGGTATTTTGAGGCTGATTTGTCCACATAATGTAATGTATGCAACAAAAAATACAAAAATTTGCAAACTGTATGAGAAAGCAACTTAAATAGTCCAGATGATATGAAACGTGTGTGTGTGTGTGTGTGTGTGTGTGTGTGTGTGTGTGTGTGTG
>CAIGQW010054307.1:5172799-5187607 GCA_903798125.1 Danio choprae
TGTGTGTGTGTGTGTGTGTGTGTGTGTGTGTGTGCATGTGTGTGCGTTATTATCTCATGTTGGTCATCATCAGCTGTCCAGCATCCTCATGGAGGATCACCCTTCACTGTCTCCCAGTCACCTTCAGTCTCTCTCTTTCTCTCTCTCTCCTCTTTCACCCTCTGCACTCTCAACCCGGCTTCCCATCTTATTACACCCTGCACTCTTTGACCATATTTCTCTTGTCTCTGTCTTTCTATTTCTGAATCTTTTGTCCAACTGTACTGTACCTATACTCTCTTATTCAGTTGTGCTTTAAAATATTTTGTTTGCTTATTTTGTTTTAGTTTTTTTTTGGTTATTTTCCCCACATTGTCCAATGGTGTTAAAAAAAATTATGAAGATAATTAAAAAGTCAATGACAAATATATTATTATAAATGATTAAATTGTTAATGTTTGTTTCAAGTCTAATTTCAAATAAAAATAGACTTTTAAACTACAAAATCATAAGTCCAAGGCACTCAAAGTGAAAAAACGTACTTGATTTTGTCGTTTATCTTTATGAATCACTTATCCAAAGAGTACCGACACATTAATTATCCCTGAAGCACTTTTTGTTTGATTTTGGAAAAATATACTCTTGTTTATTTTTTACAGAAAATGTCATATTGTCAGTATCACAAATGTTTTCATTTGTTGTGATTGAAAATCAGGCTTATTCACACCCAATACTGAATTGTTAACTGTTATGAAGTTCAAACATCAGCATTGGGTTGTCTAAAATGAATGGAAACATGTCTAAAAGCACAGAACCTTTTTGTTATTTTATATTATATTCATTCATTCATTTTCATTTCGGCTTAGTCCCTTTATTAATCTGGGGTCGCCACAGCGGAATGAACCGCCAACTTATCCAGCATATGTTTTACGCAGCGGATGCCCTTCCAGCTGCAACCCATCTCTGGGAAACATCCATACACACCCATTCACACTCATACACTATGGACAATTTAGCTTACCCAATTCACCTATACCGCATGTCTTTGGACTTGTGGGGGAAACCAGAGCACCCGGAGGAAACCCACGCCAACACAGGGAGAACATGCAAACTCCACACAGAAACGCCAACTGACCCTGCCGAGGCTCGAACCAGCGATCAGCGACCTTCTTGCTGTGAGGCGAACGTGCTACCCACTGCGCCACTGTGAGGCCCTTATTTTATATTATATGTGATTTTTATTTTAAATTTGACAAAAATGTCATAAAACAACAATTATCTAGGTATGTGCATATATTATAATTAATCTTCTCGTCACACCAGAAAAGTTGTCCATTAGGAAATAGGCGGGTGAGATAAACATATTTGATTACAAATTATAGGCCGCGATAAATAGTTTTGTGGTATTTATTCTGTTGAGAAAAAAAAAACTTTCGAGAAAACTTTTTCAACACATTTTTGAAAATAATAGTTTTAAGAACTAATTTATACTAACTAATTTATTTTGTATGTGTTATGATGACAGAACATAATTGACGATAATTCAAGACTGCTTTCATTCCAGCTGAACTAAAATAAATAAGACATTCTCCAGAAGAAGAAAAAAATAAGAATAGTGTGAAAATGTCCTTGCTCTGTCAAACATCAAATAAATAAATACAATGTTTTGCACTAATGGTGTTAATTTTAGACTCTTTGTTCATCTTGGTTCTTCCTCCATCTTTTCAGCTCTCCTCCCCTTGAGTTTGTCATTTCTCATCTGTCTCTCTCACCCTAATCTTTGTCCTCTCTCCTGTCTCTGATTCATTCATCATCTGTGCCGTGGCCTCCCGGTGAAGGTTACTGGCTCGGGATAGAAGGATGAAGAAAACAAGAGGGCGGAAAGATGACCGCAGCGAGTGACAGAGAGGCCCGGGATCTGTCTTCTCTCCTCCTCTATCTTCATCCCTCCAGCTGCCCATAGACTCCTCTCTGCATCCTTCTTTTCCTGTCATTCTTCTCTCTGTCTCTTGTGTGTTATGTTGGAGGTGAAGGCAGGGCTGACAGCTGTCAAACACTGAGCCGCCAGTGACCCGGGAATTAGGTGCTAAGAGAGAGCGAGTGTGGGAGTCTCGGAAAGTGTCATGTGGAAAGGAACAGTTCACCAAAAAATGAAGATTTAGTGATTATTTGCTAAAGTCATTCCAAACCTGTTTGATTTGACTGAAACACAATAAGAGCATTTCTTTTAAGCGAGGTCTGAAGCAGGCAGTGTTGGGTAAAAATTAGTTACAACTGTAATTAAATTACTGTTCCACTAAAAAATCAAGTTTGGGATTCATTTTCATTTAATTTAATTAAAATGTACTATGAATAATATAAATGCAAAAAAATAATCAGTATAAATCTTCAGAGAAGCAAAGTAATTGTGTATAGATATATAACCTCTATATAACCTCTATCTATATATTTACACACTACCTGACAAAGTCTTGTCGTCGATCCCAGTTGTATGAGCATCAAATAATAAGTTGACTTCTAGTTGATCATTTGGAATGGTGGCAGAAGGTAAATTTTTCTGAAGAATCATCTGTTGAACTGCATCCCAATCATCACAAATACTGCAGAAGACCTATTGGAACCCACATGGACCCAAGATTCTCAGATAAATCATTAAAGTTTGGTGAAGGAAAAATCATGGTTTGGGGTTACATTCAGTATGGGGGTGTGCGAGAGATCTACAGAGTGGATGACAACATCAACAGCCTGAGGTATCAAGACATTTGTGTTGCCCATTACATTACAAACCACAGGAGAGGGCACATTCTTCAGCAGGATAGTGCTTCTTCTCATACTTCAGCCTCCAGATCAAAGTTCCTGAAAGCAAAGAAGGTCAAGGTGCTTCAGGATTGGCCAGTCCAGTCACCAGACATGAATATTATTGAGCATGTCTGGGGTAAGATGAAGGAGGAGGCATTGAAGATGAATCCAAAGAATCTTGATGAACTCTGGGAGTCCTGCAGGAACGCTTTCTTTGCCATTCCAGATGACTTTATTAATAAGTTATTTGAGTCATTGCAGAGATGTATGGATGCAGTCCTCCAAGCTCATGGGAGGCATAAACAATATATTTTTTGTCCCACTGCACCATGACTTTAAATTCTATACTGTACATTATTTCTGTTAAGTGACAAGACTTTTGTCTAAGTAAAGTCAGACCTTACTGTCCTAATTAAATAATTAAAAAAACCAAGGCATGATCAGATTTTATTTAGGGAAAATAAACATAAAAATTTGCCTTTCAAATAAGCCACTTCTGATGCCAAATGATCAACTAGAAGTCAAGTTATTATTTGTTGTTCCTAAAGCTTGGATAGGCAACACAACACTTTAGTCAGGTAGTGTATAGTAATATAAATATATTTGCAGAATAACTCGATTTTTCAACTAGAGAAACTTCGGTGATGATTGAAAATTGGTTAGACAATTACATATAATAAGCAATGATTTGAGTAGAAAATGAATGTTAATATAGAGTATGTATAAAACATGTTGTCTTTATTACTGATAATAGCCACTATTATATTCAAATTTCTTAATAAATCTAAAAGGCTGTCAAATTGAAATAATTGAAAGTTTTATTTGTATTCTGCATGCTTTGAGATTTATAAGAAGTTTGAGTAGTATTGAATAATTAAATTAAGTAATTAAATTATTTATTGAGTAACTAAGTTACTCTTCAGACAAATTATTAAGTAATTTAAATACAATAATAATGATTTAATTAGTAATAAACATTTCTGAAGTAACTTTCCCAACACTGTAAAGATGGGCAACTTAATACTATCCACCTTTATCCTCATGTGCCTACTTCTCAAATTATGAGTTGCCATTCTGGTTTGGGGAACAAATCACTTCACTTCAGATAGTAAGGTTAAAGTTCGCACGAACCAGAAGTTGTGGCTGTTTTTTTGTTGTTGTTGTTGTTGTTGTTGTTGTTGTTTTGTATTGTAATGCAATTTATAGAGAAACAGAAAATATTTGCAGCTTAAAAGACACATGAAATCAAAACTAACCATATTGATTTTGTTAGCTCACATTGCTAGTTTTGAGGTGAACAATTCACCTGTGCATGTCATTAAGAAAAAAAAAATGTTTGCCCTTGTAATTGAAATCTGAAAATGCACTTCCTGTTTCTTTTCAGTTAAATTCTCAGAGGTATTAAGCATGGCTAACATACTTAACCAAGCCCCTGCAACTGTCACTTTTGACAACAAACAAAAATGGTGAGCAGGAGCTCTTCTAAAACCCTTTTCTCGATCTTTCTGAATGAAATCCCTACTTTACTACATCCAGTCAGCTCGCAGTAGAAAACAAACAAGCCACGTTCACTGTTTTCTCATTTAATATTACGTTTCTCTAGGAACTGCGTTACAATATAGCTTCCGGTTCATGTGGACTTTAATCTAAATAAGGCAATAATATGATTAAGGTGTTTATTGCTATTGGAATATTACTTTCATGTTCCCGTTTGACATGTTATAGTACATAGATCAATTAACGTCATTACGCCACCACGCTATCCAGTGTTTCCTCTGGAGTTTTATATAATTAAAATTTTCAACTTCAACTGCAGTTTGGCAGTTTCACTTTCATTCAGCAACATTTCATTCATGCCCCCGTGACAAACTCTGAGGTATTGAATGCGATTATAAAGTAAGGACTGGTGAGAGAGTGTTGTTTTAATGGAATTTGATGCCGCACACTGAATTGAAAGATAATTTCTGTTAAAGTTTAATTGGCTTGTTTAAAAAAGAGATTTCAAGCTTTAGGTAGATATATTTCTCATGTCTTTGAGATAAAGTATCACCGACTACAGAGAGTTTCAAACAATGAGTTGACATAAACTTATCGCAAAGACTACTTGCTGTAGAGAACACATATCTGGACCAAGCCACTCCCCCAAAGAATCGTCAATAGCTATTGATGATTGGCTCCATTACTAGAAGGCTTCTTCCCTAGACTGACCATTGCGTTTTTTCCCCATTCAAAACTAGACGAGTGACTTGTCTTGCGTGTACTCTAGTATTTAGTACAGCTCTGACCAAACCAGTACCAGATTGTAGGCTTTATCATTGTTATGATAAATGGAAGACTAATTCTTATTGTGGGCAGACATTTTACAGATATATCACAAATGCTAAGATTTGTGATCCCGAGTCTGTAGCTTTAAAATGAGAGGAAAGCACTGAATGAGCACCATAGCAGAAGTTAGTTTGAGTCTTTGTGATAACTTTGTGTGAAGAGCAGAACAAAAATAATGACTAATTGTCTAAGAAGTGCTGTTGAACTCAAGATGCGGATAAGTGGAATGAAAGAGTGTTTTATCCGGTTCATTTCACTAAACTCATTGACCCGGTTCACAAATTACAGTAAATGATTCATTTATGAATCAGAGTTCATTGGATCTCACTGGAATAATTACTTTAGGTGACGTCTTTTCTTCACAGTGCTATCTTATGACTTCAAAGGGAGGTATTGTTGCATTGGGTAATTGTATGGTTCCTTATTATTATGGGATGCAGTTCAGACTGTTCTGCTATGATCTTTTTTTCAGCCATTTTTGTCAGGCAGAGTAGTGTCTAAAATGCAGGTTCAGTTTTACATTTCCAACAGTGCTGATATTCAGGAAAACAGCATTTAGCAGTCCCTCCAGGATCTGAAAAATCTGTTTTTTGCGACTAGAATGATTGATTATGTGGCGAGTAGGGTTGTCATGATACTGGAATTTGGTACCAATTGATACCGACAATTTAAATAGTCTGTTTTGCGCTAACATTTGAACGCTGTTGAGCACGCTCTTAAACACGGCTGCGACAACTTTTGGGGAAGGGGGTGTTTGGGTCAGTCGGTCGGTCAGTCAACAGCAAGCTGGCCCGGTCAGCTGAAGTGTATATTGTGCCCTCTGGTGGATATAGCGCCCTCTGGTGGTATATAGCGGCCTCTATCCATAGCAGTGGATTTGCAAAGACAAAAAACTGCGAGCAGACGTACCTCCGGTCGCGTATTTTGCTGTCCACAGAAATGTAGACCTGGGTAAGTATCCGCAATGAGCCTGGGTTTCCAAAATATATTGGAAATTGTGGACATTTGCTTGATTTTGCGTTAAATTCAGCGATCGCAGAAATGCAAAATCCTGGAGGGTCTTATTTAGGTTACGTAGCATTGCTTTGCCTGTGCTATACTGTAAATAGAGCTCAACATTTAACATTTTTTAGTATGTTTGTTCTATCAATTTCTTTGTATAATTTGTTGTGCTTATAGTTTAAAATCAGAATAGTTCTCATGGATGTTTCAGTGTTTCGCTTGTCAGTCCCTGTTGGCCTTTTAATCAGGTTACTTGTCCAGTCAGGCAAGTAGAATAGTCTCTCTCATGAGGATGATGTTAGGGTGAGTAAATAGTTTGTAAAGAATTTTCATTTTGAGGCGAACTAACCCTTTAACAGCTGTGGCCAAAGTAAGATAATACATCTAATTTTCATCTCTCACAACACAAGGGCGAGTAAACAATGGCTGCATTTCCATTTAAAGATGAACTATTGCTTTAAATATAATAATATAGAAACGTTCTAGTAATTTTCATGCAGTCGATGGAGCTCAGATACAGACACCGGCGCCCAGCACAAAGCAATTAAATAAAGCGCTGGTTTACATTACTCTCAATTTGTTTCAGAAAAGAGGGCCACTAACCTTAATAAATTATGCGATGGCTGTTTTTCTGTGGAGGTAATACTTGGTAATAAAGCTTGGAGTGCAAAAAAAAACATTGTATTAAAAACCCATTCATAGTTGATGAAAAACAATAACAAACATACACTGTTTGTGACATGCATTATGATACATTAAGGAATGAAAATCACATTTCAGCACATTCCACTGTTTCATGTGTGAATATAATGAAGTTTTGAAAGAAAAAGGAACAATTAGGCCTATTCAAACCAATTACAAAAAGACCCCAAGTTGTTTTGACAATTAATAGTAACCCTTTTTTTTACCATATTTAAATATATAGATTTTACTCCTTAGACCTCCCTAAAACACAAACTTTATACCTTATTTGACATTATTTTGCACTAAAAAATGCATTTCCTACTAAGAGTTTCTAGTCCAAATATCTCAAAAATCATATATAGGGAAGCATTTAATTTACAAACTATTTTTATTTTCAGAAATAAAGTAATAAGTAAAAATGTAATGGGTTTTTCTTTAAAAAAAAAGTAAAAACTAAAGAATCGGTCAATGGGGTAAATAAATTAATATTATTATAAAGCAAAAACAAGACACATATTTTGTAGTTTTATGGAAATTCTTACATAATTTGGACTTCTTAATTCTGGAAAAAATCGTTTTTTTACTTTTTAAGAAAATGCTTCTTGATATATTAATTTGTAGATATTTTGACTAGAAACCATGCAAAAACTGTAAGTAAGAAAAGCTTTTTTTGCAGTGTGGTTATCAACATAATACAGTGACCGGTGGGAAACATTGTTGTCAGAAAAACTGTTAACAAATTTACACCTCTTACATCTTCTAGATGTGCAAGCAGAAAGTATGTAAGCAGATCCGGTCATGTGACATTGATACATTTAATTTAAAACAACACTTTTAGAGTTTCCAGAAATAAGACAACACTGTTAACGATTTTTGTAAACTACATATGTAACTGTAATATGAGCTGTATTATACCATTATGCAGTATGTTACTGTGAAAATTACTCTATAATTTTACTGTAAAGATATACAGTTCTGTAAATACATATACAGCAAGATAAATGGTGCTATAAATGTAAATACAGTATTTTTGCTGTAATTGATTTAAAGTAAGTTACTGGTGAACTGCTGCCGGTAAGTTACTGTAGATTCTACAGGAAGTTGTTAACAGTGAATAGACATGGTCACAATTGTGTGGCACAGGCTTCTTGGAAATACACTAATGATATTTATGGGAACATATTATCGACGAATAAAGTATAATATTTGTGAAATTGTTCAGACAACACCAAATAATTACCACAAAGTAACTTAGCGCTGTCTATGATTTGGAATTGAATACGTTTGGACAAATCTATCTCCATCTGGACTACATTTCTGGCATGGTCAGTTTGCTCAGTAGCTCACGCAGCAGCTTCAATTTCATCGCACACCCACCCCCCTCTTCAATTTTGTCCGCAAACCCTAACCCCCAACCCCCAACTTTCGTCCACAACACCCACAAAATGTTTTCATAGGATCCATACCGGCCAGCGATGCCCATGAGCTTTCCCTGATCCAGAAAAGCTTTGCAAAAGACATGAAAGCAATGTAAAATCAAGGTAAAACTACATGGTCGCAGTGCATTTTTCTCTTACGTTTGCTTTTGAAAACACTATAAGGTTAGGTCAGTGGTTCACTGGTCTTCAGTAGATAATCTGCAACACAAACCCTGGCTTATTGTGGCTGTGTATAATTAGGATGTGTGGCGTATTTCAGATTCACAAACATGTAGATTGCGCCCTCTAGTGGATTTGTCATGTTAAATGTGCAATGAAACTAACCCAGAGCAACATATTTTAAGATTTGCAAAAATGTAGATCAAGGCACATGTCTCCAATGAGCCTGGGCTTTACTAATGTCTACAATGCCAGTTTAGGGCATAAATGGATATACAGTTGAAGTCAGTAATTTATATTTAATAATTTATATTTTTATAATTTATAATTTAAATATAAATTATTAGCCCTCCTTAATTATTCTCTGTCAAACATTATTTAGGAAATATTTGAAAAAGAAAAAGAAAAATCAGAAAAGAGGTAATAATTTTGACTTCAACTTTAAAAGCACTTTGGGGGGAAAAGCATCCTAAAACATGTAGTACCTTTCAGGCAGTGTTTTGCCCACACAATCATATGGTGGCGAAGCTCTGTGAAAGCCTGGCGTTTGCACGTCCTCTGGCACAGGTGCCATCCTCTTTCCCGGGCAGCTGCTCCCATTCGCTCAGCTCATCACAAACACCCCAGACGTTAAAAAAACATTGCTTTTCTCATCTAAATTAGCAAACAATAATTTTAAATTGTCTCTGCACACCTGGAAAATGCTAATTACCATCATCTCCTTTCATGGTTTTGGTGAGTTTTTAAAAAAAATCCACTGACTGTCTTGGAAGTGAGAAGGTCGGCCAAGACTCAGCGCAGTTCAGCATGGCTCCAGATCGCCAACATATCCATCCAAATCACGCCTTTCCTGATTTCTGATTCATTTAACCTCAAATCGTCCGGCGATACTGGGGCATGTTATCACACTTTTATTCCAGAGAATTTGTCTTAGCACACATTTTATTAACACAATATAATATGTATGTAATACAGCAATTAATATATGTTGCATAGCATAGACGAATGTACAATATACACGGGTTGGACAATGAAACTGAAAAGCCTGGTTTTAGACCACAGTAATTCATTAGTATAGGGTAGGCCTCCTTTTGCAGCATCAAAACAGCATTAATTCATCTTGGGAATGACAAATACAAGTCCTGTACTGTGGCCAGACAGATTTGCCATGATATTGCAACCCACACCATCACTGATCTACCCCCATGCCTCACTCTGGGCATGTAACAGTCTGGGTAGTAAGCTTTTTTGGGGCTTCTCCACACTGTAACTCTCCTAGGTGGTAAAGACAGTGAAGGTGGACTCACACACAGAGAACAATACATGTTTCATATTGTCCACAGGCCAAGATTTTCATTGCTGGCACCATTGAAATTACATTTGGCGTTCCAACAATCCCCAAATCAAATATGTAAGTTACGCAAATACGAATATATCTTCATATAAACAAAGCAAGGCTTCACCTGTAGTATTTCCATTTAAAATTTGGATGAAAAAGTATGGTTCTGTGAAACTATTACATTTCTGTCAGTATTAGGATTTGCAGGTAATCGAAAATAATAGCATCTGAACAAAACAGCAGATGAGCTGAATGAGATTCAAAACAGAAAATACTACTCCAAAATTCTACTCCAACTATTGCAACTGATTTAAATCGTTACATATATAATTCTTAAATTTTTTAATCAGCTTGCAGTTTATCGCAACACACCTATTACTGCATATGTAGTATAATTTACATGGATTTAGGATTTATTTAGGATAAAATAAAACATTTATTAAATTAAGTTGCTGTTTATTTTTATATTTTGTATGCAAACTTTATATTTTAAATTGCACAGTTCTTTTTTTACATTTAATTCTAATATGCTTATGCTTTTACTTGTGCTCCACTGCCTACACAAACACAATCAAAACCATGGTAAAGCGGACAGAAAATGAATGCTTATTGAATGTAACAAAACATTTTAGATGGGGGTCGTTTAGATTAAAGAAATAATTATTTTATGTCTCTCTTGCGGCTGTGCGCATAAAATTAACGACAGCTTAGAAAACGTAAGCAAAACCAAATATTTACCGAATATTTTAGTAGATTTAGAAATGCCGGCTGGACGCAAAAAGGCGCTCTGTCTGTGGGAGTGTTGAGAGTTCTTGCGCACACAGAACGAGCAGTATGAAACGGGAAAAGGGGAGAAGATTTTCCACTACTTAATCGATCACAGATGTTTGCTTATATTGGGAGCATACAAAAAAAAGTGTACAAGTTTGATAATAATAGTAAAAAAAAAAAGTGTCACTATATATACTTGGGCTGCCCTTAATATACCTGGGTGGTCTGCCCAAGTAAAGTCTATGTGTGGGAAGCACTGTATCTTACAACAAAAAAAAGATATTGTGACAAGCCTATCCACCGTTACACTTTTACCATTTAGTTATTCCAGCTGGATATGTTGCTGTTAAGTTGCTGTATTTATCCGTGTTTAGCTCATTGAGTGTGACTTGTGGACCATAAACAGTTTGAAACATGAACTGTCATAATGCTGATCTTGACCAATTAAGTTTGTAAGCAGAAAATCGACGTGCCGCCGGGGAGAAATGACATGCTGTCCGGCACGAGGCATTTAGTGTGGTTACGTTTCGCCGCATTTCAGCTTTAACGGTTCAGTTTCCAGACTCGGAGTTCTCCCTCCCTCGCATACATGCATTAAAATGGATGGCTGTTATCTAACATTAGACACGTAACCTCAAACAGGGGGTGACTCTGCATGCATCAGTGCCCAGACAGTCTCCTTTAGACTTCATACACACCCTCCTGCATACGGGAGTAGATCTGCTTTCTTCGCCCTCTTTCTCCTTACTGCAATGCTAATCACTTCATCCACCAGCGCTGAAGATCTCGCCATGCTGGTAGGATCCCTCAGACTTTCATCTCGGTGAAGGTCATGGCCATTACATTCTTTATTAGCATTCTCCTTCTCACTTTTAGTCTCCCTGACTTCTTCTTTTGGTCTGCTGTGTGTTTCTTTTTCTTCGTCTCACTCTTCTATAAAGTCTCTTTTGGTAGCCCTGCTAGCTCGGCTTCGTGTGTACCGGGCTGTGAATGTGCCAATGAAGCTTTTATCTGAGCAAAGTGGCCGCCGTAAAACAGCAGAGATGCAGCTTTTGTTTACAAGAAGTGTGTTCACCCTTAAAACAGGCTCCCTGACAGGCTGTTGCTTTGTATTGACTCGCGGGCAAAAGGCTGTGATGTCTGAAGGAATGAAGGTGTTCTCTTAAATGTTTAGTTTGACCGAGTCCACCTGCGTGATCAAACTGCTTTGAGAAACATCATGAGGAATTGGCTCTTGGATTGCATCGTCTTCTTGTGTGTGCTGGTTTATAAGAATTCTGAAAGTATATGTATTGTGGTTTTCACAAAAAGAACACAAAAAAACATTCACAAACAAACTGCGCTTAATATTTTATTGTAGTGTAATGTTTAATGCATTTTTAATCTAACAAAGGCTCATTCTGAAAAAGTAGCCCTATATACATTTCTGGAGATCGCAAATCATGAAGCCAGAGGTATGTATGGCTGCAACTTGTCTTTAAAACGAATGCTACGGGGTGGTATGATGCCGTTCCTTTTCCCGCTTACCTCCGTACGGATGGCTTTCCCGCTGTTTGTCCAGTAGCTCGCCATGTATGTCGGCGGACTTGAGACGGAGAGAATGGAGTTGACCACGATGACAGGGTTCAAGTCTGGCAAAGAACAGTTTCAGAAAGCAGGTAAGACAAAAACAAAAGCCAAAACATATAATAAATAAGTAAATAACAGGGTGAGAATGTGGTAAAATCTGAAAACATGGTAAAAATCAGATGAGGGCTTTTTCTGGATTGCTTTTTAAAACTGTCGGTTGGGTTTAGGGAAGGTGGTGGGCGGGTCAATCGGTGCTTTTGAAAACACTATTGGTTGGGTTTAGGGAAGGAGGATTTGTGGTGGATTTATGCGAGAACAGCAGGCGCTAATGGCACTTGCGAGAGAAACTTGAGATCTGAAAAGGTGTACACAGTGGCGTCTTGTTGATTCGCAAAAACAAAAACTGCAAAAAACAAACAAACTCCTGGGACGTATTTGTCGCTTCGCAGAAATGTATATAGGGGTACATTTTCAGAATGAGCCTGGGTTGTTTTAAGAAAAAAGGAGCACAAATGTTTTCAGCATTGATGATCATAAGACATGCTTCTGAAGGATCATTTACACTGAAGACTGAAGTAATGATGCTGAAATATAATTAATGTAATGTTTCACATTCTTTAGTTTTGCTGCATTTATTTAAATTAAAATTAATGAAGCCCTTAAAGGGATAAATGTTCAAAATATCTTCTTTTGTGTTTAACAGAACAAATAAACTCATAAAGGTTTATAACCACTTGAGGATGAGTAAAAAGTGAGTACATTTTCATCTTGGGGTGAACTATTCCTTTAATAGACCTTTTTCCCTTGAAATATACTGTGTAAGACCCTAAACTTTTAAATGGTTTATTTTGTTCTACACTGTAAAGAATTACTGGTCCCCTTAAATTTTTTAAGTTGAATCAAATTAACTTTAGGAGTCGATTTAACTTTATATTACATTAAACTGAATTAAAACTGTTTGTATAACCTAAAAAATAAGTTAGAACATAATTAACTTAATTTAATAAGTTACAATGACTTTTAATAAGTTATAAATACATAAAAAAATTTGTACAGTGTACTTGTTTATATTTCTATGTATATTTAATATTTTATATATATATATATTATAGATATATATGTTTTATATATATATATTATATATATATATATAGTTATTGGTGTGGGCGACACGGTGGCTTAGTGGTTAGCACTGTCGCCTCACAGCAATAAGGTCACTGGTTCGATCATAGACTAGGTCAGTTGGCATTTCTGTGTGGAGTTTGCATGTTCTCCCCATGTTCGCGTGGGTTTCCTCCGGGTGCTCCGGTTTCCCATAGTCCAAAAACATGTGCTATAGGGAAATTAATTAAAATAAATTGTTTGTAGTGTTTGTGTGTGAATGAGTGTGTATGGGTGTTTCCCTGTACTGGGTTGCAGCTGGAAGGGCATCTGCTGTGTAAAACATATGCTGGAAAAGTTGGTGGTTCATTCCGCTGTGGCGACCCCTGATGAATAAAGGGACTAAGCCTAAGGAAAACGAATGAAGGAAATTAGTTATTGCTGTTTTTTGTTCATGTTTATTTTTTAAATATACATTATTATATACTTTCATTCATTCATTTTCTTTTCGGCTTAGTCCCTTTATTAATCTGGGGTCGCCACAGCGGAATGAACCGCCAACTTATCCAGCATATGTTTTACAGAGCGGATGCCCTTCCAGCCGCAACCTATCACTGCGAAACATCCATACACACTCATTCACACACATACACTACGGACAATTTAGCTTACCCAATTCACCTATACCGCATGTTTTTGGACTTGTGGGGGGAACCGGAGCACCCGGAGGAAACCCACGCGAACACAGGGAGAACATGCAAACTCCACACAGAAATGCCAACTGACCCAGCCGAGGCTCGAACCACCTTCTTGCTGTGAGGCAATTGTGCTACCCACTGCGCCTCTGCGTCGCCCTTATTATATACTTTTATTTTGTAATTTATTTGTATCTTTATTTTTATTCATTTCTAATTTTAATATCAAATAAATTTTATGTTTTCCATTTATTTATTTTTTTGCCATGTAGTAAACGCTGGTTAACCTTTTCCAAAATTCCCTTTTCCTTCACCTCACCTTTGTTCTATCTAAACAGTATTCAAGTCTCAAAACTGCTGTTATCTTCCATTATCTGTTTCCCTCTTATCCAGTTTTCTTCACCTGTCCTTTCCTTCTTTGCCCATATCTGGACACACACTGCTCTTTTTTACCTCTGACTTCCTCATTTCCATCCATCCATGGCCTTATCCCTGAATCCCTTCATGTTTCCCCTTCTGTGTTTTCCCAGTGTTCCTGTATCTCTCTCGTCCTCTGTTGGTCTCTCTCTCTCATATTCCCCAGTGTAATGAGATGGCTGTGTTGGGCCGGGTCACTGCCTCTCTCTATCTCTCTCTCTCTCTTTGAGAAACAGTATAGCGGAGTTAGGAAAGGGAGATTAGACACATCAAACCATCATAGCCTCACTGCACACTGGGCAGTCTGGGTATTTTTAGATTTTTAGTTTCGCATTCTGCAGGTCCCACAGATTGAGCGTCAACTACACACACACATAAAGTGAGAGAACGGACGGAAAGGTTAACCTGCATGCCAACCCACAGAAATATACAAACAGTCAGGAAGAAAAGAAATACAACTTTCCTGTGGTCTATCAGTGTAGTCAGAGGCAAACATAACATCAGTCATAGAAGATGTGTTTCTCAAAGC
>CAIGQW010054307.1:5207607-5256772 GCA_903798125.1 Danio choprae
AACCAAATATCAACGTCTAATGATGTTACAGCTTGACGTTGTGTGGAAGTTACCACTATGACGTCTATCAGACATTGGATTTTGGTTGCCATACTCGACAAATAAATGTCAGTATTTGACGTCAATACAACGTTGGTTTAAGATGTTGACTTGACGTTGGATTTTGGTCACTTTCCAAAACAACCTAAAATCAACCAATTATTAACGTCATTTGACGTTGATATTGGACAACAAAATAACGTTGTCCTTAGACGCTGGATAGACATTGAATTTTGGTCACCCGACATCACGACCTAAATCTAACCTAATAGTAACATCTTATGACATTGTGTGCTTGCTGGGATGAGCCACAGCTATATCACCCTTCAGCCCAAGAACGGTTACTCACTGAAGCTAAGCAGGGCTGAGCCTGGTCAGTACCTGGATAGGAGGCCACCTGGGAAAAACTAGGTTGCTATTGGCAGTGGTGTTAGTGAGGCCAACAAGGGGCACTCAACCTGCAGTCTGTGTGAGTCCTAATGCCCCAGTAAAGTAAAGTGAAGGGCCATCTTTCGAATGAGACATTAAACCGAGGTCCTGACTCTCTGTGGTCATTAAAATCTCATGGCACTTCTTGTAAAAGAGTACTCCGGTGTCCTGGCCAAATTCCCATCAGCCCTTACCCATCATGGCCTCCCAATCAACCCCATCCACTGAATTAGCTCACTGTCTACTAATCACTATATCTCCACTCCACCAATAGCTGGTGTGTGGTAAGCGCACTGGCGCCGTTGTCCTGTGGCTGCTGTTGCATCATCTAAGTGGATGCTGCACACTGGTGGTGGTGTGAAGAGACCATTTCTCATGATTGTGAAGCTCTTTGGGTGTATGGCCATACACAATAAATGTGCTATATAAATACACATTACATTACATTGCACGTTAAATGTAAATGTAAAAAGAGTCATGTATTTGATTATATTATATTATATTATATTATATTATATTGTATTATATTAAATTATATTATATTATAAAGGGACTAAGCCGAAAAGAAAATGAATGAATGAATATTATATTATATTATACTATATTATATTATATTATATTAATTTTTACTTATTATTTCTGAAAACAAGACAATATTTTAATTTAAAATGAAGTGAGTTTTTCCTCAAAACAAGCTAAATAATTAGTGGGGTAAGTAAAATAAATTGATTCTAAAGCGAAAACAAGATCATTTTGCTTACCTAATTGGCAGATTATTTGGCCTGTGTTAAGGAAAAACTCACTAAATTTTGATTTATTTTCTGAAACCAAGACAATTTGTTTTGCTTGTCTAGAAAATACATCTTGATTTAAGAATTTTTAGATATTTGGACTAGAAACAAGACAAAAAGAAAAGCATTTTTTGCAGTGTACATCATATAACATTACATTAAATTACATTTATTTAAAAAAAAAAAGAGGCAAAACAAATCCAAAGACATTTTATTGCATTACATTGTGAAAATGATTATATGTAAGAGAAACATAGCAAACCAGATATTGAAAGAATAGCTCAAAACAGTATAATAAGATTAAAATAAATGAATAAACAAATAAATACAAATTATAAAGGGAATAGATGAAAAGTAAAAGCCAAAAGGCAAATGAAAGAAATCGTCAGTAACAATTATTTTAAAAATATATAAATAAATATAGAAAGTCATACCAATGGAGTAGATCCATAACACATATGGATGGATAAAGCGCATAAATTTGCGATTTTCTTTAGCATTAGATTGGAGATTTTGGCCCTGGAGCATTTTATGCTGACGGCTGTTTATTGTATCCTCAGACGATTATAAGCTGGATACGTTGCTTCTATCTATCACTTTTATTCCTCATCTTCTGGCTCTCTCTCTCTCTCTCTTTCGGTCTCTCCCTCCCCGCTTTGCCTTCTAACTAACAAGGTTTTCCTACCCACTGAAAAGAGAATGATGATGAGACAGCAGAATGGGAAAGTGAGAAAAGAGAGGAAGAGGGAAAACCATTACTCCGTTTTCACACTTCAATACATGTGCACATCCCCGGGGGAAAGCTCCATCGCTCTTTCTTTCTTTCGTCTGTGGGTGTCACGGGGCAGACATATAGTTGCATAACCCTTCACCTATACATTATGAACACTGAAGAGCACACACAATGATACTACAACATCAGGAACCCACATGTGAATTAGACTGTTTTTGTTTTGAAAAGCTGCGCAATCTCAAACACATCTCAAAGGATAGTTCATCCCGAAACAAGCACTTTGTCACTGACTCACCGTCGTGTCTTTCCAAACCTGTTTGGAAGACTTCTTTTTCTTCTATGCAACAAAAGAGTTTCTGAATTGAGCTGGTCGCATCTTTTGCATGTAATTACAGGGGAACTGACGCTTTCAAGCTTCAAAATGGAAGCAAAAGTAACATAAAAGTGGACTTGTGAAGACGTACAATAGCTTTGTGTGAGGATGAATCTGAAATGTATCATGCTCTTGCAATCCTGATATTTTTATAGCTCTACTGAGTTTTGGAGAGAGGATGTGATTCTAAGAGTTCATTCACACCGATTGCGTCTTTGCTTCTAATAATGGTTTTTAGAGTGTCCGGATACAGCCGTAGAGTGCCTGTAAACAGAAACTTGCAACAAAACCCCGCCTCCGAGTTTTTCTGATTGGTCCAATGCTATGAAACTTACAGTAATGAGCTCGTGAAAGTTGAAGTTCTTTTAACTTCTTCACATGGCATCTAAAACAAAAAAATCAGCGTTCACATGTGTGGTGCTTCGAAAGACGCAAGTTCATTTTGTTATTTAGTTCAAATACGTCTGACAAGCATGTGTTTACATTCAAAAACAATAGAAAAGTAGCGCAGTGGAAAGAAAAAAACACTTTCTGTGTGAACGACCTCTAATACCAATCATAGACTTTTTGAGCACAGGGTAATTTTGCAAAGCGATGTTGTTTGGTTACTTTTCTGTTCTGTAATTGCAACAAATTTTGTACCTGTATCTCATTGATCTAATTAGTTGCCCTGTGTCTGACCTGGTTGCCCATTTATGGCATCATTTCCCATTGCTCAAACACTGCCCTTTGTATCATCAGCATAAGAGTGTGTTCACACTTTGCAGGTTCAATTAAAATGATCTCTGGTATGATTTGAAAAAGTGCGAATCCTGCTATTAAAACTAGAAGACTGAGACTGCTATATGAAGATGGGTTTCAGTCCACCTCAGAATGAGCTTTGTTATGTGGTTTGACTGAAATAACAAGGCAACTTGAACCAAACGTCTAAACAAACCAAAAACAGAACAAGATGTCAAAAGATACGACCATAAAAATGACAGAATGCTCTGTTTTTCCTTTTTCTTTCTTTTTTCATAGTCGTTATTGCCGTTCAGCCATTAGAGTTCAATACAGGCGTCTGAAACACATCTCCTTGCAGCAGATCTTGATTTGGTTGTCGGAGGAATTTCTGGCACTGCTTCAATTGTATGGATTTTATAAGCCTTTTGAGTGTTCTCAAATAAATAAAAACACTATGTACACATATACAATAAGCACTTCTATATTTAGGTCTATCTTTACATGTGTCAAAAGTAAACACCAAGTAAACAAGACTAAATTATTTTATTTTCCCTTTTTCCTACAAAGTGAACACAGCCTTATTTATGAATGATTTCATAGGTTTTCACTCTTCACTCGCTCACTTGATTTTACGTGATTATTTTAGGGTGCATTTTTATGTTTATCTAATGTTACTAATGAAAACTTTAGGCCCCGTCCACATGGCAACAGATTTATGTCAATCTTTAAAAGTTTCATATCGTTTTGGTCTTTCAGCCACAAGTCTGTGCCCTGAAATAATTTATTTGGATTACAGGTTACAAGTTGGAAAATGTCAAAAATGCTGCATAGCGTAACATGTGGTGATGCATTAGCAGTTAAATGTGTCAGATATGATTATGATATATTGTTTTTATGTGTGTACTCAGGAGGACTTTGTGTGTATTCTCACTGCATTCTTCTGTTAGTGTATCCTGCGGCTTTGTCTGTGTTTGTTTACTGCGGCCCATACAAGTGTGGCATACGTATTAAACAGTTTTAACCCAGTTTTCTCATTTCCATGTGGACAGATATTTCTTGAAAATATATCTGTATGGACAGAACATTTTTAGAATCCTCAAAAAAACTATGTTGTTGGTTGGAGAATTCACTGGAGCTTTACTGGTTTTATATAAAGTAATTGCTAGACTAGACTACAAACAAACCCTAGACATACCCATAAACAATATTCTTTTAATAATTTAATTTGAGCATTTTTTTTTACTTTATGAATCAATAAAAATATTTCACAGAGATAGGTTACAGCTGGAAGGGCATCCGCTGTGTAAAACATATGCTGGATAAGTTGGTGGTTCATTCCGCTGTGGTGACCCCTGATTAATAAAGGGACTAAGTCGAAAATAAAATAAATGAATGAATGAATATAAATGAACACGAATGTTCATTATCTGACAGAGATCACTGATATCCTGGTGTTTTAAGAATCACAATGGGGTATATGCACACCGACATTGTATTTTCAGACAGCCAGCCCAACTGCTTCCGGTGAACTGTCTTTCCATTACAAAATCGCCACGTTTAAGATCTGTTTTCTTTAAAAATAAGTGATTTTCACTGCCTGATAGATATACGATATAAAGTGGGTTTCAGACCGGACAAGAAGCACTGCTTCTTGTCCGGTTCCATTTTTCCCCGGCTTTAAAATATGAACATTTATTTTACCCCAGTATTTTACCCCCAGGAGTTTCTCCATGGTAGCCTGCTGCCACTGATGGTTTACATGGTCTATCATCTCGCTTTATCCTTGAACAACTAAAGGAATGCTTAAGTTTATTTAAATGATTGTATTTTAATTACATTACGATGTTGATGCTGTAAAAGAACCTTATAAAATTTTAAATAGTCACAGAAACCTTTCACCGGAAGTTTATCGTTGGCTGAAAAACACTAGCTGTGCATATTTCAAATAGCCCAAATGGGTGGAGTTAATGGAACAACACATTTTTAGCCAATCAGAAGCAGAGTTCAGTGACTTCAGAAGGTGTAATTTGGAAGGAGGCTGTTTATTACTGTATGCAGTTTTGTTGTCTGTCACATTCAAATTACACATTAAAACTGGAGTGGCTGTGAATGTTTAAATGGTTCATCGGGTAGGAAAAAATAGCTTCAGTTCCCTCATTCATTCATTCATTCATTCATTCATTTTCTTTTCGGCTTAGTCCCTTTATTAATCAGGGGTCGCCACAGCGGAATGAACCGCCAACTTATCCAGCATATATTTTACGCAGTGAATACCCTTTCAGCTGCAACCCATCACTGGGAAATACCCATGCACACTCATTCACACACATACACTACGGCCAATTTAGCTCACTCAATTTACCTATAGCGCATGTCTTTGGACTTGTGGGGGAAATCGGAGTACCCGGAGGAAACCCACGCCAACACGGGGAGAACATACAAACTCCACACAGAAATGCCAACTGACCCAGCCGAGACTCGAACCAGTGACCTTCTTGCTGTGAGGCAATCGTGCTACCCACTGCGCCACCATGATGTCCACTTCAGTTCCCATATATATTTAATTTAGAAAGATTTCTAGAACTAAATCAACTACATAATTATAATCCTCAGTGTGTACAGACCTTGATTTAGTGAGTTCATGTCACACTAAATCACACTTCTAAGTCAGATTCATCCTCTCCTTCATGTTTTACCAGTCAAAAGTTTAAACATACTCTTTTTTTTATTATTATGACCTTTTCCTGAAGTTTTAGAATGTAAATAAAGCCACCAAAACAAGGAAACATGATAAATTAAGGTACAGAATTTGAGCTCTCTGACTCAGCCGACTTTATGAGGTGCATTCTGGGATTTTCATGAGAACATTATTTTAGTATATTTAGTTCACAATTTCCCTCTCGGGAGCTTTTGGCTGGTGTCATAATGTGACATTTTAGATTTTACTCTCCTTTTGGGGACATTTACTCCCTCCAGTGTGGCTCGAACATGACTATTACTACACACACACTCCTCAACATCATCATCTTCAGGTGTGTCAAGCACGCCGGCGTCCCAATTCTGCGCCTCTCCGTACCCATCTCATCCTTTGTTTTCCTGCACTCTCATTTCATCTTTCCTCACTCTTTCATCTTCTCCCTTTATCTCTCTCTTTTTCCTCTCCTTGCCTGCTCCCTCTTCCTAAATATAGCAGCTTTGAAGCATCCCTCCCCAAAACACACCGCATGACAAAAAAATCTTTCATTCAGCCCGCGTGTGTGAGAGCAAGAGAGAAAGCCCTAATCAAGGATGTGATTGCCATCTGTTGTGTATTGATAAAAGGCAAAGAAAGACACTGATTAAAAAAAAGAGAGAGAGACAAAAATGCTGTAGGAAGAAAGAAATAGAACAGCAGATATGGTGAGTAAAAAAGGAGGAGCAGAGCTATAAAGAGGACATGTGAATAATGCACATTTTAAAAGCCCAAAAAAAGAGGCAGCACTGCATGTGGTAGTACAGAAAGAGTGTAAAAAAAAGAGGAAGCGTTGAAGAAAAGACACAGAAACCGAGGAGAAAGGGGTTAGCGGAAGAGGAGTGGGTGACATTTCTGATCCTCGTTTTGTAATTGAATAATAATCTCCTGCGGGACCTGACCTAGAAGCGCGCAAGTGTGTGTATTAGCACGTTTTTGTTTTTTTTTCAGTGCGAGACAAAGAGAGTCAAATGAAAGGAGCTGACGTGAAATGAAACACTGCCCCCTGTCGTTTGATCGGGGTCTTGCACACATTAAGCATGAAAAATGATCCGGTTTAATGTGCTGTGGCGAAGAATTGAAACATAACTACTTTTCCGTTCAAGCAAGACTTATATATTTCGGAAAGGTTAATGAGATCAATCATTACGCTTTCCTTTTACCACCATTTCTGTTTGTACAGACAGCTCTTTTATATTTTCATACTTTGTAGGGGAGAGCGGAGACGAAAGTAAAAATTTCGCCACAGCGGAATGAACCGCCAACTAATTCAGCATATTTTTTACGCAGCAGATGCCCTTCCAGCCGCAACCCAACATCCATACACACTTATTCCCACACATACACTACAGACAATTTAGCTTACCCAATTCACCTATACCGCATGTCTTTGGATTTGTGGGGGAAACCCACGCCAACACGGGAAGAACATGAAAACTCCACACAGAAATGCCAACTGACCCAGCCGAGGCTCGAACCACCGACCTTCTTGTTGTGAGGCGATTGTGCTACCCACTGCGCCACTGCGTCGCCTGTACCATTTTTTTTTTATAAAAAACTATTTTTAAAAGATATGACTTAGACAGAAATGTGATTTAAATTAAGACAGAAATATATATTGTAGAACAACCTCAAAATAATTTCACTTTAAACATAAATTGCACATTTTGTTACTTGTGACCCCGTCAGTATGACTATGACCGTGTTAATGTTAACTGCAAACATATTTTGTTCTTTATTTTTGAACTGCATTTACATTTTAAATTTAATTTCCATCAAATGTTTTACAAGCAATTCAAAAATGCACATTTTCTACAATTGTTGAATATGTTTTATTATTATTGGCAATATGCATTAATTTTATAAAACATCTGAATCCAAATACTCAAAACTCTAATGTGTAAGTGAAAAATAAGGTTTGTCTATTAGCAGAGGGTCATAAATAACAGTGTTGCTTTCGTCCCCGCAGGAACTCTTGCCATTTAAATCCGATGTACTTTTAAACTGAAAAATGTCAAACTCAAGGACGTGTTATTGCACTAAATAACCTGCAGATTGATCCTTACTGTGATGCATGAAAAGAGAAACACAACTTGTAATAAAGAAAAAAAAAAAAACGCTACAATAATTTACTTTCTGCACTTAAAAATTGAAATTCGGACCTAACTGTGGGACACGGCCCCGAAATCAGGTGATATTTGGCAGCTCCATCAAGGATTGCATGCTGATTGTGCTGTTATAGCTTGGAGAGCAAATGTTGTCAGGGCTTTGAGAAAATCGATTTGTTACTTTTGTTCCAGGTTACTTTTTTTCTAAATCGAAAGTCTTTAAATAGTTTATATTTGCTTTTATTTTCTATTGCACAACTTCTATTTCTCCAATTTTAGATTGTTTTTGTTGTTATTATTACTTTTTGTTATTGTTGTTATTATTTTTATGGTCATGAGAGGTTGTGTAAGCATTTCACTGCATATGATACTGTGTATAACTCTGTGTGTGACAAAATTCTTATTTCGTTCGTTCATTCATTTTCTTTCGGCTTAGTCCCTTATTTATCAGGGGTTGCCACAGGGGAATTAACCGCCAACTATTCCGACATATGTTTTACACAGCAGATGCCCTTCCAGCCGCAACCCAGTATTGGGAAACACCCATACACTCTCACATTCACACACACACTCATACACTATGGTCAATTTAGTTCACCCATTTCACCTATAGCGCATGTCTTTGGACTGTAGGGGAAAACCAGAGCACCCAGAGGAAACCCACACGAACATGGAGAGAACATGCAAATTCCACAGAGAAATACCAACTTCCCCAACCAGGACTCGAACCAGTGACCTTCTTGCTATGAGGCGACAGGCTAACCATTAAGCCACTGTGATGCCTAAAATTTGAATTTTATTTTTTTTTCTATCTAGTTATAAAAAAATCCCAAAGTATCAGACAACTGCCATTTAAATAGATAAACATGTATTCTTTGTAATAATAATGATATTCTTTCTGTTTTTGTCTTTCAGTTTGAGGAGGGAGGGCTACACTGTACAGGTCAGTGTGAATGACTACCTGGACATCTACTGTCCGCATTACAACCAGAGCCAGCGGGGGGCGCTAGAGCGTGGCGTTGCAGAGCAGTATGTTCTCTACATGGTCAGTTACAGAGGCTACCGCACCTGCGACCCACAGATGGGCTTCAAACGCTGGGAGTGCAACCGGCCACACGCCCCCCACGCACCCATTAAATTCTCTGAGAAATTCCAACGTTACAGCGCCTTCTCGCTAGGCTATGAGTTCAACGTGGGACATGAGTACTATTATATATGTGAGTATTCAGTTCTTTTGTATGATTTAAACTAAAAACAAATTACGTTTCAGTTCATTTAAAATGAATTCTTGAGTTTTTTGGGGACAACTTAATTGTTTTATGTTAAATCCGCTTAAATTTCAAATCGATTGTGTGGAATCCAGCATTTTTACAGTGTATGTTTCACTGTTACACACTGTATAAAATGCTGGGTTCCACACAATGTCTTCATGTTGTACCAACACAAACTTAAGTTAAAGAATTGTATTTTAGTTTTTTTTAAGTGAATTGAACATTCAATTCAATTCATCTTTATTTCTATAGCACTTTTAACAATGTAGATTGTGTCAAAGCAGCTTAACATAGAGGTTCTAGTTTATTGAAACATAAAACCATTAAGTTTTCCCCAAAAAACCTCAAGAATTGTGTTGGTTCAGCTCATTTTAAATGAGTAGTTTGAACAAACAGCAAAATATTTTTTGAGTGCATTATCTGGTGGTTTTATTTACAAAGCATTACTACGTTCACACCAGACGCAGATGAAGCGTCAAGCGTGAGTGATTTACATGTTAAGTCAATGCAAAGATGCGAATAGACATCTCGTGGTGCGATTCGCGTGAATGAGGTGTGAATGACGCGATTGCTTAAGTTAGAAAATCTGAACTTTAGCAGACATTTGCGCCACATTAACCAATCAGAAGCTTCCATCCTCCAGGTTCAGTCTCTGGAGGAGTTGATAAACTCACAGAGCTGGGTGCACCTCTGAAATCACAATCTAGTGGACTCAGACACAGCATTGAATGAATCTACACTGTTTTTTAGCATTCCTAAAGCACAGTTACTCAAAACTGCAACAAAAGTAGAGTCACTGGGCAGACAGAGGCCCCACCCATGACGCAAATCCATGTCTATTGTGAAGTGAATTTGACGTGCGAATGAAGCGAGTAAACTCAAAATGTTCACGTGTCTATTTATTCGTCTGGTGTGAACACAGCATTGGAGTTACAAGCCTCAAAAATGTATGTACACTAATCTATAATGATTATATTGATAAAAAAACAATAATGTTTTATTAATTGTTCAAAATCGTGTACACGTATAGAAATCAATTAGACTTAAATCAATTTGACTTTACATAAAAAGGTAACTACACTTTTTGCCTTAAAATTATAATATATAAATTAACTGTGCATAATTATAAAAATTAATTTAAGTCAACTTAACAGTTCCAAGTTACAATGGGTTTACTCACTTTTTAAGTTAAGTCAACTTGTTGCTTTTAAGGCAGTGGGTTTACTCACTAAAAGTAACGATTTTTTTTTTCAGTGCATATCATTTGCCTAAAAAAGGCTTCATTTGATAGTGTGTGATCTCATACCTTGATTAACAAAATTAAATTTAACAAAAAATAACTTATAATCTTATAACATACAATTTCACAATCTGAACTGTGATCTTGCCAACTCTTACTGTAATTATATCAAATTAATGGACTTATTACAGGGGAGCTAATAATTCTGACTTCAATTGTCACCTTCTAGGAAACTGATGCAGAATTGGTTACCAATGCCAGTGGTTACCAAAAATTGTAGCCAATCTTTGTGGAAGCGGCTTTTATTAAATGCAATAAATACAATGCATAAGGCTTTAAAGAATTCAATTTCTTGAATAGCTTGGAAGACTTCCCAGACTGTGATACTAGCAAATGTAAATGATTTATCCAGTCTAAAAATAGGCTGGCTTGTATTAACCAAATGTTGGAACTAATTTTAAAATTAAATAAAAGATTTATTTTTTTTAACCCAACTGTTTGGTTTGTCCATATTTGACCCAACACTGAATATGAATTAATGAATTGAAGTCACTTTTTTGTTTTTGATGCACATCCAGAAAATATTCAACGTTACATTTAAGTCTTAGCTTTTATAAGCAGTGTCGTCTTAATAATTCAAATAATTAAAAATGTAATTTTGTCTCGATGATTGCATCTTTTTATGCACTGTCCAACATATATGTCAACAGAAAGCTAGCATCACAGAAAACCTTTCACACTTATTCCTCAGTCCATGAAAACAAACTTACAGTAGAAGTATCTGGGGCAAAAACTCCACATAATAACAAGTGGATTTCAACTCAAACAAACTCAGGTGCGAGTCGAAATGATTTTCAGTGGTTATTGACAGCATGCCACAGATGGCGTCTGCAGAGCTTAACTTGTATTTAACATAATAATCCTTTAAAGTGTGCTTTTGCCAGGGTGCAGTAGGCATACTTTATCTAAACTCCTCTGACAGAAAAGGTTATTACGCGGGGAAAGGCATTCTGGCGAGCAGATGGAGGTTTAGTTGCTTTGTTCAAGGGGACATTGTTAGCAGAAGTGCCTTGGCAGGATCCTCCCTTTCATGATGTGGCGATTGTACCGCCGAGCCAATCAGGGATCTTCCTGTTCTTCGTTTTTTTTGAATCGGGAATAAAGGAAGAGAGAACTTTCGCCATTATGCGCAGGGTTACAGATAACTCACAGAGATGCGCTTAACAAAAGCGAAACTTGTGAAGAAAACAAATTACGACCCCAGCGATCTATAAGACGGCGAGTTATTCCAAAAGCCACAATGTTTCATTCATTTTTACCAAATTACAACTGAGAATAAAAGAAAGCTCCTAAGGACGAACTCAAATGCATCTCTCCCAGCAGTCCATTTGCTCTCAAAAGTGCCTTGTTGGTGAAATGGTGACAGCTCTGCCATCCAAAGGGGCTTGTTATCGGGGGTGCGAATGTTACGCGAGGCCGCCGATCATCAGTCTTCCTGGCATTTGGGTCAATCACTACCAATTAGAGCGCACCCGCTTTGATTAAAAACTTTTTGAATGCAGAATAGAAAGCAAGTGTTAATAGAGCATTGCTAATGGCGATTTTCAGGATGCATGTCTCACCTAATGCTAATAGTCGTCTTCATTAGTGCTGTCCGCAGGCAGGTTATTAGCGATAGTATGACAGTCATTGCTATTGAAAAATGCTATCACGCTCCAACATTTCTATGATAGCGTGGCCCATATGTTTATCAACCTGAAAACAAGAAACGTTATCTTTGTCTGAGCTCGGGGGGAGTTCGTTTGGGGGCCGTTCATCAATCGCTGATGGTATCTGCGGCTTGTGGAAATGGATAATTTAATAAACGCACGCGCCATATCTGTTTTGATCAATGCTATTTATTTTAGTGTTCGTTTTATCTCAGCTTTGCCTTAAAGGGACCGTGCACTGTATAAAATGTTGGGTTCCACAATTCATTCATGTTGTCCCAACACAAATCTGTTAAGTTAACTTAATTGTTGTTTTGCAAATTTAAGTTGTGCCAAAAAACCCTCAAGGATTGTGTTGGTTTAGCCTATTTTGAATAAATAGTCTCAACAAACAGCAAATGTCTGTCAAATGTAGTGTTTGCGTTGCTCTTTTGAAATAAAGAGTTCAGTGTAGTTTGTAGGTGCGCTTTAAAGGACTCTCTCATGCAAAGAATGTTAAGTTCGAAGTCATTTGCATATGAAAGACTTACAGGTACAGAAGAAAGAGCAACCTGCTTACCTTAAAGGGATAGTTCACCCAAAAAAAGAAGATTCTGTCATCATTGACCCACACTTGTTCAAAACCTATTTGAGTTTCTTTCTTCTATTGAACACAAAAGAAGATATTTTGTAAAATGCTGGTTGCTGGGAATCGATGCTCGATTCGATGCGTGCCAGCAACCAGCATTCTTCAAAATATCTTCTTTTGTGTTCAACAGAAGAAAGAAACTCATAAAGGTATTTGAAAGTTTTGGGTGAACTGTCCCTTTAATGAGCAAAGACTAAAAAAAGCAAAACCATTGCTGGTCTTGGAACGTATAACCATCATTATAGTTGGCTTTAAGGAGGAATTAGGTAATATAATAATGCTAGTATGTGTTTGTGAGGAATAGTGTAGTAGCATACTGTTTTTTATTGTTCTGCTGTGCTCAACTTTATACATTTATATTTACTTTAATTAATTTAGCAAACACTTTTATATAATGCATTACGTCTCATGAATTCATTACATGCCATTCATTTTAGTGGCTGATATCCAACTAGCATGTTGATAATGCTAATTTGTATACCAAGCAATATTAAAATGAAAACTATGTTTCTGCTTTATTTATTCGTTCATTCATATTCATTGTACTGTAGTGGCTATTGGCCAATAAACATGTTGATGATGGGAGATATATATATATATATATATACAGTGCTCAGCATATATAAGTACACCCCTCACAAATCTATCTTTTAAATTCATATTTCTAATAGGAAGCTATACAATATTATATTTGTGCATATACATTAGATTAGTCAGTACTTAAGCCGAATCTGGAGCTTTGGTCCAAAAACTGGTACACCCAAATGTATATGTTATAGAAAAATATTAAATACAAATTTAAAAAAAGAGGAAAAATCAAGATTTAGTTGAAATTTTGTAGGTTGTAATTGTTTTTTGCAATATTTTGCTTGAATTTCATTGTATTGTCTTTCAATTTCTAAACATGTTTGGTGACTAAAATATAATTTTAATAAATATATCTGTTTAATAAATCCGTTTTGTTTAAAGTGCACCAAAACACATTGCCTATATTCACTGAGAAATGGATACAAATTTTTTTTTTTAATGGGGTGTACTCAATTATGCTGAGCACTGTATATATATATATATATAGGGCCTCACAGTGGCGCAGTGGGTAGCACGTTCGCCTCACAGCAAGAAGCTGCTGGTTCGAGCCTCGGCTGGGTCAGTTGGCGTTTCTGTGTGGAGTTTGCATGTTCTCCCTGTGTTGGCGTGGGTTTCCTCCGGGTGCTCCGGTTTCCCCCACAAGTCCAAAGACATGCGGTACAGGTGAATTGGGTAGACTAAATTGTCCGTAGTGTATGAGTGTGAATGGGTGTGTATGGATGTTTCCCAGAGATGGGTTGCAGCTGGAAGGGCATCCGCTGTGGCGACCCCAGATTAATAAAGGGACTAAGCCGAAATGAAAATATATATATGTTCAAAATAGCAAGCTGCCATTATACTTTTTCCCATATAAGCAATATTAATATGAGTCCTGTAGTATTTAGTATGCTGTTTTTCTGTTTTATTTATTTATTATATTTGAATGTGTTCTGTTGATTTTTTTTCTGAGCAAAGCTAACAAAAATCTTAGATTTTAGTCATAATTTACAGAAGACTCCCACTGGAATGGGACATGTGCAGAATAGAATACTAGTTTGATCTGTTGCTTCATTTACCGTATTACTGTCCATACCTGTAGTGCACTTCTTACTCAAACTGTTCAGAAATTATCATTGTATCCTCTAATTAAATGTGATTGACTAGATCATGTTTTTGGTTTACAAATGTTGATACATTTAAAAAAAAAAAAAAAAGTCTAACTTTATTTCGTCTGCATTCTGCATTAGGTCACATGACAGCAAAGAAAATTCTACAGACTGAACTCTGGGAAAAAATCATTTTGAAGTGTTTATTAAGTCTAAACCAGGTTTAAAACAACTTGACAGCATTTCAGCTGAACAGCCTTTTTCAGACACTACCGCCTTCTGTTTAGATTTAATAAAAACCTCAAAAGGATGATGTCTAGAGTACAGACTTCTCTTTTTCTTTTTTGCAGTAGACGCTACATTCCTGACAGCTATAAGAGCTAGGAGAGTGGGAGAGTGCCATGATTTTAGTATCAGAATACTAATATTTGCATGTTCATTATTATTGCACAATTCTACTGATTTACTTATTGGAACGCTGTGTAAACTATACTGCATAGTGTACATTTGGTAGTGAGCATGTATTTATTACATTCTGAACTTGAAGTGCCCGTCAGTGCCTGTCATTGTCCATGAGGTGGCAGTAGATTAATGTTTGTGCTGTCGTGTGTCGTTTCAGCTACACCGATCCATCATCACGGACACAGCTGTTTAAGACTGCGGGTGTATGTCTGCTGTTCTACAGGTGAGGATTATCACACACACCCACACGCAAACCGCAGGAGAAGGTCATGATGATGATGGTTTTGATGTGTTTGTGTGTGAGCAAACTATTTTCAGGACTTAATGCTTGAACACGTTCTGTGGCCTGTTTGATCAGAGCCATATGTGTGGAAAGATCCTCTCATCCCCTGCTCTCTCTCTTTATTTACATCAATCAGTGATATTTCTCAAGTGCATATGTGTTCATAGATTTGTTTGTTATGGCTTTGCGTTTTGGATATGCTGTACTTAATTATATCAATTACAAAAAAATGACAAGGACTGGTTTGCATAAATAAGAGAGACAGCTAGCATATAAATGCAACTGTAAAACGTAAATTAATATATAAAAACAGTCATTTGTGTATTTATTGGAATAAAAAAATATATGAAATAGAGCCACATTCACTAAGATCCCGTGCTACATATGCAAAATTAAACATATTTTTGGCAATAATAAATACTGTAGGGTTTGCAAAAGACAAAGCAGTAAAAAATGTGTGATAAATAATGAGAGGATGGTATTTTAATGAATTATGTTATTGAATTACATGATTTACTAAATGCAGTAATCATAGTATTCATACCAGTAATTTGAAAAAATTAAAATCATGTCTAAATCCAGTGTTAATATATTGATTATCAGTGGGTCTGCTTTTTTCAGTAGTTTATGTAATACATATGCATACCTCAGTGAACCAAATTCATATATTTAATCATTTAATACATTTCTGAATGAATCATATTAATAAAACTTATACAGTAACCTCTGATATATATATATATATATGGCTGCATGGTGGCGCAGTGGGTAGCACGATCGCCTCACAGCAAGAAGGTCGCTGGTTTGAGCCTCGGCTGGGTCAGTTGGCATTTGCTGTGTGGAGTTTACATGTTCTCCCCGTGTTTGCGTGGGTTTCCTCCAGGTGCTCCGGTTTCCCCCACAGTCCAAAGACATGCGGTACAGGTAAATTGGGTAGGCTAAATTGTCCGTAGTGTATGAGTGTGAATGAATGTGTGTGGATGTTTCCCAGAGATGGGTTGCAGCTGGAAGGGCATCTGCTGCGTAAAACATATGCTGGATAAGTTGGCGGTTCATTCCGCTGTGGCGACCCCAGATTAATAAAGGGACTAAGCCGAAAAGAAAATGAATGAATGAATATATATATATATACACATACACACACAAATGTGCATCCCTGCTCCTTTAAATGGATGACCATAAAAGATTACAGTTTGCTTACTGTTTAGGAGTTTAATGTTTACCTTCCATGTGTGAGGATAGGCGTCTATTAAAATGCACACTATGAGTCTTATTTGACTTTTATGCTAATTTGACTTTTAAGCTATTCTTTCTATATATACAAACATCTCATTTACATTTAAAAAGTGTCTTTTAAAGACTTATGGTGTATAGGTATAGGCTAGATCTGCTGGTTTCAGAGCACCGACTGAATATTTTTTGGTAATGCTTTAATTTACTGTGAAAAAGTTTAACACACGTGTTCCAGGTACTTACTTTAGTAATAACAATGAATTATGCATAATTACAAGTAACTAAACCTAACCCACATTCTAACTCCATCCATATAGTAAGTACATGTAATTAATTAATAATACTGAGTAGTTAAATGAATAGTTTACACTGTAACTACAGTAGGTCACCTTAAAATGATGTAACATTATTATTATTAGTAGTAGTAGTAGTAGTAGTAGTAGTAGTACTAGATCTGTGCAAACTATTTTCCAGAGAACCTTCCCAACCAACACACACACAAACACAATGCGCAAACACACACGCACACACACAAACACACACACACACACACACACACACACACACACACACACACACACACACACACACACACACACACACACACACACACACACACACTCTCTTGTTTTTGATGTCCTTCAGGGGGGATCAAGTGTTAATTAGTCATACTCACCCTGGCCTTAACTGATTTGGCACTTGACATGCTGTGATAGTTGCTAAAGCAGGATCAACGCAGAGACCAGAGAGAGCATAAAAGAAGAAAGACAGTTTATTTGCAATGCCACATGAATGTCCATTACCAGGATAAAGATCGGTTGATTGTGTTGGTCATTATGGACATGAGCCGATATCAAAATTTCCACCTCCATCAGCGCTTTTATGAGATTGACCCTTAACTGAACTGTACGAGCATTGTATAAAAGATTTAGTGATTCAGTGCCCTTATATATACCCACAAAGCTTATCACTGTTCATTTATTATTTCATTAGAAGTGAAAAAAGAAGATGGGAATACATTTGCATCTTATATTAATTATAAGATAATAATTAAAAAGTAAATTTTTAATTATTTAAATATTTGCTCTTGATAACAAATTAAATATACAATAAAAACGACAGCAGTGTGAAAAGAGCACTTAAGAATGCTAACGTTTACTAGCATCATGTCAACAGGTAAGGTATTTATGTTATAATATTTTGATTTTAAAATGTATTTTAAAATATGTACTGTCTAGAGCTAGCTTCAAAGGCATAGTTCACCCAAAAAATACAATTCTGTCAACCTTTACTCAAACCTTTTTGAGTTTCTTTCTTCTATTGAAGACTAAAGAAAATATTTTAAAGAAAGTTGGAAACCATTGAAATCCATAGTATTTTTTCCTACTATGACAGTCAGTGGTTACAGGTTTTCAGCTTTCATCAAAATATCTTCTTTTGTAATAAACAGAAGAAAAATCCAACACAGGCTCATTGTGAAAATGTACCCCCGTATACATTTCTGGAGAGCACGAATTATGTAGCCAGAGCTACGTATGGCTGCATTTCGTCTGTTAAACGAATGCTACGGGGCGATATAACTCCACAGACAGCTTCTGTTTATTTCCGCGCTACCAGCTGACCGCTTACCTTTGTGTGGACGGCTTTACCACTGTTACCAGTTTGCCCAGTAAGTCGCCATGTATGTCAGCGGACTTGAGACACAGAGAGGAGTTGACAACAACGACTGGGTTCAAGTCCGGCGAAGAACGGTTCTAGAAATCAGGTAAAACAAAAACAAAAGGCAAACAATTAAACAAACAAGTAAATAACAGGGTGAGAACGTGGTAAGATCTGAAAATGTGGTAAGTATCAGGTGAGGGCTTTTCTTTTCTGGGTTGCTTTTGAAAACACTTTCGGTTGAGTTTAGGGAAGGAGGTGGGTGGGGGAATCAGTCGGTCGGTCGGTCGGTCAGTCAGTCAACAGCTGCCTCTGGTGGATTTACAAGAGAACAGCAGGTGTGAATGGCACTCGCCAGAGAAATTTGAGATCTAACAAAACGTACACAGCGGCCTCTGGTGGATTCGAGAAAACAAAAACTGCAAAAAAATGAACCTCCTGGGCTGTATTTTGCAATCTCCAGAAATGTATATAGGGGTACGTATCAATAATTAGCCTGGGTTGGAAAAATCTCAAAACGTTTTGGAACCACTTGAGGGAGAGTAAATAGTGAGTAAATGTTAATTTTTGGATGAACCTTTAATCTCTTTTCATTGCATGATGCATTGACATTAAAACACAAAACAGTTCTTCTTTTTCTTTATCTTGATCATTGCGTAAGCACATGTTTCATGTGGCATAGACCGTCACATGCTTTTTTATTTATTATACTGTAAGTCATTCACATAAAAATCACCCTACAGGTTTTCACGGACACGCTCAGAAGTGATGGAAGGTCTCATTTTTCAAGTTTCATTACTAGCTGTTCACACATTGTCTATAAAAATGCATGACATTTTTTTTAATGTATAGCTCCTTTAAATGCCTGAATAGTTTTGCAGCCACTGCATGCACTGAGATCATGTGTTTTCTTGTGTTCAGTCTCGAATTCAGATGACGACTCGAACCAGAGTCCACCTGACTACACTGTCAGACCCAAACTGCATGACATCGGTGAGTGCGTACACACACACACACACGCGCACATACTGTACACACATGTGAAGCCTGAGCACAATGCAATTCTTGTTCAGCTGCTCTTAGAAATAGGATGATTTCCTATTATCTGAAGTTCCTCTTAAAAGCCAGGATGATCATTAGACTGGATAACGTTTGGCGATTGACCAATAACAAGCAAATGAATGCATTTATCGATTTGCTCTCACCCTCACTCAAATAACATTTTTATTCTGAGAAATCTGGCTGTAGAAATGTGAAAAGCATTATGAATGCTTGGAATCTGAAGAGTCCTGACGTTTTTTCACCGCTTTAGAGACCCAGGAGACTTAAATATTTATTTATTTATTTATTTATTTATTTATTTATTTATTTAATTAATTAATTAATTAATTAATTAATTAATTAATTAATTAATTAATTAATTAATTAATTAATTAATTAATTAATTAATTAATTAATTGTTTGTTTTATTTATTTATTTATTTATTTATTTATTTATTTATTTATTTTTGTCTGTATTTGATATGCTAGTATATGCTATATAATATGCTAGTAATATGCTAAATTTCAGTTGTTATTTTTTTTATTTAGGTTACTGCAAAATAATAAATAAATAAATAAATATTAACAATAAAAAGAGCACTGTAAAAATGATATGATAAAAGGTCATGGCAACAAATGTTTTTGTGCTACTTTAACTTGTTTTAATTAGTTCATCAAGTTTTAAAAAAAATGTGTCATACAAAGTTTGGTCACACTTTATTTTTATGAGCAATTCACACTATTAACAAACCATTTTAGCTCAATAAACAACTAATTAGCTGCTTATTAGTAGTAGCAGTAGTAGTAGAGTAATAGTTGGGTTTAGTTATTAGGTAGGATTCGGGATGTAACGTAAGATCATGCTTTATCATACCAAAGTTCAACACAGGTTTAGAGATCTTGGGGATTTAATAGACTGGAAGCTAATGAACAGTTAATATCTTAATAATAGGCAAGTAATAAGCCAGTAGTAAATGGTGTAAATTGTTACATAAACAAAAGTGTTACCCAAAGTTTAACTTAATATTTTTACTCAGCTTAATTGATGTAAGTTGTGATGACTAGAAAAGTCAAGTTGATTAAACAAAAAAATAAATTAATTAATAAATTAAATAAAAACAATTACAGTGAATAAATGTTTTAATAAAATGGTTAGTTACATTTTGCTATTTTGTATGGTAAAAGTAACAGATCTGTTGGGGTATTTCATGTATTTGTAAATGATATTATAATTTACAGTTTAAAAATTAATATATATACTCACCGGCCACTTTATTAGGTACACCTGTCCAACTGCTCGTTAATGCAAATTTCTAATCAGCCAATCACATGACAGCAACTCAATGCATGGTAGACATGGTCAAGATGATCTGCTGCAGTTCAAACTGAGTATCAGAATGGGGAAGAAAGAGGATTTAAATGACTTTGAACCTGGCATGGTTGTTGGTGCCAGACTGGATGGTCTGAATATTTTAGAAACTGCTGATCTACTGGGGTTTTCATGCACAACCATCTCTAGGGTTTACAGAGAATGGTCAGAAAAAGAGAAAATATCCAGTGAGTGGCAGTTTGGCGTCAACAACATAAAAGCATGGATCCATCCTGCCTTGTATCAACAGTTCAGGCATCATGGTTGTGCAGCCGACAAATCTGCAGCAACTGTGTGATGCTACCATGTCAATATGCACCAAAATCTCTGAGGAATATTTCCAGTACCTTGTTGAATCTATGGCACAAAGGATAAAGGCAGTTATGAAGGCAAGTTCTGAAAGGGATCCAACCCGGTACTAGTAAGGTGCACCTAATAAAGTGGCCAGTGAGTGTGTTTATATATATATATATATATATATATATATATATATATATATATATATCTTTAAACGTGTGAACCGCATTACGAATACATCTGAAATGTATGTCCAGCAAAATACCCAGAAGCTCAAGTTCACATCAGGATCACAGAAAGCATCATGGGGACACACTGCAGGATGCAAAGCTTGGCTCAATGCCCCCGTGCCCTTGCTAAAACACATAATGCAACAAATAGCTGGCACTTTACACCGCCGCAGGCATCTAAAAGCACTCTAGCAGTAGGACATCTGTGTGTGTGTGTGTGTGTGTGTGTGCGTCCGTGTGTGTGTGTGCGTGATTGCACCATTAAACTGATTCTTATATTCATTTATGACACACATACAGCACACCGCATGAACCAAATGTTCCCCTCTGTTTTTATCCAGATCCTTCTACTTTTAAAGCTGTCAACATCTCGTTAGCGTTTCCAAACCATATCTTATAAAAACACATAGCTGACAGGTCAACCACCCTATTATGAGAAAAAGAAGAAGAAAAAAACACAAACCTTGTGCGCAGCAGTCTTGGGAAATAAGGCTCAGTTTTACTTTGTTTCTGTCAACGGCTCCATAATGTCATCATTTGTGCTGACGCTGCATTCAGACATTCATTCTGCTTCGGTCTCAGCAATGAATGTTCCAGTCAGGGATTATTCTTCTCACTGAAACAGATATGATGAGGTATAGTTACAGATGTCCAAAAAACAGCTATAGTCACTTTCCTGAAAAGATTTCCAAAGTTTAACACAGCTTTAGAGATCTTGGGGGTTTAATAGACTGGGAGTTCACTGGGAAAGGAATATGGTAATTACAGTGAGGAAAAGTTTGAACCAGTTTTGGGCCTTTTTCCTTTGTTTTGTGAAATATGTATGAAACATATTGGTAACACTGTATAATAACTACACACCATGAATCATTCATTAAGCATTAGCAACTAGTTCATTCATTATCTGTTAAGCATTAACTCTACATTAACAGATGTTAGTAAACTGTTCATAAATATAGCTACAAATGCTGTATTCTTGAATTATAAGCGCATGTATAATGTGTTTTCATACTTTGTTAATGATTAATTTTTCATCACTAAATTAAGTATTGCATTATTTACAAACCGGTTATTTAAGAGTAGTTGGTGTGTTTTTAAAGATCATTCAGAATCCCTAAGTAAATGATCAGTGAACTATTCAAATGAACATTTAGGTATATTATTGTTCATTCATTCATTCATTTTCATTTCGGCTTAGTCCCTTTATTAATCTGGGGTCGCCACAGCGGAATGAACCGCCAACTTATCCAGCATATGTTTTACGCAGCGGATGCCCTTCCAGCTGCAACCCATCTCTGGGAAACATCCATACACACCCATTCACACTCATGCACTACGGACAATTTAGCTTACCCAATTCACCTATACTGCATGTCTTTGGACTTGTGGGGGAAACCGGAGCACCCGGAGGAAACCCACGCCAACACAGGGAGAACATGCAAACTCCACACAGAAACGCCAACTGACCTTCTTGCTGTGAGGCGAACGTGCTACCCACTGCACCACTGTGAGGCCCGGTATATTATTATTCCGGCATTTAATAATAGTTACTTTGAATGTTAATAAATGCTTTATTAACTCAACTTCATGCACTTTTGTGACCTAATCTAAAGTGAGGACTATTTATGCTTTGTAAATCCATTATAAATGGCAATACATGAATAAATGCCGTTTGAATTGTATGAAAGTACATTTGTTTGCATGAAAGTTTTTAGTATTATGATTTAAAACAAAAAAAATACTTACATTTATTAAAACTTACAAAACAAAAGTAGTTAACACTTATGTGAGGTGTTATTAATGCAGTGTCTATGGGTGGGAACATAAATTTGATATTGTTTTCAGTTATAGCTACTGTTTTCAGTCTCTCACTTTTTTTTCTTGGTTTTTTTGTTTGTTTTGTTTTTTTAAAGTCATTAACACACTTTCATGGAGCTTTCCTTTTGTTATTTGAGCAACTTGGGATGCAAAAAAATATATATTTGTGATGCTCTCCCATTCACTGCTCTCTAAGTTTACCCAAATATGTCTACTTGCACTGCTGAAAAAATGTGAAATTAATCTATTAGTCACTTGGATTTAATGTTCACTACGTCAGACTTAATAAAGTCCAAAACCACCTCAAGCAAGTGTAAAAATGTTTTGATGAATTAAGAAATGTATTTTTATTTTCATGACTTGTTTCTCATGCAATACTTCAAAATGCTCTATAACACAGGGTTATGCAAACCCATCATACACATCTATCTTATCATTCAACAGCCAGTCAGTTATTCCTTTCATATCCATTATCATTTTATCGAATTGTCATAAATAACTTTGATTAATTCTACAATGTTACCAGAAAAAAAGATTTTTTAACAGTAACAAAAAAAATATAATCAAGTTTTGTAATTAATCATTTAATTGACTATATATATACAGCGCTCAACATATAAGTGCTCAACATATAACAAATATTTTCTACAAGAAGCTTTACCATATTATATTTGTGCATATACATTAGTTTAGTCAGTACTGAAGCCAAATCTAGAGCTTATCTAACAAAATAACTTACGATAACGGTCCAAAAATGAGTACAGCCAAATGTATATGTTAGGGAAAAATATTAAATAAAAAATTCTAATAGAGCAAAATTCAAGAGAAACAAAAAATGTATACAATTTTATAGAATTTTTGTAGTTTGCAATTTTTTCCACAATATTTCACATGAATTTAAATGTATTATCTTTCTATTTCTAAAATTGTTCATGACAAAAATATTAATTTAATAAATATGTCTGTTTAATAAATCTGTTTTGTTCAAATACACCAATATACGCTTTTTTATTATTTAAAAATATTTCACACAGCTCGGATCTTTTTTTTATATACAGTGCTCAGCATATATGAGTACACCCCCCACAAATCTCTCATTTAAATTCATATTTTCTATAGGATGCTTTACTGTCAGGGTTCTGTTGTAGTGTCTATGCCCGATGTGTTGTTCATGCTGTCGTCACCCCATGTCCTCCCAGTGTTTCCTGTTTCTTCCTGTACCCGTGTATGTGGTAAGTGTTTGTTAATAAATTCGTGTTTCGTTTCATCTCGTGTTCTCGTGCCTTCATGTCCCTCAACCCGAGCGTGACATTTACAATACTATATTTGTGCATATACATTGGTTTAGTCAGTACTGAAGCCAAATATGGAGCTAATCTAATTAAATAACTTGGTCATATCATAATAATGGGTCAAAGATTTGTAGCCCAAATGTATTTGTTAGGGAAAAATATTAAATCAAATTTTCAAAAATAGCAAAAATCAAGAGAAGCAAAAAATATAGACAATTTTGTTGAAATGTTGTAGTTTGTAATTTTTCTTTTGCAATATTTTGCATGAATTTAAATATATTATCTCTCCATTTCTAAAGATGTTCTGTGACTAAAATATTATTTAAATAAATATATCTGTTTAATAAATCTGTTTTGTTTAAATGCACCAATATATATGACCCATATTCACTGAGAAATATAATATTCATTTTCAAAATGGGGTGTACTCATATATGCTGAGCACTGTATATATATATATATATATATATATTTTTTTTTTATACAGAACATTTTTCTTTACTCTTACACACAATACCGGTACAGTGTTGGATCGTCACATGATGTCTGAGTCCTCAAGCAAAACCAGCAAGCGTGTACTGTAAGGCTAAATTTTGTTTGACAGCGGTGTTTTATTTTTCCAGGCCCAACAAAAGATGACGAAGACACACACAGTCACACACAGAACAACAGAAGCAGATTTTTAACAATAACAGATTCCAGACATTTTCCTGATGTGTTGACATCCGTGTATCTACAGAGCCGTGTCTCTGTTCACACTCACATCTGCCATCACAGCAGCATATTTAACCTATAGCTGTCCGAGTGTCCTTTATCAACATACAGCATGCTGCCGCTGATAAGAAATGTCAGATATTCTTTGTTTATTTCTGTCAGGCCTCTTTCCCGCAGTCCTCTCTCTACAATCATATCTGCTGCTTTAATAGATAAGATTTCTCTCTCGCTATCTCTCATTTTCTCTGCAGCCTTTTCTCTCTCTTTCTCTCTTTCTAAGTGATTATTTTCATCATCAATAACCCTTGTACAATGTTATATTGGGCTTTGGGGCCAGTAATAATACCAAAAATGAATGGATGAGTTTTATCTTCCTTATATTTGGTGAAGGCTGTGGGGAAGCCATTGCATTTGCCTTAGGTAAAGATATTACTCAAAGAGAAATCGTTATTTTCCCTGCTCCCATATGCCATTCGCTGATACTGAGTAGGTGAGAATTTACCATCTATGTCAATTTCTAACTTCAGCGTTTAACTTTTTTCCCCTTTGGTTAATAATATTAAACAAATAGTTTCTCACACCTGTCAATTGGGCAATGACTTGAGTAAAATTTACCGGCCATAAAACTATATGTGGAGCAATATGTACTGTGTTACCATGAACCGCTATCAAGAAAAGATCCCATTGCTCAGCATCAGACTACATCTTAGTATTGGGGTTTATGTCCTTTCGATAGTCTTTGTGATGTGAAAATCACGCAAAACCATATTATGTTCTCAGGTATAGTTATAATTCATTTTAAAAGTTATCGATAGGCCCACACGGAATCTGCGCATGCAGAAATCTGCAGATTTCCGCCGAATTTTAGCCCATCATTGAGTCTATTTATATACTTGTGTAAATGTGTGTACATTTATATTTATTCAGTTTTTTTTATTAATTTCAGTAATAATAATGACTAATATGAAAGGGTTCATTTGATTTATTTACAATACAGTGTGTAAAGTAATATTTTCTGTCTTTCAGTAGAGATATTATATGAGAGACTTGCTTTGTTTACCAAATAAGTGGCTCTAGATGGATTTGCACTGTAAGCATTAAATTAAAGTTAAAAAGCTATTATTTTTTATGTCATATATTAAGTTTTTAGTTATGATACTCCCAAAATAATTCCACATAAATCCACAGATTTTTTTACAAAATTCTCAGCGGAAATAGCAAAAAATGTCCACAGATTCTGTCTGGCCCTATAGTTATCGGCCAACTGCATTGTAAAAAATGCAGGGTTCCACACAATCAGTTTGGGTTGGGATGACATGAAGGAATTAAGTTAACTTATTAGTTTTTACAAATATAAGTAGATTGAACATAAAAGACAGGAATAAAAGAGACAAGTATAAGAAAAATATAAACAAAGAATAAAAATGATTAAAAACAGATTAAAATGTGTTAAAAAAACTGGTTTTAAAAGAAAGAAAAAGAAAAGAAAGACAATTGTTAAAGACATAAATCTTAAAGACATAACAGTGTGAATAAAACAATTAAAAACTCAAGAATTGTGTTGTTTCAGGCTATTTTAAATAAGTAGTTCGAACAAACAGCAAATGTCATTTTTTGAGTTTGGTGAATCTTTCCTTATTAAAGTCGGAAATTTGCATATGCGTTTTTTTCATGGATGTGTTCATACCCTAAAAATTTGCTACTCACAGGTACCTTGAACACTAAGTCCTATGCCTATTAATTCACCCATTGCGAAAGAATTCAGAGCCAATTCAAGCAGCGATGCTTTCGTTCTCCTCTGTCTTCTTTAAAAAGAAAAAAAAGAGCAAACATTGTGTTCATCTAGTATATTGCATAAAGAGGAAGGAGAGTTCATCTCATTATCAAAGAGCTGCACAGGATTATCCAAAGAGGAGTGAACGTTATTGACACAACGTGAGGTCAAATTTATTTTTAACGTGAACATTTTGGACAATAATTTCGAACTCAGTGTGCATTAAACTTAATATTGTCTTTGCAGTACTTGCCAGAGCTTTTTGATTTATTTTGGAAAAAAATTGTCAGTGTTTCAGAATTTTTTGATGAAAGGAAAGTACAAATCAGGATGAATCATAACTTTTGTAACATTTCAAGAGTTCACACTTAGATATTGCTTGATAATAATAGCAGGTTTGGCATGCTGTCCCGGAAGAGAACCCTGAGCTCGGAGATAATTGAGCCCAGGGCTCCCGCCTGGTCAATAAGCATATAAGGGGGTACGAGATCAGATAGTTCTCAAGAGCTCCCCCTGGTAAAGGAGGAAAAGGAGGAGATGGGGTGGATGGGAGGTTTCTTCGAAAACGAAGATAAGAGAGTAGTTTTTTGACAGGCTACTTATAGGGAGTTTGTATTAATCTGATTGGCTTACAGATGAGAGACCGGCTGCTATCAATCATATCACGTGCTCCTCTCGAAATTAGTTTGTGAAACTTCACTTAAAAAAATGGCTCTACTTTAAGGATTCATTTCTTGCAAAAGAAAATCATATATTTTAAATGTTTTATCCCATGGTGGCTATCATAGTATTAGAGGATACAAAAAATAAAAAATCTGTATGAAAAGTATTTACTGTAAAACAATTCTTGCTGCCATTAATTGTTTTGTTGAATCAAATGAACTCTTCTAGTTATCTCAACTTACATCAATCAAACTGATTAAAAAATTAAGTTAAACTTTGTATAACTTAAAAAAGTTTAGTTGAAACCTGAATAACTTATCAAAATAATAAAAAATATTCAGATATTTGTTGTCTTGACGTTTGTTTTTACAGTGTGAACACTAACTCTTCTTTCTTTCTTTCTTTCTTTCTTTCTTTCTTTCTTTCTTTCTTTCTTTCTTTCTTTCTTTCTTTCTTTCTTTCTTTCTTTCTTTCTTTGCTTTTTCTCTTCCTCTTGTCTCTCAGACGAGTTTAACCCTGAGATCCCCAAGCTGGAGAAGAGTGTGAGCGGCAGCAGTCCGTCCGGAGACCGACTGTTAATCACTGTGGCCACTTTCCTCCTCGCTGCTCTCCTCGTGTCCTAGCAACCGTCTTTCTGTCCTCTCTGAGCAAACCCAAGCGCTCCGAACAAAACAACAACAACAAAAACAAAACATCGCCTTTGCTTCAACCTGTGCGGAGGGATTATCCAATCAGAACCCATTCACCCCTAGTCGAGCCCTGAACACGGGAGCTAAACGTAGATCTACCGCACCCAAATAGTGGCCTTTGTCTCCACAATTTTGGACCTTAGGAATAAGGAGCGTCGATTTCAGAATTTGCCTTTGTGGTGGAACGTCCACTCTTCTCAAACATACTCGAACATTTCAACGGAGGAAAAACCAATGCGGTTAGACAGTGAGGTCTCTCTACCTCGAGCTGCATCTGTTCTTGTCTCTAATGAACCAGACTGAGGCATTTTGAGATTGACACGAGCTCCAATGGAGATGACGAACATCACAGTGGGCAGACAGAGACTCGAGGAGCGCCTTTGATCCTGTCTTAACTTTCTGTCACAATCCATACCTTTGTGACTGCAATATGTGTCGGTAATTGATAGCGCTGCAGCGGAGATCAATAAAACTCATTGGCCAGTCACTAAGTTCAGGTGTCAGGCTTATGAATCGATCGCAGAAAGGCTCGGCTGCAGTTTCTGCAAGTTGCCGGGCTGGAGTGGGAAAAAAAAAATCCCATCTAGTTTCTTAGTTCCTTTGCTGAACTTAGAAACTAGAGGCACGTTATCGGTCAGAGACCATCACTTTTGTACATTGTGTGACCTGAGATGTTTGGTCATCATAGCAGCGCACGACTGAACGAGCGGTAGATGGATAGATACTTTAATTTCCTATAGTATGTACTGTACTGTGTCATCTCAAAGAGGCGCTGGATTGGCCGGTGCCACCTATTAGCATTTTTTGTAAGAGCGCTCGACTTGTAAACTGCACTTCGCTGTTTTATATCGAAGACTTTGCGATGCAGACTTAGTTTTTACCGTACGATACATATTTAACTGCTCTTTGAGTACGTTACTTTATATACTTAATTTATTGAGTTATTTATTGATCATTTGATCCTTTTTTGGAAACTTTGTGAGTTTTGTCTGCTTTCTTGAGGGATCTTCCCTTGTCTTTGCTAATGCCAAATTATTATTTTGTTTCTGTTCGTTTCATGTTCTTTGTTTATGTGCCAGCAAGTTGAATCACATTTCATAGTTACAGAAAAAAAACAAAAAACATCTCATTCATTGAATCTCAGTTGAATAGGTCTCATTATTATAGGACAGTGTGAGATTGTTGTAGTCTGTATTAATGGGCGGGGCTGGGAGGGATTCATGGGGCTTTTGAGTGGGCGTGGCTTCAGTGCAGTAAGGGATTGAGTTTTAATGAATAAAAGCATTCCTCCGATCGCCGCAGACAATGTCAAGAGTGAATGTCAATGTAAACGTGTCTGCGTATGTGTCTTATGAGTGTGCACTTTACTGGGGATGGTTCGGGCAGTGTGCGCGTTTTCATATGCATTTAGATACACATTTGTAGGTTTTAAATACTCAAAGCTTGCGTGAGAGTTGCGGCTGGTGAGAATGAAGGCATTTATCATTGTTGGAAACAACAGTACCAATCGTGTTTACCTTAGAACGATTACAAAAAAACATGTAAACGAATCATGAATGACAATTACCAGATTGAAACTTAATAAACCATTCTTATTTTAACAGTCTCCTTGTTATTTTTACTGATTTCAGACCATTTCGGAATCTGCATGACATGTTTTATGTTAATGAGTTTGGATTTGCTCTTGCGTTTTGGGAACAAACATGTTTATGAGGTTTTGTTCCAGTGCTGTTTGTAGCCCCTCGATTAGTCATGGTACACTGCTTGTACTTAAGCGATACTTAGATTGCCTCTGGTTTGCAATGTGTAATGAACATGCTGAGTATTTTAATGCGACTACCATAAAATATGATTATACAAAATTATAAATGCTAATAATGTCGATATGTATAATTTGTGTTTGTGGGTCAAAGATGAACTGCACTTGTTTTTTTTTGCCCTGAAACTTTCTCATAATGACTTAACATTTAATAATAAGAATAAACTTCCCTGTAATTACTTTCTCATAATAATGAGATTTTTGTTTGTAATAAGGGGAAACTTTCTTGTGATAATGACTTAAAAAATGACTTATGATTATGAGATGTTTTCTCATAATAGCGACTTATTTTTTATTATTAATGACTTACTTTCTTATAATAATGAGATATATTTTCTCACAATCATGACTTATTTTTTCGTAATAATGAGCACCGTTATTACAATATTAACTTCCTGATAATAATGACTTAGTTATAAATTATGAGAAATTTTTACTATTATGCGAAATTGTTATGATTTTGAGAAAACTTCTCATTATTATTAGAAAATATATTATTTTTAGAAATTATTATGAGAAAAATTCTAATTATGACACAGCAAGTCATTATTATTAAGAAATAAGTCATTATTTTGAGAAATTATTATTATTATTATCATGAGATTGTTATGATTTATTAATTCATTCATTAATTTTCTTTTCGGCTTAGTCCCTTTATTAATCTGGGGTCGCCACAGCGGAATGAACCGCCAACTTATCCAGCATATGTTTTACGCAGCGGATGCCCTTCCAGCTGCAATCAATCACTGGGAAACATTCATACACACTCATTCACACACATCCACTACAGACAATTTAGCTTACCCAATTCACCTATAGCACATGTCTTTGGACTTGTGGGGAAAACTGGAGCACCTGGAGGAAACCCACGCCAACACGGGGAGCTGACCCAGCCGAGACTTGAACCAGCGACCTTCTTGCTGTGAGGCGATCGTGCTACCCACTGCGCCACCGTGAGGTCCTATATATATACATATATATATATATTTAGATACATATATATAAATATATATATATATATATATATTCATTCATTTTCTTTTTGGCTTAGTCCCTTTATTAATCTGGGCTCGACACAGCGGAATGAACCGCCAACTTATCCAGCATGTTTTACGCAGCGGTTGCCCTTCCAGCTGCAACCTATATATATATATATATATATATATATATATATATATATATATATAATTTTTGTATATATATATTTTTTAATTTGATGAAATTTTTGTCATTCAGGTCAAAAATATTAAAAACTGCTCTTATTGTAAAGAAATACTCAGACTTCATTATGGTGTATTTAAATTGAAATTCAAAAGGGTTTCTTAGCCTTGAGCAGTGATGTTCTGCTTTACTGTGTGGTTAAATGTAATTGTGTGTAATTCTTCTAACAGTTCGTTAGTGGATCTGTGCCCATAAAATGTCTTCATGCACTAACAATACTCCAGTGCACTTCAGCTAAAACACACAAAGTATATTCACCTTAAATCTGCCCTCATGGGAGGAAGTGATGCCATTAACATGAGGACAATTATGGATCACTACGTTCTAATGACATATTTTATAACCCAAACAATTCTAGTAACCTCAGCTAACATTGCATTAGGCTGAACATCAGACTATAAGAGTGGATTGGCATGGACACAACAAAAAAGACAACCATAAGAAAATAAACACAGCCTGGGATGATCCTCTTCAAGTGCCCTTAAATGTTCTCAGTCTAAATCCTTGAGTCACTTTCTGTCAATTCTGTCTAAGATCATGGCATTATGATAATCCATAAAGAGCATGTTGTTACACAATGAAGTTACAGAGTTTACTAATACGACTTTGGTCCAGATAACTCAAATGAACTTGGTTTGTGAGCATTCTAGCTTTTAGTCCTACTTAATTTGCTTTATTTAATAGGTTTATTTGCTTCTTAAAAGGATAGTTCACATACAAAATGAACATCTACTTATTATTTACTAATCTTCAGGTTGTTACTTAACTTTATGAGTTTCTTTTTTGCTGTTAAATCCAAAAGGAGATATTTGGAAAAATGTTGGAAACTGGTAGCCATTAACATCCATAGTTCATTCATTCATTTTCGTTTCGGCTTAGTCCATTTATTAATCAGCGGTCGCCACAGCGAAATGAACCGCCAACTTATCCAGCATATGTTTTATGCAGCGGATGCCCTTCCAGATGCAACCCCTCACTGGGAAACACCCATACACTCTCATTCACACATATACACTACGGAGAATTTAGCTTACACAATTCACCTATAGCGCATGTGTTTGGACTTGTGGGGGAAACCGGAGCACCTGGAGTAAACACACGAACACGGGGAGAACATGCAAACTCCACACAGAAACGCATACTGACCCAGCCGAGGCTCAAACCAGCGACCTTCTTGCTGTGAGGCGACAGCGCCATCGACATCCATAGTTGGAAAACCAAATACTATGGAAGTCAATGGCAACTGGTTTCCAAGATTCTTCTTTTGTGTTTACCATAAGAAATAAATTCAAACATGTTTGGAACAAGTGGATGGTGACTTTTTTTTAGGGCATACTATCCCTTTAAGAGGGGTTTTAACGTATACTTACAATCATCAAAATGGCTTCACTATCAGCACTCTCTGTGTTTGCCAAGAATTAGTCGTCTTGTTCTTGTGTTCTCTGTCCTTAGATCTGTAAAGACCACATGAATGTGGTTTTGGTCAGGATCTGGGTCTTGGCTAATGGTTTTACACAAGACCACAGCGTATTTCAGGCATTTCTGTGCTGTATCTTATCAAGACCCTATGTGGGGAAAACAGCCAAGTGGATTTTTCAATGCAATGTCCAAAATTAAGTACTGAAAAAAGGGTGTAGGGAAAAAATCACTCAGAAATTGCTAGTGAAAAATAATTATTAAGCTTGCTTAAAGGGTTAGTTCACCCACAAATTAAAATGTTCTCACTATTTACTCACCCTCAAGTGGTTCCAAGTCTTTGAGTTTCTTTCTTCTGTTGAACACAAAAGAAGATACTTAAAACCTGCAGCCATTGACCAGCATGAGTAAATGATGAGAGAATTTTATGTATTCGCAACTAATTTGCACCAATTACTATGACTTTAATTATATGAGAACGTGATTTTTTTTAAAGCAAGCATGCAAAACACACCCTAAAATCCAACTGTCATTGTGGGATGAGAAATTCATACTAAAATGTATGAATGAGACAGTAAACAAATGTACAAATTAGTCTCTAAACCTGTCTAGAGATTAAAAACACACCCTAAATAAAAATAAAATAAAAAAAACCCCACCAAAAACAATTAAAACAATTACTGGAAGTAAAACCTGTACAGTTCTATGGCAGAGATCAAATTATCATGTGTAAATAAAATAAATAGTAAAAATATAATTAAATAAAAATCTCTATTCTTTATCATGTCTTAATTTTATACTATATGTCACTTTAATGTAAAATTCATTCATTCATTCATTTTCTTTTCGGCTTAGTCCCTTTATTAATCTAGGCTCGCCACAGCGGAATGAACCGCCAACTTATCCAGCATATGTTTTACGCAGCGGTGCCCTTCCAGCCGCAACCCATCACTGGGAAATAATGTAAATTTGATTAGTCCAATTATTTATTTACACATTACAAAAAATATTGCGAGTTGTAATCTTTCTTGGATAAAATATTAAATAAAATACTACCTAAAATACTATAATACTATGTTAGCTGAGCTGTATGTCCAAATTCATAACATTGTTTTATATTGAAATGACATACTATTTATACATTAGGCTTTTATTTAAGGGATCGTACAAAAGAGTAATTTATTAAAGAGCTACCAGATATACTAGTACACAACATTAGGTTTATTAAAATATTCCAAAACCAGAAGAGAAGAAATGCAGTGAGGATTTTGTGTGTGTGTGTGTGTGTGTGTGTGTGTGTGTGTGTGTGTGTGTGTGCGTGTGCGTGCAGGCACATTGGTTTAGCAGGTTGGATTAGTTAAGTGTGGAGGTGTGTCAGCTGTGTCTTCAGCTGCTGCTTGACAGATCTGACGCTCTCAGCAGTTCATTCAGCTAGAGTGGAACAGAGAGGGTGAAAGTGCTGGAGAATTACTTTTTGCCTTGATGTGAGGAAACAAGCCACTGTCAATCACTCAGTGACCTGAGCTGACAGGAGAGAGCATGTTGTCAACTTTTTAATACTTCAAAGTCAAATTTAAGCACTTTTCAAGTACTGTCCAAGTTCATTTTCAAACATTTTCAGCAGTTTTAAGTGTGGCAAACTACATATTTACATGCATATGCATACTTCACATTTTATCAGATGCTATTAGCTATAGTATAGTATTGTATAGTAGAGTAGAGTAGAGTAGAGTAGAGTGTATAGTATAGTATTCTAAGGAAATGTTTTGATGACATTAACCCCAAGCTCAACATTGAATTACTGTCATTTACACTCTGTCATGCCATTTACTCACATCTTAAATGCATATTTTTTTTAATTTCATGTATTGTTCAGTCACAACGCAGTAATCACCATGCATTTTTTGTTTCATTTCATGCAAAAGCAAAAAGATTTATCTTGTTCTAATGGTTAATTATGACCTATTTGGTAAGATACATGATTATAAAAGCGGGCCTCACGGTGGCGCAGTGGGTAACACAATTGCCTCACAGCAAGAAGGTCGCTGGTTCGAGCCCAGGCTGGGTCAGTTGGCATTTCTGTGTGGAGTTTGCATGTTTTCCCCATGTTGGCGTGGGTTTCCTCCGGGTGCTCCGGTTTCCCCCACAAGTCCAAAGACATGCGGTATAGGTGAATTGGGTAAGCTAAATTGTCCGTAGTGTATGAGTGTGAATGGGTGTGTATGGATGTTTCCCAGAGATGGGTTGCAGCTGGAAGGGCATCCGCTGCGTAAAACATATGCTGGATAAGTTGGCGGTTCATTCCGCTGTGGCGACCCCAGATTAATAAAGGGACTAAGCCGAAATGAAAATGAATGAATGAATGAATATATATATATATATATATATATATATATATGTATATATATATATATAGTATATAAAGCCCAAAGGTAATGTCTCTTCATAGGCATAATGTATTTTATACTGTAAATTCTGCTTATTATATGGCCTTACTCTACCAGAATATAATAACTTTTCATTTTCTGTCAGTCCTTTTACTTAGTACATGATGTAACTACAGAAGTGTTAAGCTTTAAATAGGATAATTGTCAAAACTCTTTGGTCATTTTTGTTACCAAGATGCTAATGGTCTCATCCGATTCCAACCCAGGCTCATTCTGAAAACATACCACTATAAACATTTCTGGAGAGCGTCAAATATGTCCCAGGAGCTATGTTTTTTGCAGTTTTTGTTTTCGTAAATCCACCAGAGGCCGCTGTGTAATGCTTTTTGACATCTCAAATTTCTCTCGCGAGTTCCATTCGCGCCTGCTGTTTTCATCTAAATCCGCCAGAGGCCACTGTTGACTGAATGACTGACTGACTGACCGACTGACCGATCGACTGACCCACCCTCCCTCTTCCCTAAACCCAACCAATAGTGTTTTCAAAAGCACAGATTGACCCACCCACCCACTTCCCTAAACCCAACCCACAGTTTTAGAAAAAGCAGTCTAGTAAAAGAAAAGCCCTCGCCTGATTTTTACCACGTTTTCAGATTTTACCACATTCTCACCCTGTTATTTACTTGTTTATTTAATTTTTTTGCCGTTTGTTTTTGTCTTACCTGCTTTCTGGAACTGTTCTTCTCTCTCGTCACCATGGTCAACTCCTCTTCGCGTCTCAAGTCCGCCCATGTACATGGTGAGCTAACTGGACAACCTGGACAACAGCGGAAAAAGCTGTCCATATGGAGGTAAGCGGTCAGCGTGAAAAGGAATGGCGTCATATCGCCCCGTAGCGTTTGTTTTAAAGACGAAATGCAGCCATACGTACTTCTGGCTCCAGAAATGTTTATAGGGCTATGTTTTCAGAAAGAGCCTATGTTGTCCGATTTAATGATTTATGCTAAGGTAAGCTAAAAGTAACAAAAAAAGTGGAATGTCCTTATAAGTTTTATGTAGTGGAAAATCTCAATTTGATTTATGAACCCTTGACTTTTTCATGTCTAAACAAACTGAAGAAGCTTCTATCCTTCTATAACAGATCAGTATTTATGTATTTATACATGGTAAAAAGTGATTAGTTACTTTTATTTTTTTTAAAAGAGGAGTAAACCCATTGCCTAATAAAGAAAAGTTGACTTTACTTTCACCTATACCGCATGTCTTTGGACTGTGGGGGAAACCAGAGCACCCGGAGGAAACCCACGCCAACACGGGGAGAACATGCAAACTCCACACAGAAATGCCAACTGACCCAGCCGGGACTCGAACCAGTGACCTTCTTGCTGTGAGGTGACAGTGCTAAGCCACCATGCTGCCCTTAAGTTGACTTAATATTATATATAAATTGACATAATTAATTTTCATAATTATTTTTTTTAAGTAAAGTCAACTAATCACTTTAAAAGCAATGGGTTTACTCACGTTTTTTAAGTAAAGCAAACTAAGCACTTTTTCCCAGTGTACTGTACTACACCAAAAAGCTTCTAGTAGTAGTCTCTAAGCAGTAGCAGTAGTCTTTAAACCAAGTATAGTTGCCATGTGATATTACATTTTTAAAGACTTTACTGCATTCTATTTTTTGTGTTGTGTTCTTACTGGAAAAATAACACCATGTGGTTTTGGAACAAAATTAGGGTGATTCAGTAATGGCAGATTTATTTTATTTTTGTTGACCAATTTTGGTTTTCCATTAAGTCTAATAATGCTATTCGATACCCTTCAAAACTTGACTCCTGCAACCGAAAATCTGCTTGTGTGATCAGCCGCGGGCCTGGCATGTTTCCCGGGCACGCAAAGCTTCATTAGCCTGTGGTGCACCAGCAAAGAGTGTCAGGTTCATCTGTGGGCCCCGATTCTCAATTACCCTGTACTATTAACAACAATAATACTAATTATGTCTGACATGAACTGCTACAAAGTCACGATTGTATTGCTCGGTGCAGACTGCGCCACTCGGACAGATGGTGCAACTACCAGTGGCCACTAAGTGGGATCCTGTTGTTCATTTAGTCATAGAATAAGGTCCAGTTTGGAACAGCAGCATTAATTAAACCAAAATGGCTGCCAGACCTTTCCCATATGGATTTTAGTAATGCTCTGTTTGTCAGTTCATGTTAAATGCTAATGACATGGTAGCACAATAGTGGTTGGCACTGTTGTGAAGTGAGCTGAGAGGAAAAATAATGCCAGTTTTGCTTTGCTAACCAGCTTTAGACAGACACTGAGGATCGGGGAGCAAAGATTAGCATTCATTGTGACTTCAGTTGTTTTTCAAGGCAACCTGCTATAGTTGTTTTTCCTTATATAATTTAATCTCTCTTTTTTGTGGTTACCATGGTTATACAACCCTAAACATAGTTTTACCTTGTTATTTATAGTAAAACTGTGGTTATTCAAATGGTAGTTAACGTGCCATAAAACCATAGTTACTATACTTTTACTATTAAAAATACATGGTTAAATTGAATGCATTTGTACAGTTTATTGTAAACTGCAAAGGCAAATCCCAGCTCAAAATTTGTGCTAATCATACTGTGTGTATGGCCTGATTTGAGTTAGCAAAAGGTGAGTTTTATTATAGGTTCACTTTTATTAAAGTAAAAGTGTGGTAACCATGTTTTTGGTAGACAATTTACACTACAAATACCATGTCCAGCTATGGTTATTGTGTCATTTCGTGTAGTGTTGTGAATTTGTTATGACATTTTTTGTATTGGTAGCAAAACCATGGTTAAAGCCAACCCAGGCTCATTCTGAAAACATACCACAATATACATTTCTGGAGAGTGCCCAATACGAACCAGGAGCTACATTTTTTGCAGTTTTTGTTTTTGGGAATCCACCAGAGGCCGCTGTGCTTTCTGGAACCGTTCTTCACGGGACTCGAACCCCGTCGTTGTGATCAACTTCTCTCTGATTCTCAAGTCCGCCAACATACATGGCGAGCTAACTGGACAAACTGGTTACAGCGGAAAAGCCACCTACACAGAGGTAAGCGGTCAGCTGGTAAGCGCGAAAAGGAACGGCCCATAGCATTCGTTTTAAAGATGAAATGCAGCCATATGTACTTCTGGCTACATAATTCGCCATCTCCAGAAATGTATATAGGGCTACGTTTTTCGAATGAGCCTATGTTGGTTAAAGCTCATAAGGGATGTTTTAGCGTGTTTCTAATTTCAATTAAATGGCTGACATTTTGTTCTGGTTGTCAGATTTTGCAAATTAATGCAGTAGTACCACAATGTTTTTACTTGATGCAATGAGCCCAGAGAAAACCATGTTCTGCTAACCTGCCGCTTTTGTACTGCTTGCTTAATGCTAGCATGCTAATTCCCTCTACCACTGTCCTGTTGTGAACAGAAAGAGCAAAGTCTTCCTCATAATCTAAGCTAATAGTGTGTGTGGCCTGATTTGTGTAAGCAGGAGGTGAAAGCAAGTATCAAAAAGTTCCTATTACACCCAAGGCTGCCAGATTTTGCCAATGTGTATTTTGGCTTGTCAGTTCATGCTTACTGCTAATGATACAGTATGTCATCACGATATTCTCAGAGAAAACCAAAATATTAGTTATGCTTTAAGATTCAAAACTTAACTAACTTGCTAAATTCTGCTAATGTGCTGTTGTGAACAAAACAAGCAAAGCTTAAGTCAAACATTTTAGCTAACTGTGTGTGGCCTGATTTGAGTTAGAAAGAGGTTGATTTTATTTTCAGTTTTACTACAGTAAAAGTGTAAGAACCATGGTTTTGGTAGAATGAGAACTATTTATTTCCGTTTTACTACAAATACCATGTTAAACTCTGTTAAAGTGGGGTAACAGTGGAACAATAATAACCATTTGGTTGTATTTGTAGTAAACCTGGTTAAAGTTCTTCAGGCAGCACTTAAATGGCTGACAAATTTTGCCCATATGGATTTTGTTTTGTTTGTACAGTTGATGTAAATGCTAATGCAGTAGAAGGCTACCACAATAATTTTACTTACTAAAGTGTGACGAGCCCAGAGAAGACCATAAAGCTAGTTTTGTTTTGCTAACCTGCTGCTTTTGAACTGCTAGCTTAATGCTAACATGCAAATTCTCACTATTACTGTCATATTCACTGTTCAAGCATATACAGTTCAAGCTTAATGCTAATGATATGGCATAATGGTATTCTCAGATAAAACCATTATACTAGTTTTGCTTTGAGATTAAAAGCTTAATGCTAACTTGCTAATTACCGCTAATGTCCTGTTGAAAACAAAGTCTTAGCTAAGTTTGTGGGGCCTGATTTGAGTTTGCAAAAGATTGGTTTTATTTTCAGTTTTACTACAGTAGAAGTGTAATAACCATGTTTTTGGTAGAATAAGAACTATTACAAATACCATGTTACACTCTGATAAAGTGGTGTAACAATAGAACAACAATAACTTTTTGGTTGTATTTGTAGTAAACCATGGTTAAAGTCCGTAAAAGAATTATCAGTGTGTTTCTAAATGTAACTTAAATGGCTGACAAATTTTGCCCATATGGGTTTTGTTTTGTTTGTCAGTTTATGTAAATGCTAATGCAGTAGAAGGCTACCACAATGATTTTACTTGGTACTAAAGTGTAACGAGCCTAGAGAAGACGATAAAGCTAGTTTTGTTTAGCTAACTTGCTGCTTTTGCACTGCTAGCTTAATGCTAACATGCTACTTCTCCCTATTACTGTCATAATCAGTTCAAGTTAATGCTAATGATATGGTATCATGGTATTCTCATGGAAAACCATAATACTAATTGTGCTTTGAGATTCAAAACGCAATGCTAACTTGCTAATTTCTGCTAATGCCCTGTTGTAAACAAAAAAGCAAAACCTAACTGGAAGTCTTAGCTTGTGTGGCCTGAAATGAGTTAGCAAGTTTGAAAGGGCATGCTAAATGGTTAGCTAATTTATAAAGACATCTTGTGGGATGTTTAACTTCATCAAACAGTCGACGTGATGCATTTAACTTGAACAACTTTTCTGAACAGCCAAGACTGTTTGGTCTCTGTGAGACTATAAATCACTTATTGAAGATGTGAGGCGTAAATCTACTTGATTGTAGCTGCTGGCATGTTCCCGAGGTGAAGATAAACCCCATTCTGTCTTCTCTGTCTAAAAGTGTCAGTATTGAATTCCCTCTGGCTGACACAGGATCAGGTGTTCCAGCGCTCCTCCCTGCCCCAGTCATTATGAGCTTAAAGATGACACCCGTCCCAGATCAATGCCTGAAAGCACCACTTCAGCAACACAATACGGACCGCTTCTACAGTTACAGTATGTGGTCTGATTTGTGGTCTGGGAGAAGTTTTGATGATCGTGTAAATCAAATCATCCTTACAGGAAGAGTTCACGCAAAAAAGTGTCAGCGGAATGTGATTAGCTTTACTTTTAGGTTTTTCTTCGATAAAATGTTATCATAACATCAGAACACTTAGTTTATTGTCAAATAGTCTCAACTGAGTTGAAAAATATAGTACTTAAATATCAAAACATTAATAAATAAATAAATCTTCTAATACTTTATAAATATGCTAATATGCTTAATTAAAGTTTATGTTTAGTTAATTTTTGTATTATGAGTATACTTTTTTAATGCGTAAATTTTCATTCATTCATTCATTTTCTTTTCGGCTTAGTCCCTTTATTAATCTGGGGTCGCCACAGCGGAATGAACCGCCAACTTATCCAGCAAATGTTTTACGCAGCGGATGCCCTTCCAGCCGCAACCCATCACTGGGAAACATCCATACACATTCATTCACACTCATACGGGCAATTTAGCTTACCCAATTCACCTATAGCGCATGTCTTTGGACTTGTGGGGGAAACCCGGAGAAAACCCACACGAACACGGGGAGAACATGCAAACTCCACACAGAAATGCCAACTGACCCAGCCGAGGCTCAAACCAGCGACCTTCTTGCTGTGAGGGGATTGCGCTACCCACTGCGCCACCGCGTCGCCGCAATACTATTTTATAAATATTAAAGTTTATATTTCTTTATTTGAACAGTTTTATATCTAGAAATGAACATTAACATAAAGTAAAATGTTATTATTAATTAATGTTGCAAAATGTGTTTTGAATGCATTTATGAACTCATGTTGGTAGCATAAACTTACAGTAAATAAAAGGAAGTCTTGTAGTATGGTGTTCTTTAAAAAATCTCAGCGGTTACACCCGGTAGACATAGATATTAGGTTTAATGATGGGTCACAGTTGACGAATTTAATGTTGACGAATTTAAATATCTAAATCTTTGGCTCGATACTGAATTGTCCTTTAAACCTTATATTGATTTTATAATTAAAAAGTCATATTGGTGCTTAGGTTCTCCTTATCGTTCTATTAACTGTTTTTCACTTCAAGTAAGAAAAAAATTGATTTCTCAATTAATTTTCCCTATTATTGATTATGCTGATATTATTTATAACAATACATCTGATATTAATTAAAAACCTTTAAATACTGTCTTCAACTCTCTGTGTACCGAAGGTTTGTTTTAAGATGATTTATATCTCCATCTTTCCATATTATACGAATCTCTTGGTTTGCTTCAGCCTAAGATCCGCAGACAATATCATTGGTATCCGTTTCTTTTTAAATGTGTTTATTTTAGTTTGCCTTCTTATTTAAAGCAGTTTTTTGTTCCATTTACCTCTTCATATTCTCTTCGACATATGCAACAGAATCACTTTTTTGTTCCAAGGGTTACAACAGAAAGTGGCTGTAGGTCCTTTCAATACAAAGCTCCTTTTGACTGGAATAATCTTCCTTCTTCTTTTAGATCAATTAAGACATTTCGTCTCTTCAGTACAAAATAACTTGTAAATGAGATTTTTTTTGGTTCCAATTTAAATGCTTATTATTTATTTGTATATCAAATTGTTTGTACTTTTGATTATATGTTGTTGTTTGCTTAGGCTTTAGACTGTGGGAAGTGTTTCAGGTGAAGAGTGTGCTGCTTGTGCGTTTGTTTTGTTTAGCTGTGTGTTTGTTATGATGTGTTGTACTCTGTTTGATTTATGAACTTCTTAGGGTCCCCCTTGAAAATGAGATGGTTCATCTCAAGCGGCTATCCCATTTAATAAATTCAAAACATGAAGGGGGTTTTCAAGTTATCTTGACAAAGACAGTAATAGGTTATGATGTATTTGATTAGGTAAAGTTGACAGACATCTCAAACTCGTTTTTGCGTTCAAAATGACATAACAGAGCGAATGACTTAATTGTCATAAGCATGCATAAAATCACCTTCATATTCATGACGTGTCCTGTCATGATTTTAAACGTGTTTTCTGAACACCCAGTTCAAGTAAAGTGTTACCCTAATGTTACATTGAGCCTACTTGTTACTGATAAAAAGATGGTAGCTGAATCTATATTTGAGTACATTTATTATTCTGAGCACTTGTTTAGTGCTTTCATGTCATTGCTGAACTGTTGGGTTGATTGAAGGATGACAAAGTCATAAATTGGAAGTGGGACGTTTTGTTTAGCAGTCACTTTGGGTTCATTCGACATTTTCAGCATCATTAGTGCAGAGATAAACCATCTGTGTGTGTGTGTGTGTGTGTGTGTGTGTGTGTGTGGTCGGTCGGTCGTGTGATTCCCTAGTCTAGCTACACCGTCTGGACTCGTCACAGATACAGATGCAGCCCAAAAGCTTGCCAGATCTCATGATCTGTTTCTCTATTTCCCTCTATCTCTCTATCTCTTTCTCTCCCTCTGTTGCATCCTGCTCTGTTTGTCTTCTTTTTCTCATCAACTCTAAATCTTTTTTTTTAAATCATTCTCCTGCTGCTACTCTCATTTTATCTCTCATTTCCCCAGAACTTCACAGAAATGTATTTAGGTCATCAAATTACACTCAGATGTTTCCTTGTAAAAACAATCAGTTTATTTATTTACTTCATCTTTTTTTTTTTTTTTTTTTGTACTGGGAGTGTGATGGTGGGTGATTTGAGGAATGAGTTGCAACAGTTCTGTTGAACAAGTCTTGTAAGTTGTTTTTGGCTTTCAAAGAAATTTTCTAGGGATTAGAATGTGGATTGTGTCAAAGCATAATGTGCTCTTATAAGCTGCCAAGCCTTGAATCTTATTAACTCAAGTCAATAAGTCAAATTTATTTGAATAGCTCTTTTCACATTACATATCTTTATTAAAGCAGCTTTACAGAAAGTTCTAATGTTATTTATATAATGCCTTAATGCTTTAACAAAGAGAGGTTCTAAGGATGCATGATGATATAATGATGGTATAAATTATCCTATGAATGCCTGAACTATTTATTTTGTGTAGCAAATGTATTGGTACCAGTCTCTGAGGAACATGTGACTGGTTAATAAAATAAAATTTAAGATGAAACTGAACTAAATAATTTAACTGGAAGATCAAGTTCTAATAAATATATAATTTTTTAAATATTATCATTCATTCATTCATTTTCTTTTCGGCTTAGTCTCTTTATTAATCTGGGGTCGCCACAGCTGAATGAATCGCCTACTTATCCAGCATATGTTTTACGCAGTGGATGCTCTTCCAGCCGCAACCCAACACTTGTATTACTATATTTTGTAAACAGAGTACTTGTAAGGGTGGCACGGTGGCTCAGTGGTTTTGCATGTTCTCCCACAGTCTAAAGACATTCACTATAGGTGAATTGTGTAAACCAAATTGTCCGTAGTGTATGGGTTTGTGTGAATGTGAGAGTGTATGGGTGTTTCCCAGTACTGGGTTGAGGCTATAAGGGCACCCGCTGTGTAAAACATATGCCTGTTCATTCCGCTGTGGCGACCCCTGATAAATAAGGGACTAAGCCAAATGAAAATGAATGAATACTTGTACGTGTGATAAAATTAGTAAGAAATGAGTATTAATCTGACATTCCTATTTACTTCTATTCGAAAAATAAGATCTAAAAAATCATGCCACCATTAGTAAAGGGCTACCAAGCAGTAAAACATACTAGAAACTACCCACAAAATCCATTAGCATGTACCGCAATTACACGTTTTTGGAATTGCATACCACTCATCAGTTCTGATCTTGTTGAATATGTCCACTGCTCTTACCACCAGATTCTCCTGTCAAACTTTGTGACAGAGCATTTCAGGAACCACATTCTCATGATTCAAGTATTACCTCTCAGGTAGATCCTTCAGAGTGTCTCAGAGAGGAGAAATGTCCAAGTAACTGCATCTTGCTACCGGGGTGCCTCAGGGCTCAGTTATTGGACCACTTCTCTTCTCTATCTACATGACATCAATAGGATCTGCTATTCAGAAACATTGCTTTTCATTACTCCTGTGCTGATGACACTTAACTACTGTGCCTCTCCAGTCTGATAATACAATAATATATGCCCATATGTCAGCATGTTTGACATTTTTTCTAGCTTCACTTTCACCTCAGACTTGCAACAGAACTGCTTGTGATTTCATGCAACCCAAAGCTCCATCACAATGCTTTCCTGGGTGGCTGTGTGTCTGCCAAAGTGTGTTTGCCTTCTGTCAACCCTAATGACAAATGGCATCCAGTGGTTTGAGTCGTACCTCTGAGGTAGATACTTTAGGGTGTCTTTGAGGGGAGAGGTGTCTAACTCCTAATATATTATTACTGGTGTGCCACGGGGATGCATTTTTAGACCTTTTTTCTTCTCTATCTATATGAATCTGTCATTCTGAAACTTGTCCATCCAGCAAAGGGGGCATAGTTCAAGCTCGTGTTCTGTCCAGGCTGGACTATTGCAATTCTCCCTTGGCAGGCCTTCAAGCCACTATGATCAAACCTCTGCAACCGATCCAGGATAGAAGTGGTTTTTAATGAGGCAAAAAAAAAGCACACATCATACTTCTGCTCGTCGGTTTGCACTGACTGCCAATGTCCGCTCATGTATCCACAAGGCACTGATGTTTGACTAAAGAACTGCCATTGGCTATGCACTCCTTTACCTACAGTAAACTGCTGTATGTGCTCTCCAGAAACATGTGCATGTGAACAATGCCATCCTGAGGATGGCACAGATCTCTGCATTGACTGTTCCCTATAGTGGAATAAGGTACTTTTCAAGAAGTGTATAAAGATGATTTTCCTCATCATAACATGTTGTTAATGCTAAATGGCTAATGGTTCACACCAAAGACAATAGCTGGGAACACTTTAAAACAATGGTCCATTAGTTAACGTTAGATAATGTATCTACTAACATGAACAAACAATTAGTGATACATTTATTATGGTAATTGTTCATCTTTGTTAACTTTAATATTATTTAAGTTAAATAGCGTTAGTTCATGTTAACTCACTTTGCATTAACTAATGTTAACAACTTTAGATTTTAATAATGCATTAGTTGATGTTGAACTATGATTATTAAATGCTTTACAAGATTATTCATACTTAGTTAATGTTAGGGGGCAGCACGGTGGCGCAGTGGGTAGCACAATCACCTCACAGCAAGAAGGTTGCTGGTTCAGCTGGGTCATCTGGCGTTTCTGTGTGGAATTTGCATGTTCTTCCTGTGTTTGCGTGGGTTTCCTCCGGGTGCTCCGGTTTCCACCACAATTCCAAAGACATGCGGTACAGGTAAATTGGGTAAGCTAAATTGTCCGTAGTGTATGAGTGTGAATGAGTGTGTATGGATGTTTCCCAGTGATGGGTTGCAGCTGGAAGGGCATCCGCTTCGTAAAACATATGCTGGATAAGTTGGCGGTTCAAACCGCTGTGGTGACCCCGGATTAATGAAGGGAATAAGCCGAAAATAAAATAAATGAATGAATGAATGAATGAATGAATGAATGAGTTAATGTTAGTAAATGCATTAACTAATGGACAATTCTTCTAAAGTGTTTCCCAATAACTATAAAGATAACAATAAAGACATTGTTTTAAAAATCATTCTGAGTGTAAAACAACAGCAGAGTTCAGGCCACAGCTATAACGATAACGATGTAGAGAAACAATATTGTTGGGATCACTTTCAGAGTGATTTCTTTTTAGCTAATAAGCGCTAAAACACTCACAGCCAGTCGGAATAAATTGAAATTTTAAGCTACAGATGACATTGTAGAGAAGCTCACGGCTAAATGTTAAGCCCTTTGTTCAAAGATTATTTAAAGATAACTGCTATCTTGAAAACAACTGGTTATACAATTAGGACTCTAACATTTCTACACCGAAGTTATGCAAGCCATCATGTCAAGTTGAAGTATAAAATTAAAAGTACCTCAGACATCCAGTATTGACATATTTGGGTTACATTATATGAAAATGCTGGGGATTTTTTTTCCACTACTCTCACTGTTATGGCTTTGTGCGCACCTTCTGTGTTTGTATTATGCCACTTATTGTGTGTTGTGTTGTCACGTGGTTATGTTTACCTTACCCCCTTGTGCGTTTGTTGTGGCGTGTCAGTGTTGTTGTGGTCATGTGTTATGATCATTATTGCCTTATGCCGATTAGCTGTTTTGATCAGCTCGCTCCAGCTGTTGTTCGTTTCCGCACCTATTTCAGGGTGGCGTTTTACTTGTTTCACTGTCAGTTAGGTGTTGTTTGTTCACATTACTCTCTGCGTCTCCGTCAAGACTCTCTGTGGCATTGTGCGTCGGACTCTCCCTAAGTGCAGTTCTCTCTGGTCTCGGCCAACCCTGGGACTTTTCACAGCATTCATTTCAGCAACGACATTTTGCCGTTTGTATTCTCTGTTTGTTTGTATTTGTTCTTTTTTGCACCTGTTCTTCTGCGACCCAGATTACTAATAAATCGGCACTAGCATTTGGATTCATCCTTGACGTTTCTTTTATTCAGCTCGACAACTACACTGACTGCTATTGCTAAATTCCCAGTTCAATTGGATTGATTACAAGAGCTGGACTCACTGGTCAGATGGGCTAGAAATGTAGCATACTGAAGGAAGTAAGGAAGCATTTTTGTTTGCTGGTATGGACACATATATAATTATCATTATATTATAATCTTTAGAGTGAACAGCCCTTAACACCTAATACAAAAAGTCGGCTAAGTCCCTTTATTCATCAGGGGTTGCCACAGCGGAACGAACTGCCAGTTTATCCAGCATATGTTTTACACAGTGGATGCCCTTCCAGCTGCAACCCATCACTGGGAAACACACATACACTCTCATTGACACACATACACTACGGCCAATTTAGTTTAACCAATTCACCTATAACGCATGTCTTTGGACTGTGGGGGAAACCGGAGCAATTCCAGAAATGCCAACTGACCCAGCCGAGGCTCGAACCAGTGACTTCCTTGCTGGAGGCAACTGCGCCACCGCACTGACCAAAATCTATTTATTTATTTAAAAAAAAACATTAAAATGTTGAATTAACTGTGACTTGTCATAGCACACAAATTGATTCTGATTTGTTGGTCTGATTGCATAATTGTTCTCATTAGATTTTTCATGCAAAATGTTGTACCAGCCAACAGCCATTGGACGTTTGCTGTATGCTGCATGGTTTTTTTTTAACTACTGTCACTATTGAAAATTGCAGTCAGCCATAATCCATATATTCACAAAGCAAACGAGGTTGTTTTTTTATGCTGAAACATTTTTAATGAGTAAAAATAGCAGAAATGCAGTTATACTGGGACAATCCACCAGCTAAACCCATCATGAAGTTAAATCCAGTTAAATCCATCAATCTACAGTATAAGTGTGGCAGTATAGATCTATATTATACAGTACCAACATTGATGTTTAAAGCCGTTCTAGAGCGAGTCAGTCGAGAACATTCTTCTGAGGAATAATTCATGCAGAGGAATGCTTTGTTGGGCTTATCTTATTGAAAACAGTTATTTCACACAAGATATTGAAGTTTCTAGAGTGCAGACGCTGACATGAAACTTCTCCCTAGGTTAATTTATGAGTATGATATGATAATATATTAAACAAAAAAAGTAGAAATGTTGCATAGCTCACGTAATTTTGAGGTAGAGCTGCTACATTTTTAGCATTAGGAATTCTTAATTATGTTTTGTGTGTGTGGTTAAATCACAGGTCAGGTCTTTTCCCACAGGGGGCGCCGTTTCTTACACCATCACCCACTCAGAAGCCCTGGGCAATGCATTATATAAACCACCGTCCAAATGCTTATCAACAATGTGTATTATGCAATGAGCTTATGAGTACACATCAACTCGACACACATTGCCTGCTTGTGATATAATATCCATGTTTGATTTGATTTGCTGTAGATGGCGGCTGGCCTCATGACCCATTGCAAAAAAAACATTTAATAAATAAAAAGCATTTATTGGATTTTATGTATGTTGGTTATATTATATTATATATGACATATTTGGTAAGCACTTGTATTGGCGCATTGGAAGACATGCAGTAGCCTCCAAAAGTCTGCGACCTCATTGAATATCTGGGAAATCTGATTTAATCCTGGAGTTTTAGGGGCTTGGAAAAAAAACAACAACACAAAAACAGTGCAAAATTGGGACAAAATAAATGTTTAATGGACTTTAATATGTATGTATGTCTGAAATGCATGTATGCTTAATTGAAAAATATTAAACATTAATATGATGTACAGTCAAATGTAAACTTATTACCCCTCCTGAAATTTTAATTACTTTTCAATTATTTCCCAGGTAATGCTTAAAGCAAGGACATTTTCTCAATCTTTTTATTTTGGAGAACGTTTTATTTATTTTAGTTTGGCTGGAATAAAAGACATTTATTAATTATTTAAAAATAGTTTGTCGTCATGGCAAAGAAAAAAAGGTTCTTAGAATATTAGTGTCCCACCAGGGACAATATACAGCCATATCGCACTGCTACGAGTGTGATATTGCATTTATACAACAGTTTGACGGCATAATCATGTAAATAAAAATAAAATCAAACACAAAGAGTCTCAAAAACCCTTTTGTAAAAGGAACTACTTTCTTCCACCGTTCATTCACATGACGTCAGAACAGCAGAAACCGTTGTCATTTCACAAACGTCACTTTAGAGCTAGTATGTGAATGATTCTCTAGTGTAATGTCTAAAATGATGACAAAACAGGTGATTTTGCTCACATTTTAAGGCTGAAAGGCATGAAATGCCATCAGTCTACAGAGATTTCCTGGTATTTCTCTGTTGCAATCGGGATTTCACAATAGTTAACCTCGAAAAAGCAAAAAAGCAAACACTACCAGATTACTATGGTATAAATACAGCACTACAAAATACAAAAGAGAGAGATCGACTTAGAATG
>CAIGQW010054307.1:5281670-5298800 GCA_903798125.1 Danio choprae
GTGTGTGTGTGTGTGTGTGTGTGTGTGTGTGTGTGTGTTCACTTGGACTCTTCGAGAGCTAAGACGAGGTTTAAGTCTGTGCACGGCCACAAATTTTAAATCCATGTTCAAACTCCTGGCTGAGGCATAATTTAATATAAAGTATTGCCAAAAACTACAGCACATGCAGCATTAGAACAGAAGCAAATGTGCAGGCAGAAAGCAGTTTTATTTATGTGTTTGTATTTATTATTATTAAGAAGAAGAAGAAGAAAAATATAACAAATTATTTTGAAAGACATACTGATTTTATATATATATATATATATATATATATATAAGAACAATATATACAAGAAATATAAGTATATACATACTGTTGTCCAGTGACTTTCCTAATTAAGTTAGTTTAATTTAATTAACCTTACGCCTTTAAATTGCACTTTAAGCTGAGTACTGGTATCTTGCAAAATAACTAAAATATTATAAACTGTCATCATGGCAAATATGACCCAAAAGAATCAAAATTTCACAGGAGGGCTGCTGTCTTCAATTATATTTACTATATATATATATATATATATATATATATGCATTTGACTAGATGGTGATAAGGAGACATGTTAAAATGCTATCATAACTATCATGTTAACTTAAAATGGCAACATATTTGAAACATTAAGATAGATTTTATTTAAATGTGTTTATTTAGTTTGTTTTTTATAATTATTTTATTTGTTATGCATTTATATTTTTCAAATATTTTTGTTTAAATCTCAAAGTGTTACTATGTGTGTCTTTGCAGTGCTCTGCTATGCAGTAGCTAGGGTTTTCTGTATGGTTGCTAAGACAATTCTAGGTTGTTGCTAGGGTATTGTCTTTTGTTGTTAGGGATGTATGGATATTTGCTATGTAGGTTGTTGCCAGGGTGTTGGTTGGGCATTGTGCATTTGTTGTTGCATTGCTGTTCTTTGTGGTTGAGTTTTGCTACAATATGTGGTTGCTTCATATGATCAGTTTCTACAGACATTGTAATATGGCACCACAACAGGAAGACAAATATTCAAAAAGTGACAGTAGGTGCAAGCTATAGTGACAATAAACCCTAAAAGCACTGTAACACATGTTATTAACACTCTAGTCCAAGTACAGATATCATGATATTGCTTTCCTGGCATAGATAATAAAATAATACTAGAAATGTTTCTCAGTTTGCATTACTGTAACTCTAAAATTATTAAATATATTATAATATGTTTTTTGGGGTCTTTTGGATTTTTTGTAATCTTAATTCAGGTCCTATTTGCCAGGGATATGGGGACCCCAATGTCATACTTCATTTTTAAACTATTGAATGACACCTTTTTATGGATTAAAAACCAAATGGGGGATACTTACGTCAAAGTTAATGCTTTGTATTTAAAGAAGAATCTAAAGAACAAATAATAACAAACTACAAATGTATGTTTACCTCTTTTAGAACATTATCACAATATCGCATTGTGCTTTATTTTTATATTAGCCTGCAACATATTTTTGTAACAAGGACACATAGTGTGCACTTTTAGTGGAAAACTGTCTACAAGGTAGCCCAGGCACGCATAGATTAGTACACTAGTGTTAAATGGATTGTTCACCCAAAACTGAAATTTCGGTCGTTTTTTACCTGCTCTTCACTTGTTCCAAACCTGTTTCTTTCTTCTGTTGAACAGAAAAGACGATCATATGAAGAAAGCTGGAAACCTGTAACTATTGACTTCTGTATTATTTGTTTTTCCTGCTGTGTATGTCAATGGTTACATGTTTTCAGCTTTAAACACATAAAGGTTTATGTCACCGCTTGAGGGTGAGTAAATAGAGAGTACATTTTCTTGTATTCGGGCAAGGTAGCCAAGGCACACATAGATATGTCATAGCAAAACATGCAGTCTCATGGCTCAGGGGAAAAAAAAACATCTTGGCAATTGATCTGCTTGTTTTTGGGGTGTTTATTTATATATTTTTTTTCTATCTAAGTCATCATCGTGTGTGGGGATATATATATATATATACATGTTTGCTAATGCAGATCTATGCCAACCAAAACCCAAACATATTAACACTGTCATATACATTCATTAGCATACTAAATCTCTCTGAGTGTTGTCATCGCAGAAATTATGATAATGTAGCATTTCTCAAGTCTGCTTTGCAGTATGACTCCAAATCTTCATTTTGAGCCACCTCTACAAAAAAAAGTGAGCCACTCATTAAATACACACCCTCAACACCTGTTATTTTATCTTTTATTCATTCAGTCATTTTCTTTTCGGCTTAGTCTCTTTATTAATCAGGGGTCGCAACAGCGGAATGAACCGCCAACTTATCCAGCATATGTTTTACACAGCGGATGCCCTTCCAGCTGCAACCCATCACTGGGAAACAGCCATACACACCCATTCACACTCATACACTACGGACAATTTAGCTTATCCAATTCACCTATACTGCATGTCTTTGGACTTGTGGGGGAAACCAAAGCACCCGGAGGAAACCCACGCAAACACGACGAGAACATGTAATCTCCACACAGAAATGTCAACTGACCCAGCCGGGGCTCGAACCAGCGACCTTCTTGCTGTGAGGCGATTGTGCTACCCACTGCGCCACCGTGCTGCCCTATTTTATCTTTTATCACTTTTTTATTTTTGTCTCTTCAGAAAAAATAAAAATGAAACTGAATCAACACAACAGCTTCCAGAATTTGATTGATTTGATATGGAATGACCCAAAATATTCAACAGACTGAAGCACATTGTACAAATTCATTTTATCTTGCGTATTTCTTTCCATAACATGTCAACAGGAAATGGGTTGGCTCACTCTGAGTGACTTTAACTTGCACCTCCATCCTGCCAGTTTGCAGTGCACGCACTATAGTTATGGACAATGTGGGAACGCTGGGGGAACCATGATGTTTCTTGTGTCTGAGAACACTTCCTGTGTCCAAGAATGGCATTCACACGATCACAGAGAAGTGTGTGCGTGAACTGACCAAAACACGGGTCACAAAAGAGCCACTTGCATATAACACTACGAGATGTGATTCATGTCCGGGAGATTACGATTCACAATTTGAACAATGATATAATTGTTTTTAGTAGTGGTAGTACAGTATGTATATATATACATGCAGCATTCCTCAAAACATGATGTTCAAACACAAACACACACCCTTGTGGTCGTGTTTGTGTTTGTGAGTCGACTCATACAGAGATCCATATGTCAGGATAGCAATTAGGGAAGATTTGGAACATTTAGAACTTTTAATGGTCTGGAGTGAAAGCGGAGGACAAAAAAAAAGAATGAGAAATGGATTATGAAGTGTGTGATGGAAAAATGAAATAATGGGGGTTTGGATGTACAGATGATTAGGGGAAAGGTTGGAGGAAACCCCTGTGAGACTGGGGGAGAGGAGGCCAGAGGGAAAAAAGGGGGAAAACTGGATGGAGGAGAAAAACAGTGATTGAGAACCACACATCCCAACCACACACTGACAGACTGTAATTTGGAACTCCCCAGAATAGCCGGTAAACGAGAGGGGAGGAGACACGCTATAACAAACTCCTCATCAGCACGCAACACACACACACACACACACACACACACACACACACACACACACTCACACACATTGGGTCATGAAGAAAAGCAGAAAAGCTGACCCTAATAAGACAGGTCACTATCTAATGATATTTTGACAAACTTGTGCTTTTAAAAATGTTATTCTTTTACAGCTTATGGTGAAGACATGAAATAATGTTGATGTTTTGACATTGAGTTTCTATTCAGTAAGTGTTTTAGCATGTACGATTTGATTTACTGTTAACCTATTTTGTTGTTTGCATCAAATAACATTGACAAAAGTAATTGTATATACATAGAATCCATATTAAATGCAAGTGTTTACTTTAATATTTTGGAAAGAAACTTTCCAATTAAAAAATGTCATTCAGCATAAGAGATATGATTATGTAAATATGAATCAGTATACTTATTCTAACATTTTTCTAATTGAAATATATACAAGAATAAATGTGTATACAACAATGAATTTTTTAATTATTAAAAGCCATCTTGCAGACAAATAGATTAAACCAACCCAGGCTCACTCTGAAAATGTACCCCTATATACATTTCTGGAGAGCGCCAAATACATCCTAGGAGGTAAATTTTTTGCAGTTTTTGTTTTCGCGAATCCACCAGAGGCCGCTGTGTACACTTTTGAGATCTCAAATTTCTCTCGCAAGTGCCATTCGCACCTGCTCTTCTTGCGTAAATCCACCAGAGGCCGATGTTGATTGACTGATTGACCGATCGGCTGACCCACCCTCCTCCTTCTTCCCTAAACCCAACCGATAGTGTTTTCAAAAGCAATCCAGAAAAAGAAAAGCCCTCATGCCAGTCTGATTTTTACCCCCTTTTCAGATTTTACCACATTCTCACTCTGTCATTTACTTATTTTATTTTTTGCCTTTTGTTTTTGTCTTACCTGCTTTCTGGAACCGTTATTCACCAGACTCGAACCCCGATGTCGCAGTCAACTCCACTCCTCGTCACAAGTCCACTGACGTACGCAGCAAGACACTGGACAAACTGGTAACAGCGAAAAAGCCGTCTGTACAGAGGTAAGTGGTCAGCTGCTAGCGTGAACAGGAACAACGTTCCAATGTTATACCACCGCGTAGCGTTCATTTTAAAGACGAAATGCAGCCATACGTACTTCTGGCTACATAATTCGCGATCTCCAGAAATGTATATAGGGCTACGTTTTCAGAATGAGCCTCTGTTGCAACGAACCTAGTGGTTTTAGGGATAGTATAAAAATTCTAAATAATAATTTATTCGTGTTTTTAGGGCTGCACAGTGAACTTATTCTGAATATATTCTTTTAATATATCATGAAATGAGTCTTGCAATCTGGAAAATATTTATTTCATTAGGATGAAAGCATTCCTTTTCACACTATTAATGTTATATGCACAGTATATTCGAAATTAGATTTTAAGTATAAGTGATGATACGATGGCTGAGAGAAATCAAATCACTGCAAAACTAAATTTCTAAAAACAAACTAACAATCAAAATATGAAACAAATTCCAAATGCAATGGCAGATCTACATAACAGCCAAAACACAATAGCAATTCCAAACACGTAATAACATATCAACAACAAAACATCTACATACACAGACATGTGATTGGAAGAAAAACACAGTAATGACAACATTTATAACACAAAAAGAGATGCTAATCGCTCCGTCAGGATTTGGCGACCTCAGAGGGTTAAATAAATTTGGAAATGACTATTTATCCTGATTCTTTTTTATATAAATATTTAATTTCCATTGTTTTTTTTTATGCTGGTCATGCTTCATTGAGCAGAACACCGTTCAAAATGAAAGACACGTTTGTTAGACTTAATTATTGTTTATCCTTCGCACACACTGTTTTTCCTTCCTAGACACAAATGGAATGTTTTATTTCCCTTTTTTGGGCTGCATTTGCATCTTACTTAACTTTGGTTTGGTTAAACGTCTTTGTTGTCAGTAACACAGCTTGGGTTGTTTTGTATGACATGATCTAGATTGGAGTTTCCAGGAAAAAAAAAAGTCCTACAAGAGTACGGATCTGATGTTCTACCTGGAATTCTGCTCTCAAGAATTTTTGAGACATGTCTGTGGGTCTCAGATGTGCTCAGGAATGTGGTCTGGGACATTTTTACCTGTCAGTAAACTCTCACTCAGCCTTACTTTTGTAGCACCTATACAGAACACAATCATCCGTGCCATTAAATACTGACAGATTTTACTGGAGCACAAAAACGACAACAACAACAAAAAACAACATGTACTTCTGACATCTAGTCTCAAGATTAAATAACAAGCCTTGCTAAAAGTCCTAGAAATTTATGTTCATTCTTTATTTGTGGCCTTGTTTGTTTCTTCAAAGGTATAGTTCACCCAAAACTAAAAATTCTGCCTAAAAATTATTAACTCACTTTTGGCATGTATAGAAGATATATTGAAGAATGGTGGAAACCTGTAAGCATTGCCTTCTATAGTAGGGTATTATGGGAGTCAATGGTTACTGGTTTCCAACATTCTTCACAATCTCTTCTTTTGTGTTCAACAGAACAAAAGGAAACTGGTTTGGAACAAGTCAAGGGTGAGTAAATAACGGCCAAATTTTCAGTTTTGGCTGAACTAACCCTTAGGATTCTTAAGCATTAGAATTTTCATTGGACATTTATATTATCATCTGTTTTTCATTTAGGAAGGCGATGGACCATATACAAAAGTAGTTTCTCAATCTGCGTTCCTGTGTTCTTGTGAAACACCATGCCATTTTTGAAATACTGTTCCAAGTCAAAGTTCACATCCAGAATCCCAGTATGCCTCTGAAAATATAAAAAACTTCTACATTAATTGTGCCAAAATGTATTAAAGGGGTCTATTATGCCCATTTTTACAAAATGTAAAATAAGTCTGATGTCCCTAGAGTCACTGTGAAGTTTCTGCTCAAAATACCCAACAAATAATGTTTTATAACTCTTTGAAAATGTCCCTATTTTCCTAATAAATTATCCTAATTGTTATATTTTGGTAACTGTCGCTTTAAATTTAAATGAGATTGTGCTCCCAGCCCTCTTTTCAAAAGAAGGTGGAGCTACAAATGCCTATGTGTCTGCATGATGTCAGATTCAAAAACAAGACTAACATCCTATGCTAATGAGGGAGAGATTGTCACTAATGGGCGGGGCTTCCCCCCTCTGGTGACACACACAATAAGATGTTTCTGTCAAGTGTGATTATAAAAAATGAAATGAATACATTTTTAACATTAGAAGCTGGTTATATTCACAGATTGTTGCCACACAAGTGTGTTTAAACCACTTATAAAAGTGATTTTTGCATAATAGATCCCCTTTAAGAGTTTTCAGGTGAGAATGTAGTTGTAAATATAAGTTTGTGGTTTTTAGGGACAACTTAATTGTTTTATGTTCAATCCGCTTAAATTTGTAAAAACTAATAAGTTAAATTAATCGATTTGTGTTGGGACAACATATAGGAAGTGTGTGGAACCCAGCATATAGGTGCGATAATCTACATTTATATTACAGTAGTGCATTCATGTGTTGCATCCATAGGTTTTATTATCCAAATTTAACCAATCGGGTGTGACCTTTCTATCTTTATACCCACCTCCCCATTAGATGCTGTTCTGCTATTGGCTAGAGAGAAATTCATTCATTTATTAATTTTCCTTCGGCTTAGTCCCTTTATTCATCAGGGGTCGCCACAGTGGAATGAACCGCTAACTTATCCAGCATATGTTTTTACACAGCGGATGCCCTTTCAGCTGCAACCCAGTACTGGGAAGCATCCATACACACTCATTCACACACATACACTACAGCCAATTTAGTTTATTCAATTCACCTATAGCGCATGTCTTTGGACTGTGGGGGAAACCGGAGCACCCGGAAGAAACCCGCGCAAACACAGGGAGAACATGCAAACTCCACACAGAAATGCCAACTGACCCAGCCGGGACTCGAACCAGCAACCTTCTTACTGTGAGGCTAACCAATGAGCCACCATGTTGCCCCTAGAGAGAAATGAAATATTAATTTCAGCAGTAGAGACAAGAGTAAAATAGCAAATAAATAAAAAGCAAAAATCTGAATATCTGCCAAAGTTTAATATTAATTAATAGTGTTTTAAAGTCTAAATGTTTGCACCTTGACAGCTTTTTTTTAGTATAAACATTATATGAAACATATATATTTTTAAAAGTGTATAAAGATAGAATTTCTCTAGGGAAATGTTATATCATTAGAAATATTGTGATCGCGAAACCCATATTAACCCACTTATTGCAAACAGATTTTCTCAGTATCGCTTAGCCCTTGATGGAATAGACGACTCACATCATCAGGATGTGCACCTGACAAATCAGCAGCAACTGTGTGATGCTTTCTTGTCAACAAATCCCTCAAAATATAATGTTTCCAGCACCTTGTTGAATCTATGCTATGAAAAAGACGAGGCATTTGTGAAGGCGTTCCTAATAAAGTGGCCAGTGAGCGTTAAAAACAGGTGCGTTACATTATTTTATTCACATATAACAATATCTGCACCTCACTTCTAAAAATTACCCTCCAATTTCACCACCATTTACTTATTGCAACACTTGTCCCAACCCTTTCGTGTTTGTTTTCATGCTTGATTTATGATATTTGACCTGAGCTAAAACAGTCTTTGAAGTGACATGTTGTATTATGCCTTGCATGCGTGGAATACAATGAATTCTCTGTTAAAAAGAACCTCCTCGACAGCTCGGGTGTGAATTTATACTTTGCACCAGTCTGGCAATAATTTCTCACCTAAATTCGCTCCTTTTGGACTGAAACTTGTTCCATCTGGTTGCGTTTCAGTTTCTAAGCAATCTTAATCGCTTCGTACTCGCACTGCCACTTCTTGTACGCAGACTACTGGAGGATGATGTAGATTAAAGATGTCATGGCGTAAAACTTCATGTTATACACTGTAAAAAATATCCGTAAATTAGCAGTTTTCTGTGTTTTGTGATTCATGCTTTTATTTTTAATATTTTCCCATTTATTTCTTGCTTTTGAAATGCATTATGGGACTATAATCTTTCTCCCATCAACTTTTAACCTGAAACGTTTAAAAAAGTAACTTTTAATAACATTTTTAATAGTTTGAATTGGGGTGACGCAGTGGCGCAGTGGGTAGCACAATCGCCTCACAGCAAGAAGGTCGCTGGTTCGAGCCTCGGCTGGGTCAGTTGGCATTTTCTGTGTGGAGTTTGCATGTTCTCCCCGTGTTCGCGTGGGTTTCCTCCGAGTGCTCTGGTTTCTCCCACAAGTCCAAAGACATGCGCTATAGGTGAATTGGGTAAGCTAAATCGTCCATAGTGTATGTGTGGGAATGAGTGTGTATGGATGCTTCCCAGTGATGGTTGCGGCTGGAAGGGCATCCCCTGCGTTAAACATATGCTGGATAAGTTGGCGGTTCATTCCGTTGTGGCGACCCCAGATTAATAAAGGGACTAAGCCAAAAAGAAAATGAATGAATGAATAGTTTAAAGTGATACATTGTCTCGGTTGGTTTTATATTTTACGGTACAAATTGGAGAGAGAGGCGATGAGAGTAACGTGGGACGAAAGTAACCCCTTCTTTTCACTTCCACATTAGAGTTAGCAGTGTTTGGATTCAGATATTTAAAAAAAAAACGAATGCATATTGCCAATAATAATAAAAAATATATTCAAAAATTTTAACATTTGATGGAAGTGACATTTAAAATGAAAATGCAGTTTAATATTGTTTGCAAAAATAAAGAACAAAATATGTTTGTTTTTAACATTAACAAGCTCATAGTCAGATATATTAGAAATAAACAAGATTAAGCCAGTAAATCTAGCAAATATTGTTGTGTTACTTTTGACCCACCCATGTGTTACTTTCATCCCTGCTGACGGGATCAAAATGTGCAACTTTTCTTTAAAGTGAAGTTACATTGGAGTTGTTCTACATTGATACAAAATAACACCTGATTTTGATAGACCACTCTTGTGAGTTAGCAACCACAGCAAAAATATATTTCTGCTGAAAACATCATCTTTTCAAATTCGGTTTTCATTATAAATGTTACATTCGTCCCCGCTCTCCTCTACCTTGTAAAAAACTGCCAGTACATATAATTTTATATAACTTACACATTATATTATTTCAAACTTTCAAAATGCCAATAAAAGTCACTTTGTTAAACTGTAGAGGTGAATTTTCAACATCAAAAGTCGACAGAGCAGAGATCAGCATCCCATAATGCAATTCACAACGGCAAATAAACAGAAAACACCTATGGAAACTGTTAGTTAACATATTTAGTTTACAGTGTAGGTATGAAAGTTGATGATTTATGGATTCATTTAGTTTACACCATCACATTCGCTCTGTTTGTTTCTGATCGTCACTAAAAGCTATAGCCACTGAATGTTTTTCAAAGATCTCTTATGAAAATGGATTGCAGAAGACCAGCTAGTGTGCCAGTCCCGAACAGTGGGAACAGGGAGCGTAGCAAAACACACTTTGTATTAGGTTACCGAAAAAAAGCGATTTCCATATCCAGATGGTGCTCAGGTCGAGGTGGCTAACGTCGACTGACACTTTGGAAACGCTTGAAGATTGCAGTCAGGATTGATTCGCATGACCTCTCCGCCTGTGCGAAAGGAAAACAGATGCTCCGTTTGAGCCCGAATCTTGTTCAGACCTATACGTGCATGTAAAACCACCGCCGGACTCTCTGGTTCCTCTGTAATGTTTGAATCGTGTTCAACAAAACCGCTGACACCCACTGTGATCTCTGCTGTTTCCACTGCTGAGGCTGAGCACGCAAACAGACGCTCGCTTTTTTTAATAGAGATCTATACTCTTCTACAAATCCATTGCAAATTCCAGAGAGCCAGAGGGTAACCGATGTGAAAATAATGGGATAACTAAGAAACGTATAGAAGCAATTCATCCGAGACCGGAGCTATTTGCGAGGGGATTCCTGAAAACCAGGCAGTCTAATTGCATTTTTTCCCCCTCTCTGTTCGCAAAATGTATGACAACTGTGGTCGACTGTCTGTGGATGACTTGTCTTTCCGCACGAAATAGAAGGTCTCATAAACTTCCTCCATGCTCTGGATGTAAATACAGGGATAATAGACTAAGTTGTTTACCTTTTGCTTATTGTTCGAAATTGACTGGCTTATAATGTCCTGATTTAATTTGGGGAAAAATGCACAAAAACGCAATATTAAGTTAACTTCAACCCAGTCTGATTTAAAAATCTTCGAGATGCTTTTGTAGTTTTTATGAATAGATTGAATTAGGTTTATTTGTCATATTTTCCATTTCGATTTTAGTAGCATGGAAATGTTGTATTGCTCTTAAAAAGTGCTGGGTTGTTTTAACCAGATTTGGGGGGAAAACATGGACGAATAAAACGATTTTCATTCATTCATTCATTTTCTTTTCGGCTTAGTCCCTTTATTAATCTGGGGTCGTTACAGTAGAATGAACCGTCAACTTATCCAGCATATGTTTTACGCAGCGGATGCCCTTCCAGCTGCAACCCATCACTGGGAAACATCCATACACACTCATTCACACACATACACTATGGACAATTTAGCTTACCTAATTCACCTATATCACATGTCTTTGGAAATTGTGGGGGAAACCGGAGCACCCGGAGGAAACCCACGCAAACACAGGGGAACATGCAAACTCCACACAGAAATGCCAACTGACCCAGCCGGGGCTCGAACCAGCGACCTTCTTGCTGTGAGGTGATTGTGCTACCCACTACGCCACCGTGCTGCCCATAAAACCATTTTGTTAAAAGTTAAAAGTTTAATTGTATAATTTTAGCCAGTTGTTGGGTTTGTCCATATTTTAGTTATTTTGTTTTCAGATTATTTTGGTAATTTTTAGTATATATATATACATATTTTTAGTATATATATATATATATATATATATTTATAGTATAGATGTTAGACTGAAGCAGCTGATATTCATTTACGAGGAAGGGCAGAGGGTTGCTGAATAACCTCTGAGAGATTTCAGCTGCTGTCTGGGCCTTCACTGCCTCCCTTTCTTCATGTGTTCAATACTTTTGTCCCTGCGTCATTTCAGTTTATTACACAAAACGTAATTTGTAAATTAATTTGATTTGTTTTCTTTTCATATTTGGATTACTTTGGTTGTTACAACAGCAACTTTAGAAATACTGAGAAAAACGGTGACATGTTGAATACTTATTTCACCCACTGTATATACAATTTATTTTAGGGTTTTCATATAGTTTTTTTTCAGCAGTAACAAAGCACCGAAATAATTTTTTTAAGTATTTTAGAGCACTTTATTATTTTTTGTCTGTAGATTTCAATTACAATACATATGTTTACATATTTAAAATAAGTCATAACTCTCCAGTTCGGTAGCAGTTTATTAAAATATTATACTATTGTGTTCTACAAAAAATAGACTTATTTTGATTTAATTATTTTTGTAGTACACTCATTTGCATACAAACATTTAGAAATAGTATATCATATATAACACATTTACATGTAATATTGTAACACAAAATAAGTATATTTTTAAAAGATTACCTACAAACCATCATAAACTGTATATAAATATTATATTGTACTGTTCTTCGAATTAAAATACAACATATCCCATCATTGTTAAGGATGAATTTAATAAAATTGGAAAATCTGAATTTACAGGACCTGACCTTTTAATATATGGAGTTCACTTTACTCTGTCTTCCTAAATGCGAAGCGAATAACCTCCCATGTAGTTTCTTATTTTGATAAACAATCCAAAAACCAATGATATAAACAAATGCTGGGTTTATTTCAATGTTTCTCTGAAGATTAGAAGTGACAGATTTGGTGAAGTGAAGCATTATGGATGGATGTCCGCTGGCGAATGCCTTTGGCCTTGTCAACAGTCGGGCCATGACAAAAATGGGTCAAGCAGAAAAAAAGGGGGTCATCTGTTTGGATTATGAACTAGTACTTGATTAACTAGCCCTCGGGTTGCTCTCATGAGGAGCCAGTCCCTGAACGCAGACAATATGAACAGAATCGATTTCATGCACAGATTAACATGTTTCTATCCAAAAACAGCTGTGTAAGTGATGTTTTATATTTGATCACTTACAAAACTCAAAATAAATATTTTAAACATAATGAATAATTGTTTACAAAAAACCTGATTGTACAATATGATATTAGTTAAAGGGATAGTTCACCCAAAAATGAAAATGAACTCCCCATTTACTCTCGTACGTGTGGTTTTTAAACCATTACGAGTATTGAACACAAATGAAGATATTTCAAAGAATGCTGCAAACCTGTAACCATTGACTTCCATTGTAAGAAAACAAATACTATGGAAGTTAAGGATTACAGATTTTCTTCAAAACATCTACTTTTAACAGCTGCGGAGAAAACAATTCTCAGTTCCTGGTTCCCTACTAACTTCCTGTCAGGACAGCAATGGTTATACTGTTTTATAGACATTGTTCGACTGGAGCAATCCACTGCCTTAATTAACAGAGCAAAGATTTTAACAATTCTTCATTGGAACCAAATACATGATAGTTTGATCTCCATTATTAAAGCATAAGTGATTTAATAGAATGATGTAAGAGAAAATGATTAAGATGCCTTTTAAAATATAAGTGACAACAAATTTGTTTTACAAATTGTTTTTAGACTTTTCATTTATGTACTTCTCTGACATTCTCTAGTTTTTCCCTTTTATACTTATATACTTACAGGTTTCTGTATGTGTGTATATATTTGTTTGTGTGTGTTTGTTTGTGTGTGCATATGTATATAATGTATAACTGTATGTATGTATAATTTGTCATTTTTGATTTGTTTCATGTTATCAACCATGCTATACACATTGAACTAAGCTAATGTTAAAGAATACTGTTATTACCATTGCTGCTAACCATGTTCACTAAAAACACAATAAAGTTTATATATATATATATATATATATATATATATATATATATATTGTGTTCAACAGAAGCAAAAAGAAACTCATAAAGGGTTGAAAGAAGTAAAGGCTGAGTAAATAATGACAATAAAAATATTTTGGGGTGAACACTCCCTTTAACATTAGGGCATTCAATAATATTAGCGTACTGTACAATGAGCAGTACATTTGTAGCTGTGTTCATTTTATTATTAAAAATACAACAGTTTATTATTAGTTTATGCTAGCTTATTAAAAGTTTTACCTTAAAGTATTTATAGTACACTACCTGATAAAAATCTTGTCGCACATCCAAGTTTTAGGAACAACAAATAATAACTTGACTTTTAGTTGATCATTTGGTATCGGCTTATATGAAAGGCAAAGGCCTCTAGATTACGCTTATTTAACTAAAATAAAATATGATCATGCCTTGATTTTTAATTATTTAATTAGGATGAATTAATGTCCAGTGGAATAATAGTGCAGTGGAAAAAGAATTAATATTGTGTATGACTCCCATGAGCTTGGAGGACTGCATCCATACATCCCTGCAATGACTCAAATAACTTAATAACAAAGTCATCTGGAATGGCAAAGAAAGCGTTCTTGCAGGACTCCCAGAGTTCATCAAGATTCTTTGGATTCATCTTCAATGCCTCCTCCTTCATCTTACCCCAGACATGCTCAATAATGTTCATGTCTGATGACTGGGCTGGCCAATCCTGGAGCATCTTCTTTGCTTTCAGGAACTTTGATGTGGAGGCTGAAGTATGAGAAGGAGCGCTATCCTGCTGTAGAATTTGCCCTCTCCTGTGGTTTGTTATGTAATGGGCAGCACAAATGTCTTGATACCTCAGGCTGTTGATGTTGCCACCCACTCTGTAGATCTCTTGCACGCCCCCATACTGAAAGTAACCACAAACCATGATTTTTCCTTCACCAAACTTGACTGATTTCTGTGAGAATCTTGGCTCCATGCGGGTTCCAATAGGTCTTCTGCAGTATTTGTGATGATTGGGATGCAGTTTAACAGATGATTCATGGAAAAAATCTACCTTCTGCCACTTTTCCAAATGATCAATTAGAAGTCAAGTTATTATTTGTTGCTTGTACAACTGGGATCGACAACAAGACTTTTGTCAGGTAGTGTATATGTCAAATATAAAATCAAATGTTTAATGGAAAGAATATTTTTCAACACATTTTTAAACATAATTAACAACTAAGTTCTTAGTGATTATGACTTCACCATGATGTCAGTATATAATATTTTACTAAATATTAGTATTTAGACTAAAGCTTAAATAGGTTAATTAGGTTAGGCAAGTTAGGTTAATCAGACAAGACATTGGACAACAGTGGTTTGTTCTGCAGCCAATCATATAAAATCATATAAATTAATAATAATAATCATAAGGGTGCTAATAATATTTCCTTAGCAGTTTTCAAATAAAAAAGATAAACTATATATATAATTTAATGTGGTATAGCATAAAAATGTATTTTTAAAACCATTTTTAACACTCAAAAATGCTATATTTCCCCCCTTTTTCAAATCAGTTCCTGGCTTTATCATTTCCAGCTTCTCTTCTGACCTCTGTGGGCTTTAAGATTTCTCTGGACAACCTGAACAGACCAAACTATAAAATCATCATGACTGCTGTGGGTCTGAATGTGCGCAGCAGCCAGGGTTTGATATGATTGGTGTTGAAGTGTTTTCCAGCATGTGTTCAGGGCCTAAAGGCCTCCGCTTCTCCGACCTGTCAAGACCAGCTCCGCACTTCCATCTGATGCCATTGTGATCGGCCTAAGACAAAGACTGACGGAGCTACAATGTGTTTTGCTGCATCTCAGGATGTTTTGTACTTTGCTGAGTGACAGTGAGATTACAGCGTTTCATCACTTTGCCATTCTCTGCTTTGTCAATATTTTGACAGAGGTTTGTGTGCTCTTTTCTTCTCGTTAGCTATAAGGTTTCAGCTCCCCAGCTCAGAAAAACCACATTATCACTTTCACTATTGTTATCCTTTTTTTTTTTTTTGCTGTGTATAAAAGAAAGGTTAGAAGCAGGACTTACACTGCTGAAACTCACTGATGTGGTTGTGTTAGTTGGCAAAACATCTTTTACATCTTTATATATTTCGAAAGGTTTTTGGAAGAATGCACAACTGGATTTATTTGATTTGATTTGATCATAAATACAGAAATATTTTTGTCAATTTGAAATAACTGGTTTTTTTATTTATTTTAATATGTTTTGAAATGTATTTTATCTGTGTGATGCATTGCTCCGGTGCATTGCTCCGGTCTTCAGTTTCACATGACCTTGAGATTTGAATATGCTGATTTGCTTAAACATTATAATAAGGAACAATTATTATTTTCATGTTGACAACAGTGATATATATTTTTTCTAATCAGCTGAAGAAAATATAAGAAGAAAGCATTTTAATTATTAAGATCAATGTTAAAAAAACAGGCCAAATGCTTAATGTTCTTTTCAGTGATAATCAGAATTTTAAAATTATGTTTTTAATTATTTTTCACAATTTTTTCACAGTATATACTATTTTAAAAATTCTTCTCGAGAGAAAGTCTTATTTCTTTTTACTTTGGCATTACTTTTTACATTTTTTAAATCATTTTTAAGATTAACCTTATTATTATTAGCCACCTTAAGAGATATATGTATATATTTATACAACAGTTCTGTCTGGTTCTCAAATCTGATAGCCGTGCGGTATTGTGCAATGACAGCACTCGTACAGCCTCTTCGCCCTTGTGTATTACTCCGCCCACATGACAAGCAGAGGAATATGCTCACTACAGTTTGACAAATATTGCAGCTGTTGGACAGCATAATGTACTTTTGAGGCTTGTTGGCGGCCATCGGCAAAGCAAAGAAATTGACGGTTGACGTTCTGTCACAAGATGGTGACAGAGACCGCATAATAAGTCCTTAGGGAGAAAAACTCAGCATAAATTTCAAACTACAGCTGAACAAATCATTACAAAACAGGTTAGTGTCATTCTAAGTCAATCTCTCTCTTTTGTATTTTGTAGTGCTGTATTTAACCATAGTAATCTGTTAGTGTTTACTTTACTTTGGCTTTTTCAGGATTAATTATTGTAATCTCCTGATTGCAACAGAGGAATACTTGTAAATCTCTGTAGACTGATGGCATTTCATGCCGTTCAGCATTATAATCTTAAAATGTGAGCAAAATCACCTGTTTTTTCATCATTTTAGACATTACACTAGAGAAACATTCAAATACTAGCTCTAAAGTGACGTTGGTGAATGAGCAATGGTTTCTGCTGTTCTGACCTTCAGATGCAGATGTGAATGAACGGCGGAAGAAAGTAGTTCCTCATACAAAAGGATTTTTGACACTTTCCGTGTTTGATTTTCTTTTTATACACACACGATTATGCGTTGAACTGTTGTATAAATGCAATATCACACTAAGGCACTCGGCCTGCGGCCTCAAGCCAATGCACACCTCCCACCAGTGCCGATAT
>CAIGQW010054307.1:5299200-5306700 GCA_903798125.1 Danio choprae
GGTGGCTCGGTGGTTAGCACTGTCACCTCACAGCAAGAAGGTCGCTGGTTCGAGTCCCGGCTGGGTCAGGTGGCATTTCTGTGTGGAGTTTGCATGTTCTCCCCGTATTAGCGTGGGTTTCTTCCAGATGCTCCGGTTTCCCCCACAGTCCAAATACATGCGATATAGGTGAATTGGGTAAACTAAATTGTCCATAGTGTATGTGTTTGTTGTTTGCCTTTTTTTGTATAAGTTCATAGATCACTAAACTCGATCTTTGGTACCCAGCAGATGATTAAAAATAAATGTTTCTTATATTTTCATCTGAATGTCAAAAGTGTAACCACACCTTAATATAACAGCCAGAAGGTGTGCAAACATTTTTCTCATAGCTGTCACCAGAAAGTGTGACTTAAAACCTCGCACACTTCCTTTAGCGAAATATTTGGCTAGTGTGCTTTTTGCTATCTTTGAATTAAACACTACTTGCGTTGACATTGTGTTATTTAATACAGCGGGCGCTCAGACATTTTCAAGTGTAGCTTAAGTGTCCAAATACTATTTGAGGCCACATACGGCAACCACGCAAAACTTTCTCCAGCTCTGAATGATTGAGCGTTCAAATTACATATGAATGATGAATTATGTAACGTACTTCATCCTTCTCTCTTTCTCTCGCTCTCTCTTTTTGGTTTCCTCACTTTCACCTCTGGCTTATGTTTGCACAAGGATTTTCATTCCCCAAACTATTATTCTTAGTCTAGCATCCGTAATTCTTCTTTTTTTTAAATAACTGCACATTATGGATGAAGAGATGAATTGTTCTCAGGACTGTTGATTCAGTGGATTAAACCTGTTGACGTGTTGATACTGGTTGGAAATATGTCCAAAAGACCCCCTATTGAAAAATCTGCTGAAAGGGATTATGGTGTTTTACGCAGTATTGTCCTTTAATGCTGCAACTTGTCATTTAATAACAATCTAAATCCTTTAGCAAGTCATGATAAGTTCAGTGGTTTAATTCCTAAAGCACCTTAAAGCACATTTCTGAAGCCCATCTCTCTTTGTAAGTCAACAGAAGCCTAAATAGTTTTGATTGTTTAACTTCCACTTGTGTTATTTCATAACTTTGACTTAATGTAGTTCTAATATGGCACAGGCACAAAAAAAATGTGTATGTGTGGGCAAAATGTTGCAAACTTTTTCAGATATTACCTTTTATGTATTGAGTAATGTAGCTGTTTGTGAATGTGAAAGCTTGGTAAAGTTTCCAAGTGCAAACTCTCCAAAAAAGAATCTCCAAAAAAATATTTTGCTGCTTGTTCAAACAACTTATTTAAAATGAGCTCAAACAACACAATCCTTAACAACTTAATTGTTTTATGTTCAATCCACTTAAATTGTTATGTTAACTTAATTGGCTTGTGTTGGTAAAATAGGAATGAATTTTGCGGATCCCTGGATTTTTTTATTTACAGGGAATAAAGAGTTGTCTTCCAAAATAAATGAAACTGTGTGAAACTATTTGTCAGTAATTCCAGTCTTACTTTCTGCACAAATCTGCATAGCTTTGTAACAAGCATAGGCATAGGTTTGTAACAAATTTACATAATACCACTTTATAGTTTGCCTCTACCAGTCTATAGTTGTCAGTGTTCGTCCGTGTCATCATTTGTTTTCATGTCATGTGCTATTGTTTTCGTCATGTGATCCCTTTGTTCTGCCTTTTCCCGCCATGTTCAGTGTTCATTAATCTCACCTGTGTCCATCCCTCGTGCCCTGTTAGTTTAATCATCCCTCTGTCTATTTATACCCTTCCGTGTGTATCATTCGTTGTCCGGTATTGTATTGTTCTACATTGATGTCCTGTCTTCCCGTTTCTAGTGTCTGTTCTCAGTAAGTGTTTGTAAAATAAATCCGTCCTTTTGTTAATACCGTGTTCCCGTTTTGTCATGTCCTGCATTGAGTGTTACAATAGTACACATTGGCTGCCCATGAACATTGTCTACTTACGTACGGTTTTGTAGTTGTAGCTAAAATTGGGTTTGTGTTGTCGACCAAAGGATGAAGACTCGCTTGACTGAAATGGTAAGACTGCCTGAGGTCTAAGGTAATTCTAAATAAATGTGACTTTCGCAAATGGACCCCGAAAAAATGTCATCAGTTCTGTTCATGCTTTGCGTTTTCAGGTAAAGGTCATTATTGAGAAACACCCATAAAAAGGGAACACACATTTGTAATTTCCCACACAGAAATCTATCGTATGAACATGAGATCCATCTTTATTTGTTGTTGCTGCTGCATGCTCATACAAGGCGTTTCTTTCTAAAGACATTGAATTTATTTTCTACAAACACTAAACCTGTGATTTATTAAGTTATCGATTTCATTTATAATCAAGTTACCTTGTTTTTCCAATCCACTGGTCACAGTTGAAAGCAGAACTCAGAAACAACTTGTATCGATCAGGCAGATAGTACTATAAAGTAATAATACTCAATAAGTAGCCTAAAGCAATAAATCAAAGTAATCAAGCAGAAATGGAGATTTTTTCCTAATGCTAGGTTCACAGTAAACATGTGGAGCGGGTCACTCTCTCTGAATTACTCACAGGATGTTTTTCGCCTTGTTTTTTGACTTGTTACAGAATAAACCACTGTTGTCCAATGACTTGCCTAATTAACCTAACTTGCCTAGTTAACCTAATTAACCTAGTTAACCCTTTAAATTGCACTTTAAGCTAAATCCTAGCCTCTTGCAAAATAACTAGTAAAATAATATGTACTATCATCATGGCAAAGACAAAAGAAATTAGTTTTTACAAATGGCATTTACTTTATTTACTGTATAGTATGTCCTTGCTGAATTAAAGTATTATAAAGTAATACTAGATAAGTAGTCCCAAGAAATGAAAAAAAAGTAATCAAGCAGAAATGCAGAATTTTTTTCTAATGCTGGGTTCACAGTAAATGTGAAGAGAACATGTGGATCGTGTCACTCTCTCTGAATTACTCACAGGATGTTTTTTTGCATTGTGTAAAATTTTTGCTCAAATTGAAACTAACATGGAAGTTGACATGGAAGGCGAATTATGTGTGATTGAGCCAAATGCATAATGGATTCAGTGTCATTTGCGTCACCTGGCTAAAATTCACCTCTATTTGCGCATTTCCATTGACTTTGCATGTAATCTACTCACGTGAATACTTAAATTAGCATTTGGTGCGATGCCAGCAATAGGCTAAATGCCATTGGCTCAAGTCAAATTTTCTTGGGTCTGACTTATGCAGGTTGGTTTTTGGTCTGATACATATTTTAGGACCTGTGAAGTCCTCTGCATTGAGGGACTGCTTATATTTTTCTGAATTTTTGACCAAAAATGGAAAACTTTATATGAGCCTAAAATGCTAATATTTGAAATAAAGTTTCAAAATGTAAATCTTGGACAATTGTCACCTCTATGTAAACTATAAAATGCAGTGAAAACCGTGATGTCGTGCATACAGTACAGTATTTGGGGCCGTTCACATATCATGTGTAAAAGCAAGAGCGTGTCGCATCCTTCACCATTTTCAACGTGCTTTGCGCTCTCGCTGCTTTTGTTGTTTGTCATTGCTAGGTGACCATCTACTGTTTTCTCAGAGTATGACAAACTAACAAAACATTGTTGCAGCTCTGATACAAGTTTTTTTTTTATGGCAAAATTAAAAACCACTGCAGTGTTTGGGTGTTTGTCTGAGGTAATTAGTCTACTGAAATGTGCATATTCCAAAATATGAAGCTGATCGGTCGGTTCTTGTCACGTGACTCGTAGTGCACAATAGTTGAGGTAGGTGCACTTGGAAAACCATGCTTGCACGTCGCTCCCAATATGCACGCTCAAGCATTGGAAATAATGAATTTGTGCGCGCTACAGACATGATATATGATGGTTCCTTACACTCAAAAAATATATAATTTTCACCAATATTAATATTTTTTGGCACAATTTAATTGTATTATGTTTAATCCACTTGATTTGTTAAGTTAACTTAATCGATTTGTGTTTGAAGCCTGTATTTTTTAGAGTGTAGACATAATGTTCACTTTATAGACAGTAGTAGTTTTTGACAACCGTTACGACCCTGGTGAACTACAGGACTGCATGTGTAACTAAGTAAACTAAGTAAAACTGACTGGCCTAATATGAAAAATACAGAATTTGTAGTTGTTTTCTCAGATCTGTGTGAACAGGGATCATTTTGACAGCATTGTCTTTTAATGCCTGACACTTTCCAAACACTCAGAGACCCCATTATTGTGTAAACGCAACCCTAAAAAGAAATGTAGCTACATTTTAAAACCATTTGATTTGGGATGGAAGTAAAGCTAATGTAGGAGACCTCCAAAAACAAATTTAGCAACTTTGAAAACATTAGGAGCACTTTTCACATTTCAGTCGATTTGAGCAGATGATAGGGCAGAGGGGATTGACCTGATGTTGCCCTCGGTGTTCTGATAGCACTTGATGGCTGTGGTTTTGCGGTTCAGTGCCTCGCGCTCCTCTCTGCCCTGTCTGTGTGCCCCGCTATGAGGTCAGTGCTGTGGAAATGCCTGTAAAACTGCACTGGACCGAGTCATAGTGAATCTGGAAAAACATCAACCGCTGCCCCTAAACAAAGTGTTGGCAATCAATCGCTTCCTGGGTTTCCATTCAACCCTGTCCAGCCCATAAAGTGCATTTAGCCAGGTCATCTTTTTTTTCCGAGGATTGTCTGTAATATCAATAAAGTTTGATGTGGTTTGAAAATGGTATGTGGTTAATGGCTTGTGGAAATGGAGAGAGCATCATCTCAGTTCAATGACGAGCTGGCAAAACTCCCCCTGTGTTATTTTTGCCTTTATAATAGGCAGCATTTCTTTTTTCCGAAGGTTTCATAATTCAAGGAACATCTGCCAGAACTTGTCTACACTGTAAATGAGTGACACGGTGTGACAGGATAGACATGTAGATGAAGTGTAACCAGACATGAACCAGATATGAATCAATGGCAAAGATGTTTAAAGAAGATAATGAAAAAATAATTAATTGAATATATAATCTTACACCCAAAAACTGATTTTTGCTGGTTGTTTAAACTACTTATTTAAAACGAACACAAAAGAGCACAATTCTTGAGGGTTTTTTGGGACAACATAAATGTTTTATGTTCAATCCACTTCAATTTGCAAAAACAGTTAAGTTAACTTAATCAATTCATGTAGGGACAACATGATGGAACTGTGTGGAACCCAACATTTTTTACAATGTATTTAAAAAACAATTTAAATTTAAAAAAAGTTTTATTCATTTACCAATGAATTCATTTTTAATACCGCTTGCAACTAAAGTGTGTACACTGAAAATGACGTATGATGTTGGAAATGTTTAAACTTTTCATTTTGGGTGGCACAGTGGCTCAGTGGTTAGCACTGTCGCCTCACAGCAAGAAGGTCGCTGGTTTGAGTCTCGGCTGGGTCAGTTGGCATTTCTGTGTGAAGTTTGCATGTTCTCCCCATGTTGGCGTGGGTTTCCTCCGGGTGCTCCAGCTTCTCCCAAAGTTTAAAGACATGCGCTATAGGTGAATTGAATAAACTAAATTGGCCGTAGTGTGTGTGTGTGTGTGTGTGTGTGTGTGTGTGAATTGGTGTTTATGGGTGTTTCCCAGTACTGCGTTGCGGCTGGAAGGGCATCCGCTGCGTAAAACATATGCTAGAATAGTTGGCGGTTCATTCCGCTGTGGTGACCTCTGACATAAAGACTAAGCCGAAGGAAAATGACGAAATGAACTTTTCATCCTAATGAGTTACTTTTATTTTACAAAATATAATGTCTTGGTGGCTTTGTAAATTATGGTACAACAGCAGGAAACTATACAATATTATTACTTGTTGATATATGACAGTAATTTATTTATTAGAATGTAGTATGATTATGAATGTAGTATGATTATGTAGTATGACAAATTCTGAATATTGTAACATTTTATTTAGATGAGTGTTGCAGAATTTGCATTATATATAACCATCCAACTTATCCAGCATATGTTTAACACAGCGGATGCCCTTCCAGCTGCAACTCAGTACTGGGAAACATCCATACACTCTCACATGAACACATATACACTACAGCCGATTTAGTTTCTTCAATTCACCTGTACCGCATGTCTTTGGACTGTGGGGGAAACCGGAGCACCCGGAGGAAACCCACACAAACACGGGGAGAACATGCAAACTCCACAAATAAATGCCAACTGACCCAGCTGGGACTCAAACCAGTGACCTTCTTGCTGTGAGACGACAGTGCTAAACGCTTAGTCAGCGTGTCACCCAATACATTCATTTGTTTTATTAATTCAGGCAAAAAAGTAACAGCATCACATCACCGACCCATATACTAGAATAAAGAATTTTTACTAACAATAAAAATATATTGACAACATAGATCATAACTCACCATATTCTGAAGCTAAACCTTTAGGGTACAGACTAAAAAAAGGAGTTTTCTGAATTAAAACCAACAATCTTCCCCTCCATTTGTGATTTAATATGGTCGTTGGCTAATCAGTATAGAAGCGGCAGAGCTGGAATAAATTATAAAGGGAAAAGACAGATTGGAAATAGACAGAGCCAAAAAACAGACAGAAAAATGAAAAAGACATGGTGTAGAGAGATGGATATGGAGAGAGAGAGAAAGAGAGAGAGGTTTGACCGTGCTGACACTGGAGACGCTGAGCTTGGAAACTGCAAGACTGTGGTCTCGTCTGAGAGGACAAACTCACACACGTATTCCTGTGTTCGCTGAAATCAGATGAGGACATACTTGGCCACAGTGTGTGTGTGTGTGTGTGTGTGTGTGTGTGTGTGTGTGTGTGTGTGTGTGTGTGTGTGTGTGTGTCTGCATCTATTGTGTCCACATTTATTTGCACATCAGATATTACATTTGCTCTGTTTATGCCATTTCAAGCCAGAACATGTTTGTTTGCGTCTCCTTTAGGTTTAAATGTTTGTTTTCCCCAATATTTCATTTGAGATCATTTTTATCCATGCTGTTTTGCTTGAAATAAAGCTATGTTTATGCAACATGATTCCAGTGCTCTGATATATTCACAGAGGAGTTTTTGGTTCTTTCTTTAGGGCAAAAAAAAAGCCTGATATAACCAGTGGTGGGAAGTAACAAAGTATTTCATATCAAATTATTATTCATTACTGTATTTAATTTTTTGTTTGTTTTATTACGTGGAAACTTTTACTTTTTAAATACTGTACTTTTTACTTCATTACCTTTCCTAATGAAGTGGAGTAAAAAGTCATTTTGAAGAGGAAAATCATCCCCTGCACAGAGACAAGATAGTGGTGATTGATTTGTGATTGAAATCAGTTCACCAACTGAACTAAACAATTATGTTGTGAATTAGACTGATTTGATCACATCTGTTTTCGTTGAAATCTCACTGACTCAAATGATCCATTCGGAGAGTCTCCAGTAAATTATTGGACTAG
>CAIGQW010054307.1:5309200-5318425 GCA_903798125.1 Danio choprae
ACTAATTAGGACAACTCTTACCTATTCTTATTAAAGAATAGGTACAATAGGTAATACTTTTAAAGATAAAATTTCCTTGGTAAATGATAATTTATGCATGAATATCTTTAAAACCATTTTAAGGTCAATATTATTAGCCCCCTTAAGAAATATTTTTTTATATCTTTAGATTTTAGTCTACAGAACAAACCATCATTATACAACGACTTGCCTAATTAACCTAATTAACCTAGTTAAGCCTTTAAATTGCACTTTAAGCTGAATACTAGTATCTTGTAAAATATCTCATACAAAATATGATGTGCTGTCATCATGACAAAGATAAAATAAATCAGTTATTAGAAATTAGTCATTAAAACTATTAATTTATTCATTCATTTTCCTATGACTCAATCCCTTTATTCATCAGGGGTCGCCACAGCGGAATGAACCGCCAACTTATCCGGAATATGTTTTACACAGCGGATGCCCTTCCAGCTGCAACCCAGTACTGGGAAACATCCATACACACTCATTCACACACATACTTTACACTACAGCCATTTTAGTTTATTCAATTCACCTATAGCGCATGTCTTTGGACTGTGGGGGATACCGGAGCACCCAGTGGAAACCCACGCCAACACGAGGAGAACATGCAAAACAGAAATGCCAACTGACCCAGCTGGGACTTGAACCAGTGACCTTCTTGCTGTGAGGTGGCCACTGAGCCACCGTGTCGCTGTATTAAAAGTATTATGTTTAGAAATTTGTTGAAAAAAATCTTCTTTCTGTTAAACAGAAATTGTGGGGAAAAAATATATGGGGAGCTAATAAATCAGGAGGGCTAAAAATTATGACTTTAACTGTATGTTATTCCCAGATAACAACCACTGAAATGAATAACAGAGGTTCATCCGGATACATCCAATCATCTTGATTGTTACATTCATATCCATATGATAACCCAATTGGGCTTTATTCTGTGAGAACAACCTCCTAGACTTATTTTTGTTTGTTTCAGTTATTATCCATGGTGTGAACAGCATGACTAGTTCAAGCATGATTGTTCTTTGCTGTTTAGGTATGCATCCAAATAGCTGGATTTTCTGTATCCTGTAACTGAAGACTGTAATTGTGGCATGTATTGAATGCAGGTAGTGAATGGATGTGCGTGCAGAAGGAGGCCTGTGTGTTTGTGTGCGGTTGGCCGCCTGCTGACTGACTCTGTGGGCAGTGTTTTAAATGCAGAGGTCCGCTGAGCTTTCTGCAAAAAAAAAAAAAAATGCGGGGCAGGAAAGCCAAAATGGTGGAGTCATGGGGAAGTTCCCTCCGACGCAGCAGTATTTGAGTGTGCGTTTGCATATGTGTAGGCTTGGAGTATTTTGAGGAGCTCCCTACCAGCAAACAAATTGGTCGCGTTTAGTATGTGGATATTCATGACAATAACATGAACACATCTCAGATTTATCATAATCTGATTTACAAAAAATAGTTTTTTGTTAGTATTTTTATTATTATTTTTTAAACAAGCCAAGCTCTTGCTGAAAACGTACCGCTACATACATTTCTGAAGAGCGGCAAATGCGTCCTAGGAGGTAAGTTTTTTTGCAGTTTTTGTTTTCACGAATCCACCAGAGGCTGCTGTGTACACTTTACAATTAATTTTCACTCGCGAGTGCGATTCGTGCCTGCTGTTCTCACATAAATCCACCAGAAGCCGCTGTCGACTGACTCACCCCCCTCCTTCCCTAAAACCCAACCGATAGTGTTTGATGCTGCGAGCTACTGGACAAACAGGTAACAGCAGGAAAGCTGTCTATACGGAGGTAATCGGTCAGCTGGTAAGTGCGAAAAGGAACGACATCATACCGCTCCGTAGCGTTCGTTCTAAAAGCAGAATGCAGTCATATGTACTTCTGGCTACATAATTCGCGATTTCCAGAAATGTATATAGGGCTTTGTTTTCAGAATGAGCCTATGTTGTTTTTAAGTTTTAAGAGATCATAGAATTAAATGAAAATGAAAATACCTAGGCATAGCTGAATAGTAAGAGTTCAGTGCATGGAAAGGTATACCATCATACTCTCTGACATCATTGTATTCTCTTTCCCATGTAAATTGTTTAAAACCCTGGTGGAAAAAAAACAGGCCAATTGAAGAAAAACCCACAAGCTAACAATCCACACAGGATCATTAATATGCACGCCCCTACGAGTGTTTGATTGGCCGCAATGTTTCCCAATGAGATTACAACAATGATATTTTTCTCCTTATTTTCTACTATGATTGTAGGACTCTTATTTTGAAAACAAAAGAAGCTTTAAGGAAGAGTAAAGGAGCGGTTTTGTGAAGCAATCACCCATTCAGGACCACAGAATGTTTACAGCACCAGAACACAAAGATCAGGATATATGGGTTATAGGTTTATTCAGCACCACCCCAAAGAGGTCTGTATATATAGATTGTTTGTTATTTTAACACGTATATTGTGAAATTTGCTGTGTGTTTATAATGTGACAACAGACACATGTTCACATTTGTAATGAGCACAAACACATGTAAACTGATTGTAAAATAAAAAATACATAATTCTTATCAAATAAATAATTATTTATTTCATGTCATATTTTTTATTTATTCATTCATTTTTCATTTCTTAAATTCCAAGAAAGTGCAAAGCTAGTTATCTTATATTGATCTAATATTTTTGTATTATACATGATAGATTTAAAGTGCTCTTATTTTTTATATCTATACAGTCGAAGTCAAAATTATTAACAATCCTGAAAGTCTGATTTGTTTTATTTCAGCTAGAATAAAAGCAGTTTTTAATTTTTTAAAAACCATTTTAAGGTCAATATTATTAGCCCCCTTTAGCATTTTTTTTATTGTCTACAAAACAAACCATCTTAATACAATGATTTGCACAATTACCCTAACTTGCCTAACTACCCTAATTAACCTAGTTATGCACTTTAAGCTGAATACTAGTATCTTGAAAAGTAGCTAGTAAAATATTAAGTACTGTCATCATGGCAAAGATAAAAGTTATTAAAACTATTATGTTTAGAAATGTGTTGAAAAAATATGCAGGGGGGCTAATAACTAAGGAGGCCTAATAATTCTGACTTCAACTGTTTATAGAATAGCCTTTGTGATATAAAAGCATGTCTTTTTAAGGTGGAAGGTGTTTCATCATGTGCAGGTTCACATCAATCAAAAGTTGGTGATATTCTATGAGCCATGCAAAACAACACATAGTGGGCCGTGCTGGCATCAGTGCAGTTTGCCTGAAACTAGATCTTCCCAGATTGTGTCTCTCTGTTCCCTCCAACACTCTCAGCTCCCCAGTCGAAGGAAATTCTATTCCGCTGCATTGTGTGTGTGGGTGGCATGAACTCATAAATTCACTTATACACACACACACATATCGTACTTTTGGGTGAGCCGATGCTGGGAGATCTCCTTAACCAAACCAGCAACGTCCCATTTAAAAAAAAGCCTTGTGGAAATGTGCAGCGTCACAGCTCTTCTGTGCATAATGCTAATTAGAAAACTGACTGTATCATTTCCTACATGCACAGTCAAACCAAGCACTTAAAAAGACAACATAGGCTCTGAAAACGTAGCCCTATGTACATTTCTGGAGATCACGAATTATGTAGCCACATGTACGTATGGCTGCAATTGGTCTTTAAAATGAACGCTACGGGGCGGTATGACGCTGTTCTCTTTTACGCTTACCAGCTGACCGCTTACCTCCGTATGGACGGCTTTCCCGCTGTTACCAGTTTGCCCAGTAGCTCGCCATGTACGTCAGTGGACTTGAGATGCAGAGAGGAGTTGACTATGATGACGGGGTTCGAGTTCGACGAAGAACGGTTCCAGAAACAGGTAGGACGAAACAGAATCCAAAAAATAAAATAAACAAGTAAGTAACAGGGTGAGAATGTGGTAAAATCTGAAAACATGGTAAAAGTCCGGTGAGGGCTTTTTTTTCTGGATTGCTTTTTAAAACTGAAGATTGGGTTTAGGGTCAGTCAGTGCTTTTGAAAACACTATCAGTTGGGTTTAGGAAAGGAGGAGGGTGGGTCAGTCGGTCAGTCAGTCAGTCAGTCGACAGCGGCCTCTGGTGGATTTACGCGAGAACAGCAGGCGCGAATGGCACTCGCAAGAGAAATTTGAGATCTCAAAAAGCATTACACAGCGGCCTCTGGTGGATTCGTGTAAACAAAAAAAACAGCAAAAAACAACAACAACGTAGCTCCTGGAATGTATTTGGCACTCTCCAGAAATGTATATAGGGGTATCAGTCATCATTTATTTCATCCTCAAGTGGTTCCAAAGTGGTTTAAGTGGTTTCTTTCTTCTGTTGAACACAAAATAAGATATTTTTTACTTTATTTTTGATTATTTTAAAGCTGAAAATCAATGGTCAATGACTTCAATAGCACAAGGTTTACCTTATTTAAGAGTTACCAGTTGTTTTTGTTGAATTGGCCATTAAAGTACCCGTAACTTGTATTAAAGTCATCGCACAGAGATGCACCATGGGTTATTTTCTTAACTATTTCACTGTCTGATTAATTAAATTGCATTAATGATGCTTCCCAGAAAAAGCTGAATTACATGATACTTGAGAAATTACATAACATTAATGTTGAATTTCTCAAGAAATATATTGACACTATGCAAGAGAGACATGCTGCTATAAATGCTCCAAAAGGACATACCAACTAATAAAGTTAAAGTCCACATGAACCGGAAGCTGCGACCATTTTGTTTTTTTTTTCATATTGTGACGCCGTTCCTAGAGAAACAACATATCAAATGAGAAAACAGTGGGCGTGGCTTGTTTTTTTCTACTGCAAGCTGATTGGATGTAGTAAAGTAGGTATATCATTCAGAAAGATCAGGAAATGGGTTTTGGAAAAGTTATTACAACCTAACAGACACCGCCTCACTATTTCTGTTTGTTGTCAAAACTGACAGTTGGAGGGGCGGGGTTAAGTATGTTAGCCACGCCCAATAACGACAATATCTGATCTTTGTTATGCTCAGAGCAACCATCTGCATGTTTCATGAAATGAAATCATGTTTAGAAGACAAAAGGGTAAATATTTTTTAGATCTGTTAGGTGTTATATAATTTTGGCCACGTATTTTTTCCTATAATGGAATTTATTGGCTACAGGTTTCCAACATTCTTCAAAGAAGAAGAAAAGAAAGTCATAAAGGTTTAGAACCGCTTTAATCGAGTCAAAAGTTAGTCTTTTTTTATTTCATTTTTGGGTCAATTATACCCCTTTAAAATCTCATGCACACCGGGAGGATTTTTGCTCATGCTTATCGTCAGTGTTTTCTGAGACATTTTTCAGCATTCGTACCCAAACGATTTTCACTGCTGCACAGTTTTACACTTCTGACACTCACTTGTCAGACAGAAGCGTATTCATAACTTTATACACTGTAAAAAAAATACCCTAAACCCTTGAGCACTTGAGAACTACACTGTTTGGATGTCACAATTCAATTAAGTTCATCTTTATTTCTATAGCGCTTTTACAATGTATATTGTGTCAAAGCAACTTAACATAGAAGTTCTAGTAAATTGAAACTGTCAGTCCAGTTTGAAGTTGAAGTTCAGTTTATTTCAGTTCAGCGTGGTATAAATGTCACTGCTGAAAGTTCAAACACTGAAGAGCAAATCCATCGATGCACAGCTCTACAACTCCCAAACCAAGCAAGCCAATGGTGACAGGGGCAAGGAACAAACTTCACCATTTGACGAAAGTGAAGGGAAAAAACTGGCTCAGTTGGGCACGACCATATCTCCTCTGGCCAAACTTTTTGTGCAGAGCTGCAGTTTAGGCGCCAGAGGCTGGAGAACCTGGACGTCCATTGTGGAGAAGCTGCAGGTGTGAGTAGGTCACTGGCGGGTGTACAGGGTGGCCCACGGGATCAATGCGGATACTCATATGTCACTGGGGTCTTTCAGGAATCAGTCTTATGCTCTCCACTCCTCTATGACCGCCACAGCATCTGCTCAGGATATGGCCTGGTCCAGGATTATGGATACCCCTAGAAGTCCTCTATGGTTGGCATCATTTCTTTACAGGTCTTGGATCACATCAATGGCACATCAATCTCTAGAGGCATCGGGATGAGTATTCCCAGGTGGAAATAAAGAACAAAGAAAATAATTGCCGTAGCTGCTATTCATAGTGTATTTAAACAAGATATATTAAATATCAATGCAAAAATTAAGTGCTATAAATGAAAATAGTATGTATGGCATTGCATTCTGGGGCATATAGGTGCTGGAGTGAATACATGAAGCCGAATCGCTTCCTCGGTCAAAATCGAGGGATCAAGAGTATGTTCATGTAAACCCCTTGTTCACGTGATGAAGTGGATCGCACTTTAAAATGGTGGCTGGGATTTCCTTGAGGGAACAAGGGAAGGGAAGTTTACAAGTGTCTCTAAAATGGACTGGAATGAAGCCTTTGTCTTTCATCTTCTACTGTCTAACAAGCGAGTTTTAAGTGCATAAAGTTGTGCAGCGCCACCTTGTGTACAGGGGTATTTCTGTTTTCATTAGGCACCATCTTATGCCAAGGAGTGATTTTGCAGTGTCCAATGCAATTCATAACTTTTTGGTTTAGTGACTTATACTTATAAATTTGTAAGATCTCATTGGTACGTTTTAAGCTCTGTTCAGATCACAGGATTTTTATTGTCAGTCACGAAAGTCGCTATGTCAGGTTATGCGATTTTGTCTTGATAAAATCTTGACTTGTCATTTTAAGCCGAAAAGAAAAATGAATGAATGAATGTATTGCCCAGTGTCATCAATATGACCGAACTCGTCATGAAAAACAGGGAAAAAAATGAACATGCTAGATTTTCTGCGATGGTGTCATGAGGCGTCGCAGACATGGTATCGGTTGTCATGAACTATGCCACACTATGTCACACATTTGTCGTTTACGAATCCCTACGTCACCCTACGTCAAGGAAATCGTGACAAAATTGTGACAAAATCACGTGATCTGACCCGGGCTTTAGTGTGATTTGCTCATCCCCAATGATGATTGGGTTTAGTGGTGGGGTTTGAGGGGAATGCCTCCTTTGAAAAATCGTAGGCCACTATTCTGACAATACGCAAAATAGTCACATTTCCTTGTCAGATTTGGCTGGCATGTTCATTCTGCTCATCGTCAGTGAAAATGCTGAAAATATGTCTCGATAAAAGCTGACAATAGCCACAAGCGGAAATTTAATCATATTTTCTGGCTGTTCAAGCAATCCAGCATACTGAAGAGTTTTACACATGGGGACCAAAATCAATCATCGCAGCGGAAGTGTACAACACTTACATCCGCATTTTACATTACAGATGCTCTAGTATGTGGGAGGATTTTGACGCTGTTAATGAAGAGCATTCACAGCAACAGTTCGATAAAAAACAAAAAAACAAGAGAGAGAGAGAGAGAGAGAGAGAGGTCGGAGGGAAAGATGGAGCGGTTAGCATCTGGCCTGCAGATATGTTTAGTACTTGTGGTCTCTGAGAATCTGCCTCCATCTCTGAGAAACAGCCACACGCACACACACACACACACACACACACACACACAATCCTGTTCTCCACATGATTTTGAAGCTACCAGTTCAGGCAGGAAACCTAAAACCTCAAGAAAATCTTCCACATAGACCATGTTTAGGCTCAGCGGCTTTACAGAGCCCCTTTACTAATATTGATACCCTTGATGAATATGAGTAAAGAAGGCTGAGAAAAATGTTGTTATTGTTTAACCTTTCAATCTTTTCCTCGAAATATGTATATTTTATTTTCCCAGAGGTTACTTGAGATTTTAAAGTAGATGATTTATTTTGTTTAATATGACTTCTATATATAAACAATTTCATGTATTTTTTTAGATGCAGACCTGAACACAGTGTGCACATCGATCAAATAAGGTTATTATGATTATGATTATTATTATTATTGTTGTTGTTGTTGTTTTGTTGTTATTGTTAATAGTAATAATAATAATAATAATAATAATAATAATACAAATAATAATAATACACAAACAAATATAAATATTCATATTAAATTATTATTGGCAACGCGGTGGCGCAGTGAGTAGCACAATAGCCTCACAGCAAGAAGGTCACTGGTTCGAGCCTCGGCTGGGTCAGTTGGCATTTCTGTGTGGAGTTTGCATGTTCTCCCCGTGTTTGCGTGGGTTTCCTCCGGGTGCTCCAGTTTCCCCCACAAGTCCAAACCGCGGATGCCCTTCCAGCCGCAACCCATCTCTGGGAAACATCCATACACACTCATTCACACACATAAACTACTGACAATTTAGTCTACCCAATTTACCTGTACTGCATGTCTTTGGACATGTGGGGGAAACCGGAGCACCCGGAGGAAACCCACGCCAACACAGGGAGAACATGCAAACTCCACACAGAAACGCCAACTGACCCAGCCGAGGCTCGAACCAGCGACCTTCTTGCTGTGAGGCGAACGTGCTACCCACTGCGCCACTGTGAGGCTCTATGAGAAATCTCATGAGATTTATTTTTAAAGAAGGCTTTGAAAGACGTTGTTGTTTAACCTTTTGAACTTTTGCTCAAAATATTAACCGAAAATAAATGTTTGAGAAAAGGTTTTATCAAAAAGCAAATAACTTTGTTAAATAGTTTTGTACCACACCTGTGTATCCATATGAGTAAAATAATTTTGAAGTTTATTTCCATTAATATTTTACTTTTTTAGTACACCGGTGGTTCATTCCGCCGTGACGACCCCAGATTAATAAAGGGACTAAGCCGAAAAGAAAATGAATGAATTTTAAGTACACCTGGGTGACCAGGAACAGGAAAAACGTTCAAGCATGACCTATTGTTTCACAAGCCTATAAATATGAGGTAACACATAGTTCAACCTCACTCCGTCATTCATAAAAGTGCCCATTTCTTTCATCAAAACAATAAAGAAAAAAGAACTTCCGTCAACCAAAGTCTTATGAAGTCTTATGAATCAGCCTAAAAGTAGACAAGTGGCTATATTGTCTATATTGTCACTGGGCATTTTTAAGAGGATAGTTTGAGTGACCAAAAATATCTACATCTACATTTATTCATTCTTGGCTTAGTCCCTTTATTAATCTGGGGTTGCCACAGCAGAATGAACCGCCAACTTATCCAGCATATGTTTTACGCAGCGGATGCC
>CAIGQW010054307.1:5331574-5349389 GCA_903798125.1 Danio choprae
TCTATCTATCTATCTATCTATCTATCTATCTATCTATCTATCTATCTCTCTGTCTGTCTCTGTCTGTCTGTCTGTCTGTCTGTCTGTCTGTTATCCAGCACATGTTTTACGCAGCGGATGCCCTTCCAGCTGCAACCCATCACTGGGAAACACCTATACACACTCATTCACACACATACACTACGGCCAATTTAGCTTATTCAATTCACCTATAGTGCATGTCTTTGGACTGTGGGGGAAACCGGAGCACCTGGAGGAAACCCACGCAAACACGGGGAGAACATGCAAACTCCACACAGAAATGCCAACTGACCCAGCTGGGACTTGAACCAGCGACCTTCTTGCTGTGAGGCAACAGTGCTAGCCACTGAGCCACCGTGTCACCCTTTTATTATTAATAATAATAATAATACATTTTATTTATGATGAGCTTTTCCTTAACTCAAAGCGCAACAACAAATAAAAATGCAACCCAAGCCAGAAATACAAGCTTACATAGCATCCCAGTAACAAGGTAACGGTAATGGAAAATATTAAAACTGTAATTTAAGTTAAACTGTAAGGTCTGCAGAGTGGATGGTAACATCAACAGCTTGAGGTAGCAAGACATTTGTGCTGAGCATTACATTACAAACCACAGGAGAGGGCAAATTCTTCAGTGGGATAGCGCTCCTTCTCATACTTTAGCCTCCACATCAAAGTTCCTGAAAGCAAAGAAGGTCAAGGTGCTCCAGGATTGGCCAGCCCAGTCACCAGACATAAACATTATTGAGCGTGTCTGGGGTAAGATGAAGGAGGAGGCATTGAAGATGAATCCAAAGAATCTTGATGAACTCTGGGAGTCCTGCAGGAACGCTTTCTTTGCCATTCCAGATTACTTTATTAATAAGTTATTTGAGTCATTGCAGAGATGTATGGATGCAGTCCTCTAAGCTCATGGGAGTCATACACAATATTAATTCTTTTTCCACTTCACCATGACTTTATATTCTATACTGTACATTATTTCTGTTAAGTGACAAGACGTTTGTCTAAGCAAAGTCAGACCTTACTGTCCTAATTAAATAATTAAAAATCAAGGCATGATCATATTTTATTTTGGTAAAATAAGCGTAATCTAGAGGCCTTTGCCTTCCATATAAGCCACTTCTGATCTACTAGAAAATGATCTATTAGAAGTCAAGTTATTATTTGTTGTTCCTAAAACTTGGATAGGCGACAAGACTTTTGTCAGGTAGTGTAGCGATAGATGGTACAGATTCTATATGTAGTATATATTGAAGCTCATTCCATACATACTGAGCATACTATATTATATATAACAACATATTATAATATTATATACTAGCAGACATAAGAAAGAATTGTGCAGCTGTTCATGAGTGAAGTCATTGGGTAAAGTGATGCCAGAAAACATTATTATTATTTTTTTTTTTTGCATGATATAATGTCATACAGAATCAAAATGAAACAACAGTGTTTTGAGAAATGAGAAAACAGGTCCATCAAACAACAACTCTCCTGACCAGAGCTAAAAGATCAGAAAGTACCAGGCATGGATTTTCAATGTTGCAAGAAAATAATTGTGCAACGTTGCTTACTGCACACAAAAAGACCTCTTGTTGTCTTTAACGCCATATTTACCCAAAATATGTAATTCTGTTATTACTTCACTGTAATATCATGTCATTCTGAACATGGAAGAGAGGAAAAGCATTCTTCAAAAAAACTAATGGGTGAACTGTCTCTTTAAGCATGCAGTGTTTGTATTGTAAAGGATTAAAGTCAAAGATCATTCCAAAGAAGTTCACCTATGGGCAAGGTTTAAATAAGCCTCATTAGCATCCATTCCTGGATTTAATTCTACGCTGTCCAACCAATGCTCTTCACTCCGGATATTTGTGGTTTACAGCTGGCCATCTAAACTAATACTCTTATGCATAAACCATAAAAATACACTACCAGGAGAAGCTGTTTAGAAGCTCATCGGTGGCCAGTTTAATGTGGGCAAAGCTTGTCTATTTGTGTTTTTATTTTTTTCTGCAGCTAGATCAAGCTCGTACACTTTTTGTGTGGAGGAGAGAAACGGTGCTTCCTTATTCGCAGAGTGGGAAATTGTGTGAGATTTGGTTCAAGAAACCTTTATACAAGTGTTTCTCCACACGTAACTTTGTCAGCTTGGGAAAAGATACAGCACATTGTGGCAACTTATAAAAGTTTTCCATTCATATATTAAACTTTGCCCAGGGCTAAAGGTCACTGTTGACACTGATTCTCCTCTCTTCTGATTACCTTTTAGTCCAGAAATCTGTTACTAGGAAACAAGACCTTGGAATAAAAAGAAAGTTGGGTTTTTTTCTTTGCTCTAGTGTGTATTACCTTTATATATGTCAGAATATTAAAGGAAAAGCTCACCCAAAAATTGAAAATGTCCTGTTTATTTACTCAAGATGTACAGTTGAGGTTTTCAGAATAGTAATGTAACTTTATTGTCCAAAAAGGCACTGCATGTCTAGAGACCACTGCTGAACAATTCCAACTGTGTTGAACTGATTGTCTGTTGAGATTCTCCATATTATCCTGTCCTCTTGTGCATTTGTCTTTCAGAGAGGATCAGTCTTTTTGCGGGACTTGAATGAGTTAGTGACATTGAAATATTCTAGAAATATTAGAAATTTCAGATTTGGGGTGACCAACATCTCATGCTACGGTTAAAAAGGTCTCCATCACTTTGGCCTTCATCTGGATGGAGGGTTTCAGTCTCAACCAAAGATTATAGAATATACATGTCACTTGTATAGTTTTGAATGGGGGGAAATGCAACAGTCAATATGGATGCTCTACACTGTAAAAAATGCAGGATGCCACGCAACTGATTTGTAAAGGAATTGAGTTAACTTAATAGTTTTTACAAATTTAAGTGGATTGAACCTAAAACAATTAAGTTGTCTCCTAAAAAACTCAAGAGTTTCAGCTCAATTTAAATAAGTAGTTTGAATGAGCTGCAAATGTCATTTTTTGAGTGTAGGAAAGGAAGCCCTGCCGCCTAAACAAAGGAGCCTATCATTGATCACTATATAGACTGACAATTCTCTGGGGGAGGGGCTCAGTCCAGACACCTGTTCTTTACGTGTTTCTGCAGCTTCATTGTTATGAACACTTCGTGGTCGACGAAGCTCGATTTCTGAAAAATCCATAAAGAAGTTTTGTGTCGTGAATTTGATCCCTTCGGGTGTGCATGCGCAGGGTCAAGGAGGCCAGGGTGGCACTGGCACACTTAAATTGAAGGATGACCCAAATCCTGCATAGAAAACATGTAACAAATGTAAGGCAGAATACAAATGTAATTTGATTTACCCTTTAGTTATTGTTATTAAGTTTGTCAATCAAATTAAAAGTCCCCCTTCTTTGGGTAAAAATGGAACTGTCCAACTATTGCGTCGCACTTTGTGCTGATGAGTGCTTTTGTTTTTAACTCGATTTGAATGAGGCAGCAAAACTTAATAAATAAATTCAGCATCAGAATCACTAAAAACTACTAGTATAAAACTATAAACTAGTTATTATACACTTAGTTTAAAAGTAGGCATTGAGATCCACCCTACTTCACCAAAGTCCACTAACTTTAAAATTTCTGGTCTTAACCCTGGTATGTGCATTGGCTTGGGCAACCTGAAATGTATTTATTTATTTATTTATTTTATTTGAACATTTATAGACCAAATTTATGAGTAAGCTGTTATAACTAAATTTCATATTAGAATCACCAATGAAATTTAATCATAAGCTTGGCAAACAGTTTAGAAAATTTGATGTTCCCCTATTCAAAGAGATGAACTTCCATGGCCAAGAGCCATTTCAAAGATCGCCGCCATTGGAAACTTGTGCCACCTGCACCAGTTTCCAATGTCACAGTGTGTACGCCTGCCACAGCATTGTTTCAGTCCTCTGTCTCCATATCTGTCTGAAGAGAGAAAAAGAGGAAAGGCATATCAGTTCCTCATGACATTTTCAGCCATGTTCTACTTTATGATGCCAAGACCAGGACAAGACCCAAGAAATAAACACGTTACAGCAAGCTTACAGTGGCTCTGTCCCAAAACCTAGTGAACTTCCTATATAGCCAGCATTCTAACCTCACAAATGACAGATCTTGAATGTTTTGCAGGACAAAAAGCAGGACAAACCTCTCACAAATGAGTGTTCCTCTGGAAAAGCACATTTAAGACTACAAATATTGGGTAAAATGTGTTGTATAAACTCGCATGTTAAGAGATAATAACCATACAAAAAGTCCCAGAGCTTGTTCAATTTCCAAGAACAACACTGACTAATTATGAGGTTGACATCAAGAGCCTGATTCATTAGCTTGATGTTGCGCAATGTCGAATAGTCATAAGGAAGTGGTCGGTTTTTGATGAAGATATATTGTAGTTGTTACTGTATACCTGTCCCGTCTGGTTTACCTGTTAAGACACACAGTTGTTGCAGACATCACCTGCCTCACTTTCAGGACCAAACAGGATTGAGCTAGAAGAAAAAAGGTCAACAACATCCAGTGAAGGATATGTCTCATACAGCTGTTTCAATAGAGCGAGTGTTTATGTAACATAATTGGAGTCTATGGAAGTGGGAATTTTTCATTATGTCCTGAACTCATAAATAAAGAATTACAATTTTAAGCAATGTTTCACCCAAAAAGGAAAATGAAATGTATTTATCCTACTTTCTTCTTTTAACTGGTAACAGTCAATGGTTACAAGATTTCAGCTTTCTTCAAAATAACTTATTTTGTGTTCAACAGAAGAAAGAAGCACGTAAGTGTTTGGAACCACTTGATGGTGAGTGAATAGTGAGTAAATAGTATCCCCTTTAAAGGGCTATTTCACCCCAAAAGGAAAATTCTGTCAGATATTGCAAACACGTATTGTGAAAAAGAAAAATTGGTTTGATTGTAAGGTATTTTTGTCTTCCCATAAATAACACTCATCTATAACGGTGTCATATCAATCCCAGTTAGTTATAAAGTTTTATAAAGTGGGCTATAAAGCATGATTAAAACATTAAAAAGAGACGACTGAATGGGTTTACACACATATATTTGTAAGGTTATTAAAGCAATGTAAATCCTGTATGCTTTTTACTATTACCACACTGACACACCACAAACAAAACCTTAAATAAAAGCTGTAAAGATTAAAGATCTTTCTTTAGTTCAGAAAAGTTACAAACCATGGTGTGTTTCCTGAAATATTTCTATATGTCTGTGGGTTTAGTGTATCTATTGTTTGGTAAGTTAAAAAAGATATTAATTACATCATTGAAATTGCATTTAAATTACGTTTTTGATTACTATGGTTGAAAAGTAACTAAATTTCTCAATAAGTAATTTAATTATTTCACTCAATACTATTTAAAATCCATATAAATCTACAGTAAATGTTTAGACAATAGAAATTAAACCTTTAAATAACTGAGCCAAACAGGATATTTTTGCTTTATTAAAATGTTTAAACACTTAAAGAATAATAACATATATATATATATGTGTGTGTGTGTGTGTGTGTGTGTGCGTGCGTGCGTGCGTGCGTGCGTGCGTGCGTGCGTGCGTGCGTGCGTGCGTGCGTGCGTGCGTACACCAAAATAAGTAATGACACCATATTTCATACTCAATTAATTGTTTCTTAGCCATGTTTTATTGGCCTGATAAATCTAATATTCTTTAACTGAAAAAATTTACTCTGCTTCTCTGGATTGATTAATCCAGATCTGTTGAATGTATTACAGTTTTTCTCAATTGCTAAAACACTAAACCCTATTGTCCAAACCAAATGCTCAGTTGCCTGAACCCACTGATTGAATCAATCACTCTTATGGCAAAACCATAAGCACTTTTCACCTGTTTAGACACAACTTATTTTCATTGTGATGCACCAGTGCTGCATAATGGTGAGCACAAGTGACAAAAGTCAAACACAATTAAAGCACAAGTGTCACCACTTGAACACAACAACTCGAAACTGATCACACTTGTGGCTAATGATGTGAGGGAACATGTACAGTAAGCCAGTTCAGAGAGCACTTGTTTGTGAGGCCCTACAATGGATAGAAATCTGACAGGAAGAGTTTGTGTGAGAGGAGGTCGAGGTGGTCAGCAAAGACAAAGAACAGTAATATCTGATGAAATCAGAGCTACTGTGATTGACCATGTTCTTGTCCATGGTATTTTGTACTTTATTTTTACACGGGCTTACTGTACACAAGTGGCAAACGAATGAGATTTCTGTTTTGTCTATACAAGTGCTAAATGCACAGGTTTTCTTTGTTTTGCAACATGCATTTAGCCTACAGTGAACAATAAACTTTTATTTCTCCAGCTTCATGTCCTGAGCATTGTGTTTTCTATTTTTCTACGTAGTGTTTAGTGACTGTTCAGTAGTGTTTTTAATTTTGATTGACTCGGGGCACGATTTGACAGCATAGTTCAGTTTTGAGCACAGATTGAACTGTTTTGAGGTGAAGGTTTGCTTTTGGTTTTGTGAACGTAGCTTGAAAACTGGGTTTTGTGTTCACAGTTTAGAGAAAAGGTGAGCAGCTTTCAAGAAATGTGTCTTAGCAATCGAGATAAACTGTAACAGTATTTAAGGTAAGTAGATTATAAGTAACTGTAATTAAATTACAAATAGAAAAAGTAATACTTTTTGAGAAAAAGTAATTTAATTACAGTAACTAGTTACTTTGTAATACTTACAGCCAACACAGCGCATATCAGGCTCATTATTAAAAGGGGAGATAGAGGAGATTTGAGCCCCATGATTTGCTTCGTGAGTGGTGCTTGAATTATGTATTAGCATTCAGCAGAAGTAACTGCTGTTTTGACAAGAGTGCTAAAATGCCTGCTGGCTCTTCTTGAATCTGTCAACAGACAGTGTGTATTGTGCAATACACAAACACAAGTGTTTGTGTGATAGTAAGTGAGCGAAACTAGACTGAAAATGTGAGGTGCACGCTGGACATTTTACTAAATCAAAATGACTTCTTAAATATATGTGCACATCAAATGTGTGGACAGCAAACTATACGCTAAAAATGCTAGGTTGTTTTAACCCAAGCTTGGGTAAAGTGTGAACAAACCCATGTTCAGTTTTTAGATACAATTTTTATTACAGATTATTATTATTACGGGCAGCACGGTGGCGCAGTGGGTAGCATAATCGCCTCACAACAAGAAGGTCGCTGGTTCGAGCCCCGGCTGGGTCAGTTGGCATTTCTGTGTGGAGTTTGCATGTTTCTTCCCATGTTTGCGTGGGTTTCCTCCTGGTTCCCCGGTTTCCCCCACAAGTCCAAAGACATGCGGTATAGGTGAATTGGGTAATCTAAAATTGTCCTCAGTGTATGAGTGTGAATGAGTGTGTATAGGTGTTTCCCAGTGATGGGTTGCAGCTGGAAGGGCATCCGCTGCGTAAAACATGTGCTGGATAAGTTGGCGGTTCATTCCGCTGTGGCGACCCCAGATTAGTAAAGGGACTAAGCCGAAAAGAAAAGGAATGAATTATTATTACTGAATATTCACCTAAATGAGTAGGATATAACAACGTAAAAAATGACCCCTGTAATACAATAATTTGGTTTCATGTTGCAAGTTAATCAATTAAGTGGATTAAATATCGGTTGAACAGGAGATCAAATAAAAACAGACCAAATTGGATTGACCAAAGACTAGTCTAACTTGCATTTCGAGTATGTGTGAACGTGTTAATGGCTTGTTTTTATCCGAACTTTGTTGATTGGGAAGATGAAAGCATTTATGCCCTATGTGTTAAAAAGCCCTTACGGACTATTAACACTTATCCAGTCAGACTGAATGTCTGGGGGGAAATCGATACAAAACGTTTATTTTTTTCCATATCATATTATGTTCCATAACGCTGTCGAATTTCTAAGAACACTTTGTCACAGTCTAATCGGAAAACATGTTAACAATCGATTCCCCAACCTCAGACTGAGCTCCAGTATCTGTAGAGGGCGATCGACTGCTTCTCCCTCGTGAAGAAGGAAGCCTGTGTTCTGATTGGCTATAGACGCGGTGGGGTGTGGCTTGTGCGGAAGCGTTTCCACAAAACCAAACTGCGACGCGCAGAAAGTTTCATTCAGTACTGACTAGATAGATAATAGACGCGGATCTCTTGATTCACTGTTTGTGATTGCAGAGCCGAGTACACACCGCATATTAACTAACTTGAAAGCAGTTTGTATCCACTGCACAGGGCTTTAGGGGAAACTTTACCAGTTGCTGGTTATTTTCTTCATTTTGGATTGATCCACAGGAGGTCTATAATGGATCTGGTGTGGCTTTTATACATTGCAGCGAGTATCTGCGCTGTGTTCGCCTCAGCTGAGAGACACACTGTTTTCTGGAATAGTACCAACTCTAAGTAAGTACATTTGTCATTTGTACCACATTTTCCTTTTGCAGTGCATTACATATTGCAATTTTGCTTATGATATGCTATAATTACTATAGGACGGCTAATAATTTTATTTTTTACTTAAACTTAATTTTTTTTGCAAACTACAATGTTATTTGGTAACATAGCCTATCTAATATCTATGTGTGAGTATTAATTTGCATCGTAATATTGTTTTAATGGTCCGTGCATTTGGTAGGTCCACCAGAGTTGGAGTCTCGTGTTTGTTTACACTGTAGAAGCATTTTGACGTCGCAGTGTTACATCTTTACCTGTAACAGATTACATAATCCACGCACTATTTTTCGCGTCATAATCTGTCTACTATCAATCACCTAAATATGTTGTGGGGCTCTTTTTTTATATTTGTGCATGTGATCCAAAAATAAGCTTCTTTCTTTGAAGAACTGATGCGTTGCTGGGTGTGTGCTGACTACGTTCTTGTACACACCTTAACAGGAATAAGTGTAGGCTAACAGCAAACTGATGTATAGACGTGACTATATACATTGAATGTAAATAACTAGTTATAATATATACATTCACATTATACCATAGTATTGGGTTTGCATATGGTCAATTATTTGGTTGATTATACCCGACTGAATTGGAAATGAAGAGGAAACTCACAGGAATTTTTTTTTTTGACGTGTCAGTGAGGTGTTGAAATAGGTGCTCGATGCTGAGTGACTTTTCCGATGACTGATAAACGCAATACGCAAAGCAGATGACTGAAGCTCGGACTGCTAAACTAAAATTGCCGATACAAGTCAGACGCGAGCGAATCAATTTAGGATTTTTATAGCGAGTCGGTTGAACCGACTCAGCGAGTGTTTGCGATGAGAACGTTGTTTAGTCGTAATTAATGTAAGGTGGTACAGTGTATTATGTTTTCTAGCAGGTCAAAACACTATGTAAGTATGTTTTTACTATTTAGTATTTAATTAACATGTAATTAAGTTTTAGTAGGCAAATCACCGTACATTTATATTAAAAATATATTTTCGCAGTCTATATATTTTATCCATTTATCCAGACACCTGAAAATGAAATGTCCTTCCTCAAGGAAGGTGTTAAATATTGGTAAAAATAAGACTCTTTACAAAGAAAATGTAAATAGAGTTATACAAGTGTGTTTCCTGATATTAAAAATTGCACTGATGTTTAACATCGAAATAAAATAGTTCCCAAAGCATGTTTTAAACTTGCAAAATAAATTAAAGCCATACATGTAAACAAGTTAAGAATTTTAGGTTCATTCGGCAGTATTTAACAACACATTAAACCACAAACAATATATAAATTTTATCTCATGAATCTCTTCTTGAGTATGAGTGGTGACTCCATTAAGTTATTTGAACCGATTCTCTGAAACGAACAGATTCGTTCAGATGAATCAAGTTTCCTAAAGCTAAAGGCTGGCAAATAAATTGCAGGGTCATGCTTAATTACCGTAATGATTTTATCATCTTTAAACAGTTGGTGTTAATATTCCAATAGCCCAAAGACAGTGAGATTGAATTAGTCATACAGAGAAACCCTGATAACAGACAGAAAGCTGAAAAAATAGGACATCTGCCCCTTCGTGCAGACATATTTAACCCATCCACTCTTCTTAGAACAATAAGCGTTGGCTTCAGCAGATGTGATGATTACGTCAAAGTCCAAACAACAGTGATCATTTTATCGCCTGTGTAATCCACATACATACTATTTTTATTCCCCGTCTTAATCTTGCCCTCTTTCTATGTGATCTAATCCTGTTTTCATAGAAATTCTAGAGGGGGTGGGCTAGAGGAGATGCTTCATTTCCCCCCCTTTTATTCATTCTGCTTTTTTCTGCAGCTCTTTCTTAATTTCTTTCTGCATATTTTATTTTCATTTCATTCTATAAATGAAAAACTGTCCAAGAAAAACAATATCACGATTGCTTTTCTATGCATTCATGTGTCTGATGCACATGGTCAACAGTGTGTGCATGTGTGCAGATGTGTGTATATGTCTTAGGGGAAGGTTGACTCTAGAGTCGACAGACCATTGCAGCTGAACTTGTTTTTTTTTTCAGCTTGAGAGGTGATTTTGAGTCAGCTCGTGTAGAGTGCATGATTGAATTTGTTGGTGCGTGTTCTCGTTGTGCTTGCAGCTGCTTGCTGAAACACACGTGTTGTAGTGTTGCTCGCAGTCAATAGTTGATCAAGTGGAAGGTGTGTTTTTCTGTGTTTCTGAGCTGATTAAGGAGTGCCTTGGTGAGCAGTAATTCAGCACTTGACTGACTCACTCGTATATTTATTAACCAAACTTCCTCTTTTAAATTCTCTGTGAGTGTTTTTCTCTGTTTAACCTTTTCAAGAATCATTTAACATAATTAAATATAATTAATTTAACGAATAGTTCGGCCAACATTGAAAATGTATTTATTCACCCTCACGTTGCTGAAAGCAACAGAAGGCAGTACACTATTATCATATTAGTAAGTGTCATAAAAGAGCTCCACATGACTATATTCCAAGATTTCAAGAAGTCACATGAGTCATTAATCACTGAATATCTACCCTAGCGTTCTCTGACATGTTCATAAAAGTTTATGAGATGTAGTTGAAGCTCAATTCATGATTGAATATTTGTTTTTAAGCCAATTTTTTTCTATAAATCAGTTGATTTGATGCTGAACACGGAATTTTGTGGATTTTTGTGAACAAATGGTCACACCACTGTAAAATAAATCTGGGTTCCACACAATCGATTTGTGTTTGGAAAACATGAAGGAATTAAGTTAACTTATTAGTTTTGACAAATATAAGTAAATTGAACATAAAAACAATTAAGCTGTCCCCAAAAAACTCAAGAATTGTGTTGTTTCAGCTCATTTTAAGTTGTTTAAACATAATGCAAACCTCATTTTTGAGTGAATGGCATTTTTTAAGCTATCAACATTTTAAAAATTGCTGTTTGTAACTTAAGCTACTGCATGACTTTGGAATATTGGAATATTTCATAATTTTGTGTGATGTTTTTTTTTTATCTCTTCTTTGTATTTGTACTATATTAGCAACTATTACACCATATGGTATATGATTCTGATAGTATGATAACCTTGGATAAAAATATTACGGTTTCACCGTATTGTGGTTACTGCTCTAAAATATGCTCTTTTTAAATGTCTGAGTAAAAAGCTAAAACTTTTTTCCCCTTTGAACACAATATATTTTAATTTAGGACAGTAATATTTTGGAACAGTAAACATGTCAGGCTAAATAATTCAAATAAATCATTGACTTCTGCTGCCTTTATTAGTTTAAAAAAATTCTTTACAATTTAAAACTGCATCTTTGGATAGCTTTTCTGCTGGAAATACTGTTGTCCTAAAAAACAAAAAAAAATTAAAAATCTTACTTATACTGTAGGAACGGTATAACAGAAAATGTTGGCGGTTTTAAAACCTTGACGTTTCTAAACCACGGTATACCTTGAAAATGGTTATCGTCCCATGCGTATACACCATTCACAATATCTCCTTCAAATGTCCACGTGAAAAGAAAACATGGTTTTTGGTTTCAGAATAAGAGTAACTAATAATTTTGTTTGTTGAACTAATCTTTTAATCTCGCTTATGGATGCTAAACCATTTTCTGTAATAGCTTTTGTTGTTTAATGAGCACTCAAAGGCTTATAGAGATTTCTTCTCTTTCTTCTGTCTTTCTTTTTCTCTTTCCTTATCCTCTCTCTCCTACCTGTCCTTCCCAAACCTCCCTTCCTTTCTCCTGGCTGTGTGCCCCGTACCGCATGGTTAACTGGCACAAAGTTCAACCTCTCCTCTGCTCCTTTTTCTTTAACTCTTTCCCTCAATCAGTCCACTGAATCCAAATACCATCAGTATCCCCCTAAAAAACTCTCTGACCTCCTCACATTTTTTTTTATCTTCCGCTTGTCCACCATCACCCCATTGTGTTACTGTTTCACCCTGTATAAAGGCCTTTTACATGGTTTAATTCAGCCAGAAATGGGGGCTTTCTTCGGTTTTCTACCCAAAATGCCCCATTCACTGGTGTTTTTTTCTTCTGATTGGGGGGGGGTTTTTTTTTTTTTTTTGCTCGTGGGGTTTTGCCAGCTAAGTGCTTTTTTGTTATACGTTCCAGCCAAATTAGCGCGCTCCCACCGCAGATCTTCAGCGGAACAAAACCAGGGGCTAGTGTGACCAATTGTGGGGCAGAGTTCGCCGCCGAAATGAAGTGGCATTCAGGCTAGGGTGTCTGTCACAGTGCGCGTCTGTAAATGTGCAGAGACGAGAAGTGGAGATAGAAACCGGTGATAAAGTGCCATTTTGCTTTTGTCTTCGCGTCACTTAGCATTAAACTCATCAGATCCGTGTGTGTGCGTGTTAGATTGACAGTGAGAGAGTGAGTGATGAAGTGCCATTCATTTGCTGTAGCCTGTCACTCTCTATAGTGGTCTTCAAATAGGGAGGCCGGCACTCGAGTCCACCTCTCTCCTGATCTCCTGTCTGGCTTCTCCCTCGTTCCCTCTACCTTTTATCTCAGCCATACACGCCAGCGCTTTTCATCCTTTTATTCAGTTCCTGTCCTTATTTCCTTTCCCTGTGTGAAAGAAGGAAGAAAAAGGAGGTGTTGATTTTTTTTTTTCTTCCTTCTTTTGCTTTTCTTTATCGGTTTTGGCAGCCATAACCACCAGAGCCTGTCTCGCTCCGCTTCTCTCCTCCCTTTCACCTATTCTGTCCTTTCCCTGGCTCTGAATACTGGCTATATGCGCAGAATTCAGATGGCCATCATTCACAAACCTCTACAGATTCCCGCCGATTGCGTATTTGTTTTCCAAGCTAGTTTAAAGGGTTAGTTCACCCTAAAAATGTATTATTTAGTCACACTTATGTCATTCTAAATCAGAATGTGTTTTTTCGTCTTCAAAACACAAACGAATAGCATAGTTGAGTTTCTGTTTAACATTTTTGACATGCTATACTGTATATATGGGTGTCAGTTGTGTTGAAATTAAATCAAATTTCACGTGGCTATTGGTTTTTAGGGTTAAAATCCATAACATTTAGCATTTGCATACATTTTATGGACTTTTTGGATGGGCACGGTTTGGGACTTTCAATGGAACGACAGAAATCTCTCATATTTCATTGAAAGTTGGAGTTTGGAAGAAGAAAAAACATATTGCATTCATGGATTAGACTTCATCCTCATTTCATAAAAAAGTCTAATGGATTTGAAAGAACATGAATGACATTTTGTGAGAACTATCACTTTAAAACTTATAAAAGCATTCCATGTAATTAACTTCCTCCATTTCTACTCCATATTCCCCTTAATCTGTCATCTTATACATTGAATCTGCCTTCTTATAATTAATTACTGACCCATGAAAGTCTTCTCCAATTAACTCCTATATGCAAGTCCTCATTGGCCAGAAGTGTTTTGTTGATTTGTTAATTACTTGTATAACATGCAAATGATGTGATATTTGTCAAATCTTGAGACGACTGCAGCGAGTGCTCAAAGGTTGAGGAGACGGCCTTTTCCCTCGTTAAGCATGAGTTTCCTGGCCAAGTGTTTTCCCGGGAAAATGGCACATCCTGCGCGTACAATAAACAATACCTTTCTCACACACTCGCGCACGCAAGCGACCCACTTCTTACACAAGTCTCAGATACAAACTTCCTTGTACGCACGCATACTCTAGTGATTTACTATTCATACAAGTTAAAGAGCTTGAGAAAGTGATAGTTTTGTGTACGGCTCAATACCAAGAAAGCACGTGACTATATGTCTGTTTCGCTCTTATTTTTGCTCTTATTACAATCTGGCAAGCTTTACTGTGAAGAAGAATCGTTTGTTACACCTGTAGTAAATGCTGTTATCTTTATGTTTGATCATAGAGCTGCCGTCAAAGTCTTTTAACTCCCACAGAATTCCCAGAATTGTTCTTCCTTCTCACGGTCATTCCTCCCTTTCACCTTATTCCTGAACGTCTTTGATTCATTCTTCATGTTTAAGAGCACATATCCAGCCGAATGTCTTTTTTACAGTGTATTTGACAGCATTTCACAGTAGTGCGCTAAGTATTTGACAGGAACATGCTGTTAAGGTAATATGAGGGTATTTGAATGTTTGTTGTCTTAGGATCTTGTTACAATCTCAAACCCCATGCGGTTTTTGTCTCCACACTCTTGTTGTTTGTACAGTTCTTGAATGGACTGGTCTTTGAGATGAAGTTCCATTCCCACGACGCATTGCACGTATTTTATGGCATGGTGTGAGAGGCCACGCCCCCTGCAGGATGGCTAATGCCTTAACAATGCTAGGAACTCAATGTTCACTGCAATATGAGTACTACTCATTCCCGTTTCACCATGTTTGTATTTATTTAGCTGTGTAATTTATTGATGTATGAGAGGACATCAGTACCAGCCAGAGCCAATTAGTACAGTTGACCAGTAGAGAGTACAAGTTTCTTGAAGGGGGCGGGACATGTCAGATACTAGAGAGGATTTGATTGGGCAGAAGAATTGATGAGAAACTTTGAGGTGATGTCAAACAAATCATTGATCTATTTAGGTAAAAGTGACACACTGCAAGCTTTGGATGTTCATATTTTCTACATGTGAATTTTGTTACTGTTTTGGAGCACACTAGCTTATAGATATCCTTAAGACTAACCTACTGATACTTTGAGGACCTTTAAAGAAGCCATACCATACAAACAAGTTTGGAAATGCAACTAGGGTTATGATTAGTTTAAAAGATAGTGTAACTATTTTTTCTGTGAATTCAAAGGCACACAAAACATTTTTAGTAGATCTTTATCACACCCCACTGAGCCATTTCTTCACAAAAGATGGAAAAGTTCAATCATTTGAGAAAGCCAATCTGATAACTTGATCAATGATGCCGAGAGACAAAAGATTGAGGGATTTAAAGGGAACGAAAAAAGATTGATGAGGATAAGATGCATGTAAACATGATGGATTGAAAAAGCCCTGGTGTGGAATATTGTCTCAAATGGAGGAACTGGTCAGATTTGGTTTCCATGGCAATCGCAAAGGGTCAGAGTTAGTGTCCACAGACATAGGTCACTAACCAAAATACCTAAAATTCCAGCAAACTGGTCTCTGATAGGTTGAGAATGCCTGGAGGCGGGGTCAGAGTGAGAATGAATGGGGGATCAAACAGGCTTATTGAGCGCTGAGAGATGAATCGAGAGAGTGGACAGAGATGGATGGATAGACGAAAACATGAAAGAGCAGGACTGGTCCGAGTTGGGGCGAGGACAAGCACAAGGGCTGCCCAATAGAGTGTATCAAAGGATTCTTTGCTTTTTTTTTTTTTTCTTTCTTCACATTCTTAATCTCTCTTACACCTGCACAGTACAAAGCAGGGTGTTTTTTGCTAAAATATAGACAAAATCTTTCCAAACCAATTTCTTTTTTTTTAATCTATCACACTTTCTATCTCCTGCCAGCCTTTGTTGCATTTCCAACCCAAACCACTCCACTGTAACGCTCCAACTGTGTTTCTGAACAATAAAAGAGCTCGCTATGGGCCCCTCATCTCACTCTCTCTTTCTGCTTGCATTAAACTGAATGAGGCCCCTGGCCCCTCAGCAACCTAGTCCGGGTAATCCCGGAGCACAGAGCACCCGATGATCCTGCCACACTGCATTCCGAACCAGTCACCCGGAACAACGGCGCTTGCATTAGCACTGAATTAAAACGACAGAGGTTTCAGAGGCTAATGACATAGTCATTTCAGTCAGCGACCGCAGGTGTGTGGGCAAAAGTGATGGATGGATATTTGAACAGATCCCGGGTCAGAATTTCATTAATTACTGTTTAGACTGTAGTATCAGGTGGTGGTGAAAGCTACAAAAGATCACAGATCGAATGACAGGGATGTCGGCGGGCCCATTGTCAGAGTGTGTGTGGGTGGGTGTTTAAATACCCTTCTCTTTTAAACAGGTGAATGTGGAAAGAATGTTAACTTGTGCATTTTCTAGAGTATTACCCAACTTCCCTGAATCTGTGTGTGTGTGAGTGTGTTAAGGTCTGCACTGCTGACTCTGAGTATTTCCTCAACCTCTCGCCCCCCTACTGATCATCCCCCCTTTCCCTGAGCTCCAGCATTCCAGTGAGTGATAGAGTGTTGAAATGAGAGAGCGAGAGGGAGGAGAGACCGACTGATAGACAGACTTAGAGGGGGTTAAAAAGAACAACAACAACTAAACTTTGAACTAAAGATTAAAAGATCTGAGATTAACACTAAAGTTTGCCCATTTGGCACTGATGCGGGTCTATCAACTGTGCGCATTCCACTGATATTTACCGGAAAATGAGTCTAGGATAGAAAACTTCAGCTATTCAAGTTTGACGGTAAGCGTGGACATGACTCACAAGCACCCGCATTCGTCTGCCAGGTCTGAGTGTTCATTAATCAAGCACATTCATTCTGTTTTTCACTCAGAAGAAATAAATAAGGGTAAGAGTAGATAGATGATTGTTTATTTGGTATTTGTTTGTATTTTAAATGTTTGTTCTTTGTATGGATGTACATATACAATTTGTATTGTTAATACTTATTTCAACTACTTATTCTGGGGGACTTATGTGCATAGATTTGGCAAGATTATTTGTAATATTAAAACTCAGACAAAAAAAAACATTTAATATTGCAGTTGTCTCTTTGTTAAAAGAGCACATCATCAACCTCTTTTAAACCCCAGAAACTAAACCATAAGACAGAACACAAGGAATGTAGTTCTTATTGGAAGATGAAGTTTAGCTTAATATGTGAAATGAATAACGCTTGAATGAGCAAATAGCATTACTGTATGAATAAAGGCATTGATAAAGTAACTGTAGCGCTTGAAAGGACACTGGCGTGGGGAGCACCCGCTGACCCCTGCATTGAGACGGAGTCCATCCCCCACTGCTTTCTCCCATCCGTCCCACTGACTCCCAGCCCCCAGGGGCTGAGGGGGGGAGCAGCATAATTGCCCCCCTCTGGGACCACTTTAATTCCAGTCTTTGTGTTTTAATTGCCCCCCCTCCCGACCCCCTTTTGATGAACACATTGGGGCCATACCACAAACAGATTTTAATCAGGGCTTTAACGGGGTGTGTGTGTGTGCTGGTGTGCCAGATGACTGCTCATGAGCATCTGGTGACAGCAGTTCAAGAATGTGAGACATGCAAATTATTATTGGTGGTGAGGTAAATCTGCTTCATTCATCAAACAAAGATGCATCAGTGTGTGACTGCCATACCCGGCCACCAGAGAATTGAAGTGTGTGACTAGAAGTGCTAAGTTTGGCTTTGTGGAGGTGTGTGT
>CAIGQW010054307.1:5349789-5360960 GCA_903798125.1 Danio choprae
GTGTGTGTGTGTGTGTGTGTGTGTGTGTGTGTGTGTGTGTGTGTGTGTGTGTGTTTGGGTCCACAGTGAGTGAAAGCAGCAGGCCAATTAAAAGGGTTGTGTGTGTGTAAGACTAGAAGAGGTCTGGAGCCAGATCGTCTGTCCTAAGACCAAGGGTCCCCCCCATCAACAAACAAGAAAAAGAGAGAGCAGGAGAGACTCTGCAGACTTTGATCATAGCGCAGACGTGTAGATGTTGTCACACGTTGACAGAAACTCCCACTCCTGAGTATAAAATAATGCTACTGCCATTTCCGCCAGACAGGGAGGAAAGCTGAAATTCTCCAGAAATTAGGAGGATCCCAGTTACTGTCTGCGCAAACCCTTGAATGGTTTACGATCCAGGAGTTCAGCATCAACCGAATATTTATTATTATGATAGCACAATTTGTAATTCTTCTAAACAATATATAAGCAGTGATTGGCTGTGAAAGACCAGGGTGTTTCTGTGTGGTTGCAATGGGGGATCTAGTGCTTATTGATTTTTACTTAGTAGCTCAAGTGAAAAGTCCACCAGTCTTTGACATTTTAGTTCATAGATATGGCTGCAGGTGTAAATTGTGTAAAAAATGTGATTGATGCGTCCAGTGATGCCATCTAGACTAATGATCAACCTTGTTTAGTAGTCTATCACAATATAAAAACATTAACAATGCCTCTCGCAACTTTTGTTTCATTCAGATTTTAAGGTCTACCAAGCATTTTCAAGCATCACAAATAATATTACACTTTTAATATACTGCAAAAAATGTAGACTATGCAGAAGAAAGACACTTTTAAAAAGTGCGAGAAGTTAACCTAATCACCATCCAAAAAGTTGCACCTGGGGAGCCTACGTCTGATTTTTAGATTTGGCTGATATCGAACTCATAACGCAAATGTCTGAACCTGAGCTGAGCTCAGAAGTAAACATATGGAAGTTAAAGTGGCATCCGATGATGGATGGATGAATAAATAAACCAGGGCATTCTTTCTACCTCTGGCGTTCTTCTATCAGTGGGCTGCACATAAACAGAGATAGCAAACTGCCAGAGGAGCTAGAGGAGCAGAACCAAGAATGAAGCAAATGCAGAAAGCGGAGAGGAGCAGACAGGCAGACTGTCTCCGTCGCCTCCCTCCATGTGTCAAATGAAAGGGAGAAGTGTGGCGTAGACAGGGTGTGTATGACTCCGTCAACCCGAGTGCGTGTGTTTATCTGTAATGAATGAGTAAGGGAGTGTTGACGAAATGCAGATTTATTTCTCTATTTGCGTTTGTGTGTGTTTCTACAGATAGTCAATAGTCATCACTTGCTGATGCAACCTGACAGATTACTAATGCCTTTGCACAAATAAGACTCTGTTCTCATGGGGCAAGGGAGATCAATATGTTGCACACATTCACGCCAACACCTACATGTTCCTGCCATTTCCACCAGCTCTGACCTATTCTCTGAGTATGGACAGCGTGTGGTACAATCAATGAACTGATGTTTAGAATAATCTATATTCATGCATCTGCCTGCGAAGAAATCAACATACTCATCTGTCGTTCTATTGTTCACATTTTTTTTGTCTTGTCTTCCTTGCCGCCATCCCTTTGTGATTTGCCGTCTGGTCGTCTTCGAGATGCTATTGTAGATCAATGCGAGGGCAATTGAAAATGTGATTGCATCAGGTTTGGCATTCAAGTCAGTCGCTCCGTGAAAGTTCTTTAAATGAAGAATTCTTCTCACCTCTGCGAGTGACATTGCTGGAGTTTTTCTCGTTTTTTACTTTTTGTTTTGTCGATCTCCAATGTTAGATGATCTCGGCTAACATATATCATTTACATTTTTTCAGGTTCCGATGGGATGACTATTCGGTTGAGGTACGCCTGAATGACTACCTGGACATCGTCTGCCCTCACTATCCACTGGGTGAAGTGCCATCCCAGGATGCAGAGCGATACGTGCTCTACATGGTGGAACGTGAAGACTACGACACCTGCCGTCCGCAATCCTACGACCAAATGCGTTGGGAATGTGGCCACCCTTTCGCTCCTCATGCTCCCGAAAAGTTCTCTGAGAAGTTCCAGCGCTTCACGCCGTTCACCCTGGGAAAGGAGTTTCGACAGGGCGAGAGCTACTACTACATCTGTGAGTTACACTTAAGCTTTGAATGTAACATTTATGGCGGGTCGTTTTGTAGGGGTAGAGATGCTTTTGAACTTTCGAAAAACCAGTTATAGATTTATTGTCCCACAAACCATACCCTGAATGCTAAGTCTGTGAGTCATATTCGAGCCCTCCTTTAGCACCACAGTAATGAATACATTTCAATTCCTGCTATGCGCTGCTAAACTGGCAGCAAAACCGCTACGTGTCTTTTTGGCAACCCCGCAGGTTATCCTTGGGGAGTTTGGGCAGTAGGAAACACAAGAAGCCCAGTTCAGCGAGCATGCAGACTGGAATATGGAGGTCTAGAATTAACAATGGTGAAATGTGACGACCCAATTTAGACCGTTCCCATAAAGCATGTGCATTGTTAAAACATTGTGCAGTTAAATGAGGAGTGTTTTCATTGATAAAAATGCAGTTGATCCATGTTGACAGGAATGCAAACAATTTGACAGACAGTTTTCTAAATGCATTTGTATCTCAGACAGAGTGTAAACTCTTGCACATAGGCGCCTTGAGAATTAGAGTACAATTCCGCCACTGTAATAAAAGAGATCAGACACAGGTCACAGGTCCAGATGGCCGCTAAGGAGAATTGGCTTAGCCACTACACGTCTAACACTATTAACCTCCTTTGTAATTAACCTGTCTGCTACCCATTAACTTATTTACCTTCCTACATTATCCTTTTATGTTCTTCTGTCCTGACGGGCCTTCTTTTTTTTTTGCCCTACAGCCAAACCACTGCACCACCACGGACAGGAATGCCTGAGACTCAGAGTGGATGTTATTGCCAATGACGGTGAGTATCGGCACCCTGCTGGTGTGCAGGTGAACTGACAGATCTTAAAAATGCACATACTTTGCATTTCAGCTGATTCATTGCTATTTTTATGACTTTTAGGTTCTCAAGAAGCAAGGGTTGGGACAGGAACTAAAGTGGGCACCGGGGGAGGAGCTCACACACCGTCTAATCGGTTACCAGCAGGTACGGTCACACCAAGTTCATCCCATTAAATGACGTTGCCAATTTACTCACCCTTTACTTGTTTCAAACCAGTTTGAATTTCTGTCTTCTGTTAAACACGAAAGAAGAAATTTTAAAGAAAGCTGGAAGCCTGTTAACCATAGAATTAGTTTTTTATGCAAAAGTCCAGATTTGCTTATAAATTTAATTTGCATATTTGGATGGGAACATAGCCAATGGTTACAGGTTTTCAGCTTTCTTCAAAATATCTTCTTTACTGTTTAAATAATGAGTATATTTTTATTTTTGGGTGAACTATCCCTTTAAGTACATACAATCAGGGCTTGACATTAACACCCGCCAACCCACCAAATGCGGGTAGATTTCACCTGTGGCGGGTTAGACAGACGCTCCCACTAGCCACTTTGGCTGGTTGAAAATCATTTTTAAATCGTAGTTTTCTTAAAAGCAGGGTTCGACAATAAAGATGGCCCAATATTCATGCAAATAGGATCTTAGCTTGACTGACAAAAATAACTGTGTTTGCGCGTGCAAAGAAAAGCAGGAGAATATCGAATGAGAGGATGATCACTCAAGCGCACAGGTGATGTGATGCGCGCGACTGTTAAAAAACACGCACGCACGCTCCCATTTACTTGCGCAACCGTGCCTAGAGGAAACACAACTGGTCTGGTGCGATCGGTTCTCTTTGAAATATACTGGACAAAAAGCCATAATCGTGCACCCATAGTCCTGCTGCTTTCAAGAGCTCAAGATTTTAAAAAATAAATTAAAAAATCCTTTTGTAAGCAGCAGCGGTCACTGCTTTCATTAATTATTCCTTTAACAGATTATTAACAGGCCTGACATTAACCGTGTGCACGTGATCATCCTTTCATTATCACACGGTATGTTTTTTTTACCTGCTTTCTTTTGCTTACAGTTATTTTTGTTAATATGGTTTAATAAAATATATTTTTTACAATATCATTGTTTTAATATGAGATTAACTCCTCGTTAATGTGTAATAAACTGGTGATCTGGGACCTTTAGCCAGGACAGATTACTGTGCATATTTTAGATACATGACAATAGTTCTTTTTTAAATGTCTTTTTTTTTTTTTAAGAAAAGTTTTGTTGAATTAAAAAGCGCATGTATACAGCTATGTTTTGTTTGTTTTGACACATTTAAAATTTGTGGCTACCAAATAATAATTTATTTATTTTTGTTGTGGTCAGAGATACTTTTGGTAAATCCTTCATTTAAAGTCATGTGAAATAAAAGCTAATTGGAGTGCGACTCAACCCATTGAGCAAGCTCATACACAACACACACAAAAAGTGAAATGAATGAGGAGGCATGTGGACAAAACACAAAATCTAAATCAAGTAATTTTAGCATGACAAAGTCAAATTTATGCATATAAAATCTATTTTCCCAACAACAAAAGCGTGGCTAGTGAAAATGGCGAGTGGCTAGTAATGTTGGAAATCTACTAGCCACAGTGGCTGGTGATCAAAAAAGTTAATGTCAAGCCCTGCATACAATATACCTAAAGCATTCACACTTACGCGCCTGCATTTCTGGAATTATCATTGCACACCATCTGCAACATCTAAATCTTTCATATCTGTTATTTCCCTGCTACAGATGATCCTGTTGTGGCTCTTCCCGAGGTGCAGAAAAGCATGCGGACGAACTCTGCCATTTCATTAGCATCCTGGACTGTTCTTACAACATTACTCCCTCTTTTATTATTGCTGCTCTTACAGTAGGATTGGAACATTGGACTTATAAGACTGTAATGAGCGCACAGCGGTAGCTCTTTACCTCCCGGTGCTGGTCATCGGGAGAAGCGTACAGGAAGTTGAATCTCACGCCGCCGGTGCCGGTGCAGAAGCGAAAAACTGGAATGAAGAAAGCTTTGAACTTTTGGACACTTCTAATGAAACAAAAAACGAGACGTCAGTATTTTTCTGGAAATTTTGTCCACGCAAAAGGAGGTTTTTCTCCCTTTTACATGTTTTTTTTTTTTATATATAAGCATCCGACTACACAAAACCTGGATAAAAACAAACTCAAACTAACAGTAATGGGGAATTTGAATTAGCATGTACTTCAAATATGGACGACCCCTCAAAATGAAGGGACGCGAGCCAAGAATGAGCCAAAGAGCTTCTCTCAGAGAAGTCCAGCGATTCAATTTTTATTGTTTTCTCACGTTTCCTCAAAATAACTGAGTTTCGTATTAATTTATGTAGCATCCGATCAGTGGATCTCATTCTCACTTTCTCCTGATTTTACACGACTGTGTGCTTTACCTCGATTTAACCCTGGAAGTACAGCACAGAACACACACTTACCCAACTGCCACTGAAATGGTGCCGATTCTGATTTGGCACCATGTTGGAGGAAAACGAGGGTCATCCGATACTGTTTACCAAACCCACTGACACACTTCCTTTCAGAAATGCTGTGTTGTTTTTGTACATTCATTGTTTAAAGAGTTAGTAAGTTATTAGATTTGCTGCAGAACAAAATACTGTATATAGTGAGCAACAATGTTTACCGTGTGTGTGAGAGAGAGAGAGAGAGTCTGTAGATGAAAGACAAGAGGAAAAGCTGAAGATCTGTGATGGTCTGACCTGGGATCAGCATGTAAATGCCAAGCACAATCATTGAGAAGCACACAATCACAATACAAAACACTAGCGGACAACTGGAAGCCAACATGAGGGATTTATTCATACATTTCCGTTGGTCTATTGTGTTCACTGGGCAGAAGGAAAAAGTCAGTTGAACACATATGACAATTTCCTTTATTCTCTTAGAGCACAGAAAACTCCTATAAGGTAAATCAAGAAAAAAATGAGCTGATTTGTGTTGGTAACTGGGCAAATAATTTGAGTTTTTGTTATTATTTATGACTGGAATATATTTCCGAAATGAATATCGATTTAATCTCCAGTATCTCAATTGCAATTGCGTTAAATGCATTTCATTTTAAAAGCAGACCACATAAAACAAGCAACTGAGATGTTTGAGACTGCATTAACATTTTTATTTTACCTAATATTTAATGAAAATGACAAAATCCAGTCATTGGCAAATGAATCTCAAAATAGATGCACAGTATATATTCTCAAAAAGCCCAAATGCTGATTTTTTTGGTTTGTCACTACAATACAAGTACCTATTTTGTTGTTAATCTACATATACTATATATATATTACCAGGATCGGCTGTTATGGGGAAACTGGAGCAGGTTTACACTTTGAGAAAGACACATATTTATAACTGTAATCAGCTAAAGCACTATGAACAAAACTCCACATACACTGATTCTGACATGATGTAGCTATTTAAGCTCAACTCCGGACAGTTGTTCGTACGCACGTCATCATTTTGCCAAGTACAATGTGATCCTGGATTAACATCTATGTTGATCCTGGAACATCATTTTTGTTCGAAAATGTAATCCATACCTATTCCCTACCCCTAAACCCAACCATAACTGTACATTATTCTCAAAATCAGAGGGGAATAATAGTTGGATAACAATCATGTAGAAGTGCATAACCCTAACCGTAAGTCTAAACTTAACATAAACTGTAAACGTATCCCTTAATTCTGATTGGCTGATTGGAATGTTGTTCCAGGATCAACATAGATGTTACTCCAGGAACATGTCCTACTTGGTGAAATCAGGTTGGCGAGTTCGCACGACTGACGCAGCTCTTTACGACTACCGTTCGTTCACTCCGACTCAGTTTTGTTTTTCATTTTTGTTCTTATATTCTTATTTTGTACATGTATTGTGTAAATTGTATAATATGTATATAAAGAGTATTATATAAAAAAAGAGACCTTTGATAATAAAAAAATTTAATTAAAAAAAACAAACAGTTCATGTGAAGATTCTTATGTGAAAATAAAAGATATTTTTGGAAAATGCTATTGTCGCCTACATTGTGTTTTGTTTTTGTTTTTCGAAGATATGTGAAGCCATTTCCTGTCCTTAAGATTTAAAACATGCTCTAGTAAAATTATATTTAAATTTCTTAATCATTTGGGCTACTACTAACAATGTTTCTTACTATAAACTGTATGGTTTACATCTTAATGTGAAGCAAATCTTGTCAAAGTGATATTCCAAAATATGAGTCATGTTCAAAGTCCCTTTAAGGCAAGTCATTTCACTCGGCGGCCATCTTTGATATGTCTTTGATATGACAGTATGTTCAGGCATTCTGTTTGAATGGGGAAACAGCAAATTCTCTAAAACTGCTTGCTAAGCTTACGAATAAATTTCACATTAGGACTCACCAATAAAATTAAACAACAACTGTCTCTTAAGTTTCATTTCTAAACTTTCAAATCACACAAAATCTGCAGAAAATCCCTGGAGAATTATCAGTCTATAGCGATTGATGATTGGCTCCTGTACTAGAAGGCGGGACTTCATTCGCCATATTGACTGTTACACTTTTCTCAAAACTATACGAGTGACATTGTCTTGTGTAGTCTGTAGTCTTTGGTATGTTTCTATCAAGTTTTTAGAGTGGCTAACGGTTGTATTGGTAACCTAGTAACCAACAGTAAATAAGACATGCATTTCCATATCCCATTGTTCACATTATCCTTTTTTCGAAAGTTCAAAACCAACTAAAGTGAGTGTTTGTCGCCTTAAGTAAAATGTTTGCAAATTAAAAATACAAATTATTTTTCGAATTTTGGCATTTCCATCATCAATTCTTCATGCAATACTTCAAAATGTGCATTAATGCAGGGTGATGCACACATTAAAAAATACTATATTCGTTTATAGCAAATACTACAGTGTACAGTTTTTGAACCATACTACTTGAATTAATCTGTTGTCTGTAGTAGTCTGTGGTAACTATGGAAACACAACAACAGTAGTAATATAAACAAATGACACAATACAAACTATAGAGTATATCATATTACAATACACCACAGATTACCAGTTAATACTACAGTATGCTGCAGCATTAATTAACAAGGATTTGTAAACACTATAATAAATACAGTATAATACACTATATTATGGTGCAAAAACAATGCAGTATTTACTATAAATTACTATGGTGGTTTTTCATGTGGGGTAAAAAACCCAGCTAGTGCAGTTTCACTTGTTTTTTTCCTATTGGGAGTTATCCTAACAGAGGAAAAAGAGCTGTAAACATATTCTTCCATAATAGAAGAATATATGTTCATAGGTTCAATGTTAAAAACATAAATGAGAGATTTGAAAAGCAACACTGAGTACGTTTACATGGACAACAATTATCAGATTTTAATACGATTAATACTCTGATTAAGAGTCTACCATGTAAACAGCGATTTTTTTATTAATTTAATCCGATTAAGGTCATAATCGAACATAATCGAACTAAAGAGAAATCGATTTAAGCCGTGGAGTATGCCAATTTTAGTCGCATTATTGAAGTGCAGTACAGACATGTAAACACCTTAATCAAACTATTCTAATCATGTAGGACTTTTCGCTGCATTTTGCGACAGGATGGTCAACACACACAGACGGCTGTTTGACACTATTCACCACAGACACATACACCGCGAAATGCGGAGGGTTTCCCCTTTCAGCGTGCGGTATGAAATTACATTAAAACAACATTCTTTCAGCAGTTCATAGTTGCATCCAACATCTCGTTTGTCCCGGGGGCATGCATGAAATGTTGCCGAATGAAAGTGAAAGTGCCAAACTGCAGTTAAAGTCGACAAATTAAAAATGTGGATGGCGCGGTGACGCAATGACGTTAATCGAGTCATGTGCTATAACATGTAAAACGGGATCGTGAAAGGCACATTCAAAAAGCAACTAATGTAAACGCCTTAATCTGATCATTGTCTTAATTAGATTAAGACAAATAATTCGATAACTGATGTCCATGTAAACGTAGTCACTGATGAAAATGACACACTACTTTCAGATCCTCCCAGTTACTGGGTGTTCATTTGCACCTGGTGGTCATTTCCTGAATTGCCTTACCAATCATATTTAACTGGTAACCTGACTTTTAAGTTTTCACCGATTATTTCAAGATGGCGAATCGTTCTAAAGTGACCAAAACCCTCTGACAATATGATGCCCAGATTAAGACCAAAGGGAGACACTTTCGGGCATGGAAAGAGAAGCTGGTTGTTAAAAATATGAGATTCTAACTCAATCAAGTTCTCCAGAAAGGCTGATAACCAAGGAAATACAGATTCAAGAGGACAGAACAATATGGAGAAGGTCAGTCACTTCAACAAAGTAGCTTAAAAAGGATCTGTTTTGACACACAGTGATATGTTTAAGAGAATTTGGACTTAAAGCCCACTGTAAGCAGAAAAAATCCCCAGGTAAAGCTAACATTTGCTGATTAGCATGTGGTGTGGACAAAGAATTGGTCAAATTCACTTTAACCCTTTAACAGGTTTTGAAACTGCCTGGTTGAGCTTTTGTGCATAGTATTAAAACAACTTTTGACAGGAAAATGTAACCAAATATATATATAGTGTAAGTTACAGTAGGTGATTCTTTTCAGAAACCGTTTTTGTTATGGTGGTTGTAAGTCTCTTTACATTCTGATGGGATCCAAATGTATTGATATAATATTCTGTGGAAGGTGTAGGACAAAGAAAAGTTCATCCAATCAAAATGTTTGGTCCCAACATTACGATAGGCTGTCCTACCTGCATGTCAAAATATTTAATTGCATTCCTCTGCGCACCATGTTTGCACAGAAAGGATTACCTCCTACATTTGTGAGTTTACGGAGGTGCTGCAGACAGAGAATGGCAGCAAGCATAACTTCAAACAATCTACCTTCTTCTTTTTCATTTTGGTATTCTAATTATTAACTGTACTATAAAGTTTTCTCATAGATGAATGTTACGTGATGAGTGATATTGTCTAGTGTGCGTTCATGAGTTCAGGAGGTGTGGCTTTGCATGGAAGTTTGAAAGGAAGTAGGCTTTCAGTGCTATCAGGCTAACATTAGCATTTTTCAAGATCTCCTATTGCACTTTTAAATGGTTAATGGAACCTTTTCACAAGCCTGTTATGACGTGTTTAACGGTCGTCCGCATCTTAAATCCTTTAAAGTTTTTAATAATTTTATTTAAAACAAAAACACGTATGAACATTTACATGTATTTATCTATGTAGTATATCATCTTTGCTTCAAATGACAAAAAAACGAATTACCGCTTGTGCGAGGGCTTTCTAATGCAGCGTATACGGGACAGGACAGCAAATTTAACGTTATTCTCTCCTCTGGCTGCCGTCATCAGTCTCACACTTTTTTTTTCCCCCTTTTTCTGAGTCTTTATAACACCATCGTGGCGTTTTTCTTTTATTATTTGAGCAACTAAGATATTGTAAAAAAAATTACTTGTTGTATACTCTCATTCTCTGCGCTCAAAGTTTTCCCAACTACGACGACTTCCACTACTGAGAAACCCGGAAGTGTGAAAAGGGTCTATGATGAAAGCCAGTTTAATGTCTTTGGGTTCAATGAGAAGCATTAAGTTTGTCATCAGATTGAAGAAGATTGAACCTGAAATGTATAAAGGTGGAGGCAAATGCCATGTTTTGGGAGATGTTTTCTTCAGCAGACTTTGGGCTTTGCATGGCAGACTGAATGCAAATGTTTACTAGAAACTCCTGATTCGACTAAAATTCCTTCTGATTTGGAATGGTGACGATTAAATTATTTCTTAAAAATAAAAAAAAAATCAGGTGTCAGTAAACAGTTTTCTATATTTTGATTCAAGTCCAAACTTATCTATAAGCTCATTTAGAACAATGACAATTCCCAAGGCGAGTGAAAGCACATATTGTCCCGTCTGTGTGTCAATAGGATGGAGTATTTTGTCTCTCAGGGTTTATGTTTCACTAGTGACAGGAAAAAGTCACAATGGTCGGAGGTTAGAGGCATCGGTTTGACCGTGTGTGTGTTTCAGAAGGATAACGCACAGGTGTGACTCTTCCCTTT
>CAIGQW010054307.1:5365960-5407698 GCA_903798125.1 Danio choprae
AGATCTTCTCATTCTCTTTATTTCTTTGGGGTTTTTTGATGCTGTGTTGACTGTGAGTCAAGCTTGACGTATTTATATATTTGTTTAAAAATTAAGAAAATTAAAGTGCCTAAATCATGCTATTTTGAAGATTTCTTATCTACTAAACTAGGCTTACATCCACCCAAGGTAAAAAAAAAAGTATATTTAATTGAAATATAAAATAAAAACTATTAAAATAATATCATTCATTTTTCTTTTCAGCTTAGTCCCTTTATTAATCAGGGGTCGCCACAGTGGAATGAACCGCTAAATTATCCAACATATGTTTTACACAGCGGATGCCCTTCCAGCTGCAACCATCACTGGGAAACACCCATACACTCTCATTCACTACGGACAATTTAGCTTACCCAATTCACCTATAGTGCATGTCTTTGGACTGTGGGGGAAACCGAAGCACCCAAAGGAAACCCACATGAACACAGGATGACTATGCAAACTCCACACAGAAATGCCAACTGACCTAGCTGAGGCTTTTCTGTGCTAATGGGGAAAAAAGTGTAAAAAGAAAAAAAAAAAGTGAAGCCCTTAAAGCCACACCCACCATCATCATCATCATCAAAGACCAATATTATTAAAAGCAAGCCAAACCTGTCACACCTCCTGCACGTTCTGTCAGCCCCGATCACCAGTCACACTCTCCAGCCACTACACAACGCACTCACTCACCAGATTACTAATCACGCTCACCTGCGCACTCATCACATGCACCTGCTCCTGTCATCACCACCACTCCATATAACCCACGCACTCCTTTCAGTCATTGTCCGGTATCTTCTTCACTTGGTCGCAACTCTCTCTGTCTGCTCATCTGGATCATCCGCCAAGGCTATCCGTGACTCATCTTACCCAGAGACTAACCCCTGTCATCGGCTTGCTCTACTTAAGGGAAGTGACTATATTGAACTGTTTGCATGCACCGCTCGGTGCGAAGATATACTTGTGTTTAATAAACACTGTGTGAAAAGATATCCTTGTCTCTACCTTCTGTGATCCGTGACAAAACCAAACTTTTCCAGAAAATCTTTTTTTAGACTCCAAAAACAAACTCCAGACTTTGGAAAACTACACTCTAAAAAATGCTGAGGTGCTGTAACCCAACTTTGGATAAAATATGGACAAACCTACCTATAAAAATTAACCCATTGTTGGGTTTGTCCATATTTGACCCAACATTGGCATAATACAACCCAGATAATATCCCATAATAGGGGCACTTTCAAAACTACAAACTAACATTTGAACTCCACCTAGGATCCTTGTACTGAATGACAGATTAATATACATTTTAGACATGCAGCCTATATGGAATTTGAAACCTTATAAAAATAAACCACTCATGGTTTTACAACAAATAAAACCAAAATACATGTTTTTTTTTTTTATAGTTGTACCGTTTGTAGATATTTGTAGTAAAATAGTGTTGTTTTTTTTAATATATATATATATATATATATATATATAATCTCGCACAATAAACCCAAAAAAATGGTTACTACACTTTTACTATAAGAAATCATGATTTATTTCGGCAAGTTAATCTTCAGTTTTGATGCCTTTTCCTTTGGCTTAGTCTCTATTTCAACTATCCCAGCATTTGTTTTACGAATGCTCTTCCAGCCGCAACCCAGTACAGGGAAACACCCATGCACACTCATTGACACAAGCACTCATACACTACGGCCAATTTAGTTTATTCAATTCACTTATAGCGCATGTCTTTGGACTGTGGGGGAAACCGGAGCACCCAGAGGAAACCCACGCAAACACGGGGAGAACATGCAAACTCCACACAGAAATGGCACAACTGGCCCAGCCAGGACTCGAACCAGCGACCTTCTTGCTTAGAGGTGACAGTGCTAACCACTGAGTCACCGTGCCGCCCCAGTTTTGATTTTCAAAGTTCAAATTGGTCAAAAAGAAAAAAAAAAACAGACCTGAGTTGTTATTTTATTAGGTTGATTAATATATTGTGAAGGTTAACCAGGTTCATTTTCTTTTTTTTTCACTGTCATTGTCTTTTTCTCAGTATCTCTTCATTTCTTTCAGCCTCAGCTCTTCTTTTACCTTCCCTATAAAGATCAGTGTTTTTCTCTCTGTCTGTGTCTCTGTCTCCTCCACTATTGTTCCTCCCTTCCTCCTGATCATCTCCAGAGGCCTTTCTTTTCTTTTTTTCTTCCTTCTTTTTTTTATTTTTTATGGCGATGACCGTAAAAGCAGCTGTCCCACTGCAGACGGGTTTCGCAGCTCACACCCTGACCGTGTGTTTTCAGAGCTTTGACCCTGCGACTGTAAATCAGGCCTTCTCTTCACCGTTTGACCCACTCTCAAGAGTTTAAGGAGTTTAAAGGCAAGGAGTAGCACTTCACTGAAGGACTTTTGCTTTAAATAGTCATTATTGCTAAAGAGAAACCGCTGAGGCAGTCGAGAGAGTGACAAAAGAACAACAGGAGTCTATATGAAAAATTAGCTTTGGAGACAAAGAGCTCAGTAGGATGTGGAAAAGAGACATCTGTTTAGGCAGAGACTGAGTTATTATAGTTCAACTGAAGTAGTTGAAAAATGTATCATTTAAATTTAATATAAAATAAAAATAAAATATAAAAAGAATATGTAATTATTGGAAACTAAAAAGTCAGAATTGCAAAAGTAAAAAAAATAATAATAAAGGTTTCATTTAGTTTTCATTTAGTTTTACAAAGCTTCTCTGTGGGAAAAAAAAAGCAGGGTTCCACAAAATGCATTCATGTTGTCCCAACACAAATCGATTAAGTATACATAATTGTTTTTACAAATTTAAGTGGATTGTTCTCAAAGTCTCTAGAATTATGTTTCAGCTCATTTTAAATAAGAAGTTTGAATAAGCAGAAAAAATGTTAAAACAAAATTAAGTGTAGATCTAATATAAATGCTGGGTTCTACACAATCAATTTGTGTTGGGACAACATGAAGGATTTAAGTTAACTTATTAGTCTTTACAAATTGAAGTGTATTGAACATGAAACAATTAAGTTGTCCCCAAAAAAACAAGACTTGTGCCGTTTCAGCTCATTTTAAATAAGTTAATTTACTCACTTTTTGAGTGTCAGAAATTTGAAAAGTAATGAAATTTCAAAACCAAATTACTACAATTACAAATTAAAATGTAAACTGAAATAGCTGAAACTAGAAATAAAAATAAAAACTGTTAATAAAGCTGCAATAATCCCTCAATAATACCAAAATGTCACTGGAAAGAGAAACAAATAAAAAAAAAAAATAATAATAATAATGAAAAAACACATGAATAAATTGTGCTTTTTTAGTATGTTTTTCTACACATGCATTATAAAGAACTAGTGATTCATATAACTAATTTAATATATAATGCATTCATAAATGAATATTAAGCAATTTATAACAAATTTCTTATTTAAGTTCTGCTGTAAAACACTATATCATTTTTTACAACTAAAATAATACAAATCCATTCTTGCCTTAAATAATAACTCAATAAAAGCTTTTTTTTATTTTTACATGACGCAGTCAAATAACAATTTACAATTTTGTTGTGTGCATGTTTCAAGCATCTTTAACATTTTCTGAATTGAACTCGCATGAACCTGAATTAACATATTTTGCCGCATCCCCAGCATGTTTCTAGCATGTCTCAAGCATGTTTACTAAATTGTTGGCATGAATTAGCATGTTTGTAGCAGGAATCACCATCTAGCAAGCTGAACATGTTATTAGCATGATGTTGCTAGCTGGGATTAAGGCTAGATTGTGTAACCTGAGGTAGACGCATATATACATCAAACGAAGTAACAAGAACTTGTGTTTCTAGCATGAGTTGTGACTAGTTGAACTAGTGATGTGACTAGTGACATGAGTTGAAACGTGACTAGCATGTTTCTAGTATAGTTATGTTGTTAGAGTGTATTAGCATGTTTCTAGCTTTAATCATCATGTTTCTCACATTTTATTAGGATTGGTATGTTTCTAGCATGTTGCTAGGTTGATTTAGGAAGATGTTTTGTCCTAGGCTAGTTGTTTCTCGCATAAGTATCCATGTTGCTAGCATGTTTCTAGTATGATTATCATGTTGTTAGAATGAATTAGCATGATTAAGCATGAATCGCCATGTTTCTTGCCAGGTTAGTGTTATTAGCATGAGATGGCATGTTTGAATTAGGCTAGTTTCAAGGTTTTACCAGTGATAGCTAGAAAGATAGGTCTGGAATTGGGTAGATATAGGTTAGATTTTTATTTAGAAATTTAATGTTTGAAAGTTTTCAAACCCTGAATGAAAGTATGTAGGATTTATATATATATATATATATATATATATATATATATATATGATTGTTTTATTTTTTTTATGATGCACTAAAATAACAATTTAAAAGATTTAAGTTCTACTAAAAATGTAATGATAAAAGAAACATAAAAATGCATTTCAATTTCAATAGTGTTACTTACAGTGATAACAAAATAACACAGCTTCTATTAAGTATAATTATTATTATAACTGCTATTTTCATTCTACGAGCTTAACAGTCAAATCATAATAGTATTCGGAGCTAATGGACGACATGCAATTCCACACATTTTTGCTAAATGAACTGCACTTAAATGCAATGAACATCAACTCGAGTCAAACAAACAAAAAAAAAACATTAGGGTGACTCTTTCTCCCTCCTTCCTGCATATTATTCATCTCACATCTGGGAAAAATGTTGGCTCTCTCTTATCAGCTTTTAATGTCTCCTGAAGATTGAGAATGTTTCTATGGTATTTTTCTATTTGCAAGATGATGCATGAAGTCGGTCCTGCACATCTGTTTCTGTTTCTTTATGATAAATATTAGAAGCTTTTGTCCTTGAGCTATTTGAGAGCAGCATATATATATACACACATACATACACACACACACACACACACACACACACACACACACACACACACACACACACACACAGAGACTTTGATCAAAAAATATTAGTACATTTTACCTTGTGCAAGTTGCAGCAAATACTGTGGCTTTTTATTCCATTTCTGTTATTCATTTCTTAAGACAAAGACCATATGAATTAGATGATAACGCACTTAATTTATTCTTATATAAATAAATATATAAAACTGCAACAGGATGCTTGGACGGAAGCCATAGGATGTAACAGGAAGTATATATTGAAATCCAGACAGGCCGCTCATGTAGGTGTTATGTGTAATATCATATTTGCTCGTATTCAGTCACTGATGGCAGAAGCAGGTTGGAGAACAGCGGCTTCTTGTCTGGACGCAGCATGGCATCATGGGGAGAGAAATATGACACAGTCTTCCTCAGACAGCATATGTTTCATAATGTTGTCCAACATGAAGGATGACATGAATGTATGAGCTGATAGAATGAGCTCATGCATTTGTCAGAAAATGCAACTTTAACATTTTGGTTAACCTAATTTGACATGTTGCCACATGCCTAGCATGTTTCTAGCATGTCTTAAGCATGGTTACTAAATTTTTGGCATGAATTAGCATGATTGTAGCTTGAATCAGCATGTTTCTAGCAAGGTAAACAAGTTATTAGCATGATGTTTTTAGCATGTTGCTTGCTGGAATTAAGACTTGCTGGAATTGTTTCTAGGAAAAGCTACCATGTTGATAGCATGTTTCTAGTATGGTTATCATGCTGTTTGAATGTATTAGCATGTTTCTAGTCATTAGCATTGGTACGTTTCTAGTACGTTGCTAGCTCAAATTTAGAAAGTTGTTACATTCAAGGCTAGTTGTTTCTTGCACGAGTTACCATGTTTCTAGTATGGTTACCATGTTTTTAGAATGAATTAGCATATTTTGAGCATGCATCACCTTGTTTATAGCCAGGTGGATGTTATTAGCATGGATTGCCTTGTTTCTGGCTTGAATAAGGAAGTTGTTAGCATGTCATAGGCTAGTTGCATGGCTTTACCAGTTATAGCTAGACAGCTAGGTCTGGAATTGGGTAGGTCAGATGTAGGATAGATTCTCTTTACAATCTAACAAATGAAAGTAGTCAAACCCTGAATTAAAGTCTATATAATTTTGCAAATATTTTTATGAAAACCCAAACTCTGATCATTTTGTAGCATAACATCTTGTCATAAAGCATGCAGCATACTGAAATCCTATGTCAAGCCAACATATTAATCAAATTACCATTTTTTTTTCTCTCAATTTCTGACTGAATGTAATTGTTCATATGCTACTTGCATATGAACAAACATTGGAAAATATATAACAATTACCTATCCTGAAAAAAACAAGATGCAATAACAGATGCAATAAGATTGCTGTTATTTTAGCTTAAGCGTCAGTCAAAAGTAAGCACTGGGTTACAACTAAACATCGTCTAACCACAATTGTTCAATCTGTAGATAAAGTTAAGATGGCCGGAGATGCTGGGAAATCACGACTGACTGCATCTGGCATTAAAACCAGACACCTCAGTGAACCCCAAGTGAACACTGTACAGTTCCAGCAAGATAAGGTTTTCAAAACAAAAAAAATAAAAATAAATACAGTCAGATGTCTTTTGTGAGCGTTGAGTATCATCTACATTTCTTAGCTTTTGTTTGAATTTCCATGGGACTGAGAGTAAGCAAATATACTGATATAATGAATTCTTTTTAACTGTTGAATGGGTTATCCTATTTCAAAGACACAGAGCCAAACCCAGAAAAACACTATACCAGTCCAACAATATCAGAAAAAACGAATGCATAAACCCCATAATTACTATCAAGCCATTTAAAAAACAAAGACAGTCAAGCAGCTTCTCAGAATGGGGTCGTGGGCCGTTGAATTTTGATTTTAGCGCAGCTTGAAGGATCGTGTATAAATTCTTGTTCAGACAATGAAAATGTGATTGAATTTCAAGCAATGGTTGTCATAAATTTCAAAAGAAATCAACCAGGAAACTACATTTTGAGAGCACAGACCAAACTGCTGAGTTTAAAACCAGTCAATTTTCTTACACATTTCAGACATCTGTTCAACCGTTCAATCAGCAACTTTGCTGGCTAAAGAAAATAAAGCAAAAAGCTTTGATGAAGTGATAATAATACAACTGTGTCACTTGAGCCAAAACCTAATCACTAAGAGTTTGACTGGACAATGTAATAAGTCATTGAATAAACCTGCATCACAAACCTTTGTGGTGAACAATATAGGAGTATTTATAGGAGTTGTCATTCCTGTTTTGAGTCATAAATATAGCTGCATTCTCACATGTTGGTTATTTACAAGAGTGACATTCTGTAGTTTAAATCGAACCCATACATTTTCTGTACACACAACCGTGCTGTGTGAACAAACCATACTGGACAAACAGTTCTATATGATGTAACAGGCCCTGTTTCTATCCAATCGTGCCAAACTGTGTCTTTTGTGACCACTTACATTTGTATTTTATAGAGACTCTTATTTGTCACACTCTACATCACATTCCCAGGACAGCAACAAATGAGTACAGTACATGAACCCATGTTGTTTGAATTATGAGCAAGTGGGAAAGCAGGCGAAAGGAAAAAGTGGATGGCTGTGATTTTGGTGAACAGTGAAGCAAGTCTTTGGTTCCATAGTGATCATGTGTAAGGTCAGATGTGTTTCAACTGTATCTAGATGTAGTAAAACTGTGAGAAAGCTCAAATCATTTAGGACCCTGCTACACCTGAATTTTGGGTCATCAACTTGTCGATAATTCTAACTATTTAGTCTATTCTAACTATTTAATTCTAACAGTCGCTATTCTAAGCATTTAATACATAGGAATGTATATGGAGATTCCATATTATCAGGTTCAGACTTCTGCTCAAGCACTGTTGGCTGAATGTCTGATGCATATTGTGAACAAAATTGGAAGCATTTTAGGAGAATCAAAGTGGTCAGATGAATTCTTCAGGATCTCTGTGAATTCATAATTGTCTATATCTTTATCAACAAATAGCTATACGTATATTAAATATACATATATATGATAAATATAATAGCTGATACTGAGGTGTCTATGTACACTACCTGACAAAAATCTTGGCGTCAATCCCAGTTGTAAGAGCAACAAATAATAACTTGACTTCTAGTTGATCATTTGGAAAAGTGGCAGGTTTTTTTGTTTGTTAGTTTGTTTGTTTTTCTTTCCCTCCCCAGATGAATCATCTGTTGAACTGCATCTCAATCATCACGAATACTGCAGAAGACCTATTGGAACCCGCATAGACCCAAGATTCTCACAGAAATCAGTCAAGTTTGGTGAAAGAAAAATCATAGTTTGTGGTTACATTCAGTATGGGGGTGTGTGAGAGATCTACAGAGTGGCTGGTAACATCAACAGCCTGAGGTATCAAGACATTTGTGTTGCCCATTACATTGCAAACCACAGGAGAGGGCAAATTCTTCAGCAGGATAGCGCTCCTTCTCATACTTTAGCCTCCACATCAAAGTTCCTGAAAGCAAAGAAGGTCAAGGTGCTACAGGATTGGTCAGCCCAGTCACCAGACATGAACATTATTGAGTATGTCTGGGGTAAGATGATGGAGAAGGCATTGAAGATGAATCAAAAGTATCTTGATGAACTCTGGGAGTCCTGCAAGAACGCTTTCTTTGCCATTCCAGATGACTTTATTAATAAGTTATTTGAGTCGTTGCAGAGATGTATGGATGCAGTCCTCATAGCTCATGGGAGTCATACACAATATTAATTATTTTTTCACTGCACCATGACTTTATGTATGACTTTTACACTGTACATTACTTCTGTTAAGTGACAAGACTTTTGTCTAATCAAAGTCAGACCTTACTGTCGTAATTAAATAATTAAAAATCAAGGCATGATCATATTTTATTTTGGTAAAATAAGCATATTCTAGAGGCCTTTTGTATTTCATTTAAGCCACTTCTGATGCCAAATTATCAACTATAAGTCAAGTATACATATGATTCAACAGCCTGTTGTAAGTGTTGTGTGAACAGGACATTTCGAGACAAATACCAAAGCAAATGTGGTAGTAAATCCCAAACGCCGACAGTTTGAGTGTAGCCAAAATCTTCCACATGCTCTCAGATGGTTTCTGTCCTAATAAAGGCATATTTGGATAGTGACTTCTGGGTCACAGAGAAAGAAAGCTGGAATTGTTCCATGCTCTTGGATTCTTTGACAAACACACCTTGCTAGCACATGTTGATAAAACAGTGTGCTAATTAGCTTAAACAATAAGGTTTACATTCACTGACGTGCACGCCATCAGAGGAGGTAAGGTTTTTAGGCATTACGCTACACTTCCACTCAATTATCCGTCTTTTTACATTCATATTTATTTTAACAAGGCTCTGGAGAAAGTTTGGCAGCTGGCACACCAGATAGTATTACTCTTTGTTCATATGTTGGCAGTAACGCTCAGACATTTGCAGACATTTTAGGCCATTCAGTCATTTGGTGGACTTTACTGAATGTCAATTGACGTGGAAACTAAATCAAAATGCCGCTATTTACTTTATTGATAAACAGTCCTGATTTTATTGTGTATGATCCATCAGTGCATGTTATTCCTGAGGAAAAATAATGTTTATCTTTGTAATCTTTCATCCGAATGTAATAACTTAAAAATTTCCTTTTCGCTTAACATCTTTTTGGCTCAAGAGTGTTAACCGATTGCCAAAAATCTGTTTTAAATAGCCATTCAGAAAATATGCAAATATGCACACAGTGTATCTGAGAGAAATGTGTATTATAGTATAGTCACTGGCCACTTTATTAGGTACACCTTACTAGTACCGGGTTGGTCCCCTTTTGCCCTCAGAACTGCCTTAATCCTTCGTGGCATAGATTCAACAAGGTACTGGAAATATTCCTCAGAGATTTTGGTCCATATTGACATGTTAGCATCACGCAGTTGCTGCAGATTTGTTGGTTGCACATCCATGATGCGAATCTCCCGTTCTACAACATCCCAAAGGGGCTCTATTGGATTGAGATCTGGTGACTGTGGAGGCCATTTGAGTACAGTGAATTCATTGTCATGTTCAAGAAACCAGTCTGAGATGATTCGCGCTTTATGACATGGTGCGTTATCCTGCTGGAAGTAGCCATCAGAAGATGGGTACACTGGTCATAAAGGGATGGACATGGTCAGCAACAATAGTCAGGTAGGCTGTGGCATTGACACGATGATCAATTGGTACTAATATGGTTTCATGTTGTTGTTGTTGTTGTTGTTGTTTCTTTCACATTCTGATGCTCTGTTTGAACTGCAGCAGATCGTCTTGACCATGTCTACATGCCTAAATGCATTGAGTTGCTGCCTTGTGATTGGCTGATTAGAAACTTGTGTTAACGAGCAATTGGACAGATGTGCCTAAGTGGCTGGTGAGTGTATATATGAATAAATATGCATAATATTGTTAAATACATAAATGCATTATATAAGTATATTACATATGCATTTGTTATTCGGTACATAATATTTTAGGTGGTTTTAGCATATTTTACCCCTTTTCAATTACGATTCTTGTATACATAAGCATCCATGTGTTGTCTTTCTTTAAATTAATCACCATTTTATGATCTAACATAATACCATTCACAGATTTTTCAGTGCAGCTAAATGCACAGATCCCAATTTGGGTCACAGTTACTTTGAATTGTAGCCATGTATTCAGTCTAAATGAAGCACATATAGTTCATTCTTCCAACAATAACAGAACAGATGAAGTATCATGTTGCATAACAGACAAATGTGAAGTATGGGGCATAAAGGTCTCTTGACGTACAACAGAACTTGACCTGTCTTGCGTTTCACAAAATGTGGCGTCTCTATCCCCTAAAGGCAACTGAAACAGGTCAGCTGAGACAAATGTGCTTGTTTTTTAGGCATGTTGAACAAAATGTTGCTTTTAATCAGTCTCAGAAAATCAAGAATCAAAACAACTACCACTACATCTGATTGCTAGTATATCAAATATTAAAGGGAGATTGAACTTTAGGCATTTTATTAAATGAAATTGTTGTTCTGAATCGATGTCTTCATTGTTCACAAAAACACAAAAGGGATCTTTAGGTAATGTTTGTTTTTCTCTTGTTTGCTTTTAAACAAGCCTGGGCTGAAGATGTCTGAATTTCAGAAAGATTTATTGATCAGGACCCGAAAATTGCCATAGAGTTAAAAACGAAGCCTGCAATTTTCTTTCTTGTTTCCCAGTAATGGACCTTTTTAATCAGATCATTGATTTTTTTTTTTTTTTTTTTTTTTTTGGTGAGTTCAAGTCTGGGAAACTTGTAATTACTAGTCTAAAAGTTGCATTTACAACATCAGGTGAATTCAAATGACATTGGCCTGTTAGAGTAAGGTGGAGATTCACAATACTTAATTTCAGAAAAGCGAAGGCAAAAATTGGTGAACTAGCCCTGATTTTCAAATACAACAAGTTAAACATGCCGGAATAGTTGGTGGTTCATTCTGCTGTGGTGATCCTAGATAAAGACCCTAGATAAATAAGGGACTAAGGCGAAGAAAAATAAATGAATGAATGAATGAATGTAACTTCAGCAGTCTCATTGGTGCATCCAACCAAAAAAATCACATTTTTATTTTTAAAAATGCCGCTATTTACGGCTCTCACTCACATTGACGCCCTCTGTTTAGTCACAAAACATTATACATTGGCAATATGTGCCAGCAAAAAATGATCTTTAATTCAGATATAATATTTTTTTGGTGAATATGACCAAAAGCGCAACCATATCTGCTTGAGGCACAAAAACAACACTCATTGGTTCTCCAGGATCAATCAAACATGCTTGAGCTTCCATGACCAAATATGAATGCTTAAAATATTATTTACTGATTGATTAGGTTTAATTTAGGCTTTTATTCAAATATAAAAAAAAACTGTTTCTGATTTAAAGTTATTGTGTTTTATCAGAAGACAGAAAATTAAAATGTTTGATTCATCTGGATTTATTTTTTGGTCTCTCTGCGAATGTTTTGATGAGTCAGTATAAGTCATTAAGCTTTAAATCGATCTAAAATCATTTAGATTTGTTTAAATGTGTAGGTTTGGAATGAAATGAGGGCAAGTAATGACCGAATTTTATTTGGGATTGAGCTTAAATCCTACGTCCCTCTCAAAACTGCTTTTCACTGTTATTTGGCTTGGTTTCTAAGCTGTTTAAACTGCAAATCAAAGCATAAATATGGTGTTAATCATACTGTGGTTTCAGCGGAGGAAAACGCTGATGCCATTCTCTGATATGCTACTATGGCTTGTGAAAAACAGACTTTAACTAACAACAGCTTGTAAGAGTCTGCAGGGGGTGACAGCTTTGAACACGAGCCAATCGGCAGTCGGGCGGAGCCTCGTCCAATGAGAAAACTGCTAACAAAAACAAAAGCCCTAGTTCCACAGACAGGTATAGGCCTGTTCACGGGATCTATAAGGGGCCTAAAAAATGAATGTTGCAGCAGTCTACATTAAGCCTGAAGAGAACGAATGAGCTTTGCTTGCCAAAAATACCAGATTAATTCAGCACTATATACAGCGCCCGTGTGCACTTAGTGGCTTTGGGATTAGTGTTTAAAGAGTCACCACATGGACGTGGGTCACATTTCAGAATTTACATGCACAGAACTTCATTTTAGTTGGCTGTATAATTTAATGTGAAGGGTTGCCAGGTTTTTGCAACAAAACTAGTCCAAAATAACCTAATAATATCTCAAAATATGCCATCACTGCCAATTATTTTGGTTGTGGATACTTGAATTGTTTTTATTATCTCTTTATAGTTATTCTTGGTGTGAATAAAACACGCTGATATAAACATACATCTTTGCTTTAAAAAAAAAATCATATTTTAAAGTGCAGTTGAAAATGAACCAGTTTGTATAATACATATCTTCCATCACTGTATGGATTATAAATGGTTTTGACTTTGAAATTACTGTATATTCATTCATTCATTTTCTTTTTGGCTTAGCCCCTTTATTAATCAGGGGTCGCCACAGCGGAATGAACCGCCAACTTATCCAGCATATGTTTTACGCAGCGGATGCCCATCCAGCTGCAACCCATCACTGGGAACATCCATACACACCCAACATCCATCAACATCCATTCACACTCATACACTACGGACAATTTAGCTTAACCCAATTCACCTATACTGCATGTCTTTGGACTTGTGGGGGAAACCAGAGCACCTGGACGAAACCCACGCAAACACGGGGAGAACATGCAAACACACAGAAACGCCAACTGACCCAGCCGGGGCTCGAACCAGCGACCTTCTTGCTGTGAGGCGATTGTGCTACCCACTGCGCCACCATGCTGCCATTACTGTATATTAGTAATTGTAAAGATTCTTTAAAACGTTGCTTTCAATTAATGTTAAATTCACAGCATAGCTAGCATTGTGTTATAATTCAAGATATTAATACAATTGTACGTCAACTGACTTTTATTCTGTTGATTTACATACACTTTGTGGTTGTTATTTAGCAAAAGGTACGTCCTGCCAATCTGTTACCATAGAAACTGCCACACACAGTCTCTCCTCTATTAATCTCCCTGCACCACACAAAATCATGCTTACTCCATTTCATAGTCATAGCACAGTTTTTATGATTGGTAGAATATAAATTTAGTAGTGAAATATTTCACTGCAACCATTAAAATATAATTGATTCAATATGTCAAATCTTAAGCCCATGAAATAAAAAAAAGCAACAACCTGCGGTCAAAAGTAACCCAATTCTGTGGGAAAACTGTGGACTTGGCAACCCTGAGAATAGTGGAGTGTTAATGAATTGTGATGGGAAGGAACAAAAAATAGAACTTTTCACTCAGAAATTGCTTGTAAATTTGCACAATGACAAAAAAAAATGCAAGTGAAGGCTTGTTCACACCTATAAATATAACAACTGTATTAAAGTTGTGTAAATACAACATGGGGAAAAAAGTGAGAAAAATATACATGATGGGAACACCCACATCAGAAAATTCTGTAGGTAACACTTGATTTTATTTCTTTGATTTCCTCCATGAAATATATTGTAAATATAAACATCTCTAGGGTAAATGCACTTAGAAGGTCAAGGTATAATTTTTACAAGCTTAAATTAAGTACTACTATAAAATTAACTAAAGTATTTATGTAAAAAAAATACTTTTTATAGGGTTTACTTCACATAATTCTTTTTCAGTGCTAGCTGCTGTCAATTATGTTTTTTATAAGCTATAAGAAATGAATAAACAATTCTCAAAGTGGGTATAGGGATTATTTTAGTTGTGGTAGTTTTTGTATCTCTTTTATAGTTATTCTTGGGTGGACGACACCGTGACTCAGTGGTTAGCACTGTTGCTTCACAGCAAAAAGGTGGATGGTTCGAGTCCAGGCTGGATCAGTTGGCATTTCTGTGTGGAGTTTGCATGTTCTCCCCATGTTCGTGTGGGTTTCCTCCGGGTGCTCCGGTTTCCCCCACGGGCCAAAGACAATTGAATAAACTAAATTGGCTGCAGTGTATGTGTGTGAATGAGTGTGTATGGATGTTTCCCAGTACTGGGTTGCAGCTGAAAGGGCATCCGCTGTGTAAAATATATGCTGGAAAAGTTGGCGGTTCATTCCCTGATGAATAAAGGGAATAAGCTGAAGGAAAATTAATGAATGAGTTCTTGGTGTGAATTAAACATGTTGAAGGATGAAGTGCTGAACCAGTAAGACTGAAGCAATATTTTTTTTTGTAAAACATACATCTTTGTTTTATTTACAGCTTCAAGTCGTATTTTACAGTGCAGATGAAAATGAATCAGTCTGAAGTTGGATTGACGTGATTTACACACTTTGCATCAAACATAAGTTTTATAATGTGGAATGTCCTGGAGGAAACGCTATGGAAATATTAACTTTAAAAAATAGTTTTCATCTATTCAGGCAATCAAATACCACAAAATGTTCAAATTAAAACATTCTCACCCATAAAATGCTATTTACTAAGTACCTTAATGGAACTTAACACAAATGTTTTACATTTTAAATTGACCAAAACATTTCTTTCACAAGCAGGGTTTGTATGTAAATCTGAAACCGAATTCTGACTCCACTAAAAACAGAAAAGGCCATATTCATTCCTCGGCCAATGCAAATACACACACTCTCTGGACTTGCGGTTGTACAAAAATAGCTCTTCTCTGCACTGACAATATGTGCACGATGTGTCCGTAATGTTTTAAATAAAACTGTCCGGGAGCTGGAAATAGATTCACAGGTGTGCAGGAGTTTACATCATGTTGAAATAAACACATGAACTAAGCTGACCTGTTTTCTTTTTTTTAGTCAATATTACAGTGCAAACATCCATAGAACCAAAATAAAGTCATGGTAGAGGAAATGTTGTGCATAGAGAAAAAAATGAATATTAATGATCACAAAATAGTTTTCACATCTTCAGTCCTTTCTTCTTCAAGTCCTCTTTGGCTTCTTTTATTTGTGCTTTTAGCTCTTTGGCCGCGTCCTCGCAGTCATTAAATGTAGCCACACGGTAGCCGACAGTGGCCAGAGAATAACACCCAAACACCACAAGCAGGTACACAGGCATCGGCCATGCAAGCTCTTTATACTGGGATGGCAAATGCAAATCGAGGAGATCAAAGGTAACGAGTCCCCATGCAATGCCAATCACAGACAATGCAAAAAGCCACTGCAGAAACTTGGTCATGGTTTGGAGGATTGGGAGATGATGGAGATCACAGAGAATCCACCTATGAGGATAAATAAATGTATATAAGGTTAAAAATGAGGTAAAGTTGGTTTTATATTTGCACATTTGTTGATTTTTGTATTTATTTATTTATATATTTTGAACAGTGACATGGTAATAAACACCTAAACACATATTGTTTGCCACGTTACTTTGAATATTCGGTCTGAAATCCCATGCGAGTATGACTTCAAAACAACATTAGCACTATTTAATTGACTGCAAATAATGTTGTACTTTGTTAGTCTTTGGCTGCTAATGATTTCCCTATTTAGAATTGACAAAGAATACATTTCTAAAAAAAAGTATATTATTAAATAGAAAGTCTGAATGTGCGAAATTTATCGCCATACCTTTAGGCTGTAACATTTCACGTTATTAATTTATTTTAAATGACACTGTATGGCTTTTATTCGTTTCATATTGGATATTTAGTGGAACACATGAGCATAGTACACTTATAAATTAAGAATACAGGTTACTTATTTATAATAAACTATGCAGAACATTAGATTAAAGGCATCGAAGCTTCGGTTCTGTGGCCAGTGTTCGATACGGAAGATAAAGACACCCTAAATATGACTAAAATAGCTATAAATACAAATACTACTTTTTAAACTTTGCTTTAATCCTCACTCGTATTAAAGCTAGCACGACTGCTAATGATTACAGGTGGTTACAATGAAATCTGACAGTCAGCGCTAAGCGGAGGAAATCTGTTAACTTGGCGTCAATGATTAGCGACTAAATATTAAGCGTAATTATTGAAATTGGGCTTAAAATGTAACGTTATTAATAAACTCTCTCTCACCTACTATTCAATGCCAGCTCACTGTTTTCGGATTATTGACGCAGGTTGATGACGTAAATGGAGAACTGTATTATGGGAAATGTAGTGCACGTCTTTACTGTTGTTTTTAAAACGGTCTGTAAAGGCTCTCAAATGGTTATAGAATAGAAAAAAACTACTTAACAACTTAAAGGAATAATATCTAAAGACCAAAACAATATTTATTATTATAAACTGGAAGTGTTTGTCTGTCTGTCTGTTTGTTTAAAACGTAATGTATCAGTATTTTATAATGGTTTGTTTATCTCACATATTAAACCCCGCTGAACTTTAAAAGAGAACGGGGAAAATGCATTTTGTTACTTTTTACTCCATTTATCATCTTAAATGTAGGCTAAAGTCTAAATACCTGGCTTTATTATGAGAAAAGAAAAGTAAGATAGACCAGCAATGCTTTTAAAAACACATTATAATTTTGTAGATTCGAAACTAGAATTAACCTATTTCATTAAGTTATCAGATTCAGCTTTTTAAATTTAAGTTAAAATATATAAACATTTAATATACAGTAGAAGATCCACCGAGCCACGTTTTTCTCAAATGAGATTCACTCGCTTTTTTATCTGTAATGCTGGCAGGAAATGAAACGCCTGCGCTCCATTATCAGTCTGAAGTTGTTTTCTCTGTCTCTGTCCTACTGGCGGTGGTGGACAGTGTTGTGTTTTAGATGCCGTGGGCGAACATCCGCCCATTGAGCGCGTCCGTGACCCATCACACCTCCTCACCCGCCGAGAGGGTATAAACATCACTCAGACAGCGCTGAGATCACCGCGAGGTTATTCTTAGTGGTGTTTACACTTGTCAGCGACTGCCTCTTTCAGTACAGAGAGCGGCGGTAAAAGAGAAGTGTAGCAAGTGTGGCATTTGTATCTATCCATCTATCGTTCTATTTATTTTCGTTTGTTCATTTTTGTTCTATCTATCGTTCTATTGTTCCATCTGTTCTTTATATCTATTGTTCTATCATTCTGTCTATCATTCTATCTATTCTTCAATTTATCTATCTATCTATCATCCGTTCTATTGTCCATTTTATCGTTCATTCATTTATCATTCATTTATTTATCATTCTATCTATCCTTCTATCGTTCTATCTATTGTTCAGTCATATATTGTTCTATCTTTTGTTTGTTCTATCGTTTATTCGTTCAATTGTTCTATCTATATATCTATCTAGCTACCTAATCGATTGATCGTTCTTTCATTCTATAGATAAATCTATCTATCTATCTATCTATCTATCTATCTATCTATCTATCTATCTATCTATCTATCTATCTATCTATCTATCATCCGTTCTATTGTCCATTTTATCGTTCATTCATTCTATTTATAATTCTATCTACCGTTCTATCATTGTATCACTCTATCGTTCTATCTATCGTTTAGTCATATATTGTTCTATCTATTGTTCGTTCTATCGTTAATTCATTTATTTGTTCTGTCTATCTATCTATCTATCTATCTAGCTACCTAATCAATTGATCGATCGATCGTTCATTCTATTGATAAATCTATCTATCATTCTATCTATCTGTCGTTTAATTGTTTTATCTATCTATCATCCATTCTATTGTCCATTTTATCGTTCAATCATTCTATCTATCGTTCAGTCATATATTCTATCTATTGTCTGTTCTATCGTTTATTTGTTCAATTGTTCTATCTATCTATCTGTCTATCAATCGTTCGCTTATTAATTATATATAATTAATATTAACTAATATTATCGTTCTACTGTTCTATATATCTATCTATCGATCGATCAATCATTCTATATCGTTCTATTGTTCTAGCTATCATTCTATCTATCTGTCGTTCAATTTATCTATCTATCTCTATCTGTCTGTCAGTGATTGCTGTGATTCTCTTCATAATCAGTGTGATTCTCTTCTGCCGGGGTGTTTGCGTAGGAGTATGTGTTCAGTGAGCAGAACATGCACGAAGCGCAGTGGGAAAAAAGCAAGTTGGCCGTTCACAGTATTTGAGACTGCCAGTCCCTGCTCTCCAGCTCAGGAAACCTGTGATCCAGCAGAGAGCAGTTGGCAGACACAACAGAACAGGCTGCACTGAGATAGAGGGGGTGAGGGAGCAGAACAACACCCACAACTTAAAGAAAGAGACCAGGACATGAAGGTCAAAAGGGAAAATAGAATGGTTTGGAGCAGGGACATCATGACTTTTTGAAAATCGACTCATTTTATTATTTCCCTAAACAGTTAAACAGTTTTACCATTTTGGAATCTATTCAGCTGATCTCCAGATCTGACAGAGGTGCTTTTATCTTCGTTTAGCATATATCATTGAGTTGGATAAGACCATTAGCATCTTTCTCAAAAAAGACAAATGAGTTTCAATAATTTTCTTATTTAAAGCTTGACACTTCTGTAGTTACATCATGTATTACATCATGTATTAAGAAAATGAAAAGTTGCTATTATCTAGGCCCAGTGTTGGGGGGGTAACACATTACAGGTAACCTGAGTTACATAATAAATAAAGTAACGGGTAAAGTAGCGCATTACTTAAAAAAATTAAGTAATAATATTTCAGTTACTTTTTAAAAAATGTGAGTTACATTTTAGTTTACGTTAATTTTATTTAAACAATTTCTTTTTTAAAAAGATTATTAGTCACAGTGAATCACACACTCAATGATAGTTACGCAAAAGTAACTCAAAAGTATCGTAACACTCAATGACTTACGCAAAAGTAACTTAAAAGTATCGTAACACTCAATGAGAGTTACGCAAAAGTAACTCAAAAGTATCGTAAGACTCAATGAGAGTTATGCAAAAGTAACTCAAAAGTATCGTAACACTCAATGAGAGTTATGCAAAAGTAACTCAAAAGTATCGTAACACTCAATGAGAGTTATGCAAAAGTAACTCAAAAGTATCGTAACGTATTACTTACCATAAAAAGTAAATAAGTAATGCAACTAGTTACTTTTTTGTGGAGTAACTCAATATTGTAATGTATTACTTTCAAAAGTAACTTTCCCCAACACTAACTAACATGCTAGGCTAACATGGCTAGGAACTATATTCTCATTCTGGCGTAATAATCAAGGAAGTTTGCTGCCGTACCATGGCTGCAGTATTCACAATGTTACACAGTTCCTGAAATCTGCTAACTTCCATTTATTCCAGTTGAAATAAATATGTTTCTGGATCTGCACCAAAATAAATATGTTCTAAATCATCTGAATCAACAAATGTGTCCATGGTTGCAGGGCACACTCCATGTGCAAGAAGGTGTTATGGTGTTACGCTGGTTATATTGATTAAAATTAGCAGGATTTCAGGCACTGCGCAATATCCAACACAGGCTCATTCTGAAAACATACCCCTATATACATTTCTGGTGATTGCGAATATGTAGCCAGAGCTACGTATGGATGCATTTTGTCTTTAAAATGAAGGCTACGGGGCGGTATGACACCGTTCCTTTTTGCGCTCACCAGATGACCGCTTACCTCCGTGTGGATGGTTTTTCCGCTGTTACCAGTTTGTCCGGTGGCTCGCCACGTACGTCAGCAGACTTGTGACCCGGAGCGGAATTGACCGCGATGACGGGGTTCAAGTCTGGTGAAGAACGGTTCCAGAAGGTGGGGAAGACAAAAACAAAAGCCAAAAAATAAAATATACAAGTAAATGACAGGGTGAGAATGTGGTAAGATCTGAAAATGTGGTAAAAAAATCACACGGCCGCGGGGGCTTTTTTTATTTTTTTGGTTTGCTTTTGAAAACACTGTCGGTTGGGTTTAGGGAAGAGGGTGGGCAGGTCAATCGGTGCCTTTGAAAACACTAGTGATTGAGTTAAGGGAAGGAGGACGGTGGGTCAGTCAATCGGTCAGTCAGTCGACAGAGGTCTCTGGTGGATTTATATGAGAAGAGCAGGCGCAAATGGCACTAGCGAGAAAAATCTCAAAAAGCATACACAGCAGCCTCTGGTGGATTCACGAAAACAAAAACAGCAAAAAACATTTACCTCCTGGGACGTATTTGGCACTCTCTAGAAATGTATATAGGGGTACATTTTCAGAATGAGCCTGGGTTGGTAATATTATTGCGCCTGCTGCATTCATGGTACAGCAACAAAATTTCTTGATTAATATGCAGAAATGAGAGTATAGTTCCTAGACGTATGGGCCTAGCAACTTTTCATTGTTTGTCGGTATACGATGTAACTACAGAATAGTTAAGCTTTAAATATGAAAATTATTGAATCTCTGATTTTTGAGCAAGATGCTAATGGTCTAATCTGATTAAATGATCTATGCTAAGCTAAAAGTGCTCCCACCAGACCTGAAGATTGACAAAACGAAAATCAACTGTTTAGCTATAGGGGAATTAAAAATGAGCCTATTTTAAAAAAAGAGAAGAAAGTGGAGAGTTCCTTTAAACCAATCTGCAGTGCACTTTTTTTGTTTAATTGGAATCTTTGTAGTTACAACATTAAGCTTTTTTGTAGAATGATTTAGAGAAAGTAGAGAAGACTGTCAGCAGATTGAGAGGAGGGGCTGCTGGGTTTAGTGGAGAGGCTACAGGTGCAGACTGGTCAGCCGTTGACCTTAATGGTGCATTAAATCCAGATGCTTAAATAGCTTACATGCTTAAACTCTGGTCCCCTGCCACCACCCAGCGAGATGAGATCTGAGTGCGTGTAGGTTTACTTAGCTTTGGGTCCAAAAATGTCACCAGGTGTGAGCTAAATTGGACAACGACTCATTTGGGGGACATCCAAGGGCATCATCATTTGGAAACAAAAACTAATAATCTATCTATTCTAAAAACGTTGTGTTGAATAGTTGGAAACCATTAAAACATTTTATTATACATAAATGCACATGGATAAAGTAGGATTAAATAGGATAAAAAAGATCATAAGTATTGAAAGCCTTATTATACAAGAAGAATGTGATTTTTCACAGGGGTGAAAATAAATAATACAGTAATTAATCAGCGATGTAAAATCCCTGGAGGCCTGATGGGTAAAGCATGTAACTAATATGTGTATGAGGAGGTCTTTGTTGGGAGTTTCAAAGAAAAAAGCACAGTGGACTTTGAAAGGAGAAGGCTCTGTGGACACTCCACGGCTCCAGTGTGAGTCTCTAAGATGGGGCAGACAAAATATGATTTAAAGAGAACAATTGCAGATAAGTGTGTTTATGAGCATGAGAGTTAAAGAGAGGGAGGGAGACAATAGTGCCTGGCTCACAAACAGGAACCCTCTGTTTCCTGTGCTGAGATCTCAGTCTACTCTCTTTTTCACACACACACACGCAGACACACAGACACGGTCAGAGTGAGAGACTGACCATCTGAGTTCGTGCAATCACAAGCTGCATAAAGGAATTATATTGCCTATTATACTGCAATGAAACACATCAAATGATACTCTGATGCAAGTTGGGATTTGAACACACCCAAACATTAAACTCAGTGTATTTTTTATTTTTTGCAATAGTGTGCACTGATGAGTCATGCACAATAAGAGCATACATTGTGAAAGTAAATAGGGTCAGTTTTGATGTCATGTTGACTTTAAACTTTGAGGTGCAGTTTGTCACAGACCATTATGCTGCATGAATGATATCACAAATTGAGTTGAGGAGAGATTTGTTTTTCTGAGAAACTGAGCCTTCAGCCTTCGTATTTCTTTGCCTGGTGAATAATAAAAATAAGTCTGCAGAGACTTGAGGGTTGCTAAGGTGTTATGCACCCTAGCAACCCTTAAATCTCACACTCAAGTCTCTGCAGACTTATTTTTATTATTATTTTTATTGTTCAGCATGCTAAAGCCCCAAGAACACTTTAGCAAAACACATACCAACCCACCCTGGCAACCCCCCCATAAACACCCTAGCATCTGCATAGCGACATGCTAAAAAACGATCTAAACACCATACCAACAACACAACACTACATTTGGCAACCACCATAATACCCTAGCAACTCCTTAGCAACCAGCTGAAAACACCCGTACTTCCTTAGCAACCACATAGCAACACTAAAAACTACTAAAACACTGATATTATCTTAGTGAACCACATACTAAAATGTGTCAACCCTGACTTGGATCACTATTCCAAATGTATAGCAACACATCTGGCTAACACCATTATACCCTAGCAACACACTATGCTGAAAAACACTTAGAAATCATTGGCAACCAAATAGCAACAGATCTGGCAACCAGCAACTACAAAGCAATATGTTGAAAACACTCCAAGCTCCTTAGTAACCACATAGCAACACATCTGCCCCATGACATCTTAGAACCTTCCTAGCAACATGCTAAAAAATTATCGGAACATCAAACCACCGACACAAAACTACATCTGGCAGCCACAATAATACCCTAGCAACTCCTTAGCAACCAGCTGAAAACACCCAGAGCTCCTTAGTAACCACATAGCAACACATCTGCCAACAACCCATAACGCTTTAAAACCTGCCTAGCAACATGCTAAAAATTATTGGAACATCATACCACCAGCACAACACTACATCTGGCTAACACCATAATACCCTAGCAGCACAACATGTTGAAAAACACTAACAGCGAACAAATAGCAACAGATCTGGCAACCAGCAACTGTAATGCAATATGTTGAAAAGACTCAGAGCTCCTTAGTAACCACATAGCAACACATCTGCCCCATGACACCTTAGAAACTGCCTAGCATTACTAAAAAATTATTGAAGCACCATAAAACCAACATAACACTACATCTGGCAACCACCATAATACCCTAGCAACTCCACAGCAACAAGCTGAAAACTCCAGTTCTTCCTTAGCAACCACATAGCAACACTAAAAAGTACTAAAGCACTAATATTACCTTAGTAAACCACATACTCAAATGTGTCAACCCTGACTTTGATCACTATTCCAAATGCATAGCAACACATGTGGCTAACACCATAATACCCTAGCAACTCCACGGCAACAAGCTGAAAACACCCGTACTTCCATAGCAACACTAAAAACTACTAAAACACTGATATTACGATAGTAAACCACATACTCAAATGTGTCAACCCTGACTTTGATCACTATTCCAAATGCATAGCAACACATCTGGCTAACACCACAATACCCTAGCAACACAACATGTTGACACCAACATAGTAACCACCCTCAATGCCCTAGGATCGCAGCGGTGAGTTTTTCATGGGCAAATATCACAGAATTTTCTTTTTTAGTATAATGGAAATCATTGATTTTGTTTGGTCGCTATTAAACTGTGAAATATTCAAGCTGATCTAGCGCACGCAGAGAGATGTGATGCGATTTTTGATGGAACGTATGTCTCCTGTTCCGTGGACCAGTCATGGTGTTCCAGCATGTGTGTATGTTGGAGAAAGTGTCCCATCATTCTTGTCTTCAGTATGAAAGTCATTCCTCCGTCAGACTCGACCCATGGCCAAATCCTGCCACGGATGTCCTGCTGAGCTTTCGGTCAGTGCTTTGATCTTCTATGCAGTGGTTTTGAGGCATTTTGTTGATAGTTCTTCATACCAGTCAAACGCTTCATTAATGGAGACAGTCGAGCGAGGGACAGCTGGACTCGTAAATATCCACAGTATGAGGGAAATATAAACAGCATAAATTGTAACCCTGACATTCTGTGCCCACATACAAAGTCAGAAGGTGCAAGCAAGAGCTCTGCGGCCTTCCTGTCAGAGTCCACCTGTTTCTGCTTCTGCCGTGGAAAAAGACCAGAGAGACACAAAGGATGGAAAGAAAGACATATGGAAACAGGAATGCGCTTTTCTCAGTCCCCGCTGTCAGCAGTTCTCTGGGCTATTTTAGAGTTTCACCGTGCATCTGTTTCTGCACAATTACAATATTTCTACATCGTAAGCAAAGGCTCTTTATTTTTTTCTTTATTCTACCAGTCAAGTTTTTTTGGTTGTTAGTGCTTTTATTCATCAAGGACACAATAAACTGATCCAAAGTGACAGTTTGAAAGTGTTTGATTTTAAATAAATGCAACGGCAAAAGTAATTGGTCATAATGGAGCCCCATATAAGCATTTTTTAATGATGCTTTGAATCAGAGGAATATACCAAATGGAAAATAATTTCACATGGAAAACATTTTAAATTTAAAAATCTATTTCTGGTGTTCCGGAAAAAAATTACAGAAATTTACCGTAAAATAATGATTGTTAAATTATAGAAATTTACTGTAAATTAATGATTGTTAAATTATAGAAATTTACTGTAAAATAACGGTCGCCAAATTACAGAAATTTACTGTAAAATAATGATCGTTAAATTATAGAAATTTACCATAAAATAATGATTGTTAATTACAGAAAATTACCATAAAATAACGGTCGTCAAATTACAGAAAATTACCGTAAAATAATGATTGTTAAATTATAGAAATTTACCGTAAAATAACGATCGTCAAATTACAGAAAATTACAGTAAAATAATGGTCAGTAAATTACAGAAAATTACCGTAAAATAACGATCGTCAAATTACAGAAAATTACCTTTAAAATAATGGTCAGTAAATTACAGAAATTTACAGATAAAATAACTGATTTTAAATTACAGAAAATTACCTAAAATAACTGACATTAAATTACCAAAATTTACCATAAAATAATGGCCACTAAATTACAGAAATTTACCGTAAAATAACAGACGTTAAATTACAGAAATTTACCGTAAAATAACGGTCATCAAATTACAGAAATTTACCGTAAAATAACGGATGTTAAATTAAATAGTTAAGTAGTTAAGTTAAAATAGTTTTTTTGCTGTAATTTTAAAGTAGATTTTTTGTATTTTCTTGAGCTTATAATATTTAATATGGAACTGTACACAAATATTGTGGAAAGTTACATAAAATTCATATAATTATACATTTTGAACAGTGCTATAATTCATATATATATATTGCATTTACATAAACATAATCCAGTTGTCCAGCTGATGTTTGATAACAATTGATAAAAAGTGACAGAAAAGACAATGTAAAAATGTTCAAGTTATTGCCAATCAAAAAATCATTTGAGTTTCCCACAAAATAATTAATTCATATTATTATTATTATTTTATTATTATTATTATTATTATTATTATTATTATTATTATTATTATTATTAATACCAATAATAATACTTTTTTTTTATTTAATAATTTATAGTAACATTATATATTAAAAATAGTGAAAATTTTGCCAGTTTGGTAAGAAGATATTTTCTAAAACATTTACATTTTTATTTTATATTTAGTCGTTTAGCAGGCAGTAAAAGTAATTCTAAGTTGGTTTAGGTTTTTTTTGTTTTAACCACAGGTGTAAAGGAATAACTGATAAGTGCAACATAAATAAAAAAAAAGAATATTTATTTCATTATAAAGATAATTTACTTAAAAAAAATAAGATATTAAACAGGGCCTCACGGTGGCGCAGTGGATAGCACGTTTGCCTCACAGCAAGAAGGTCGCTGGTTCGAGCCTCGGCTGGGTCAGTTGCCGTTTCTGTGTGGAGTTTGCATGTTCTCCCTGTGTTGGCGTGGGTTTCCTCCGGGTGCTCCGGTTTCCCCCACAAGTCCAAAGACATGCAGTATAGGTGAATTGGGTAAGCTAAATTGTCCCTAGTGTATGAGTGTGAATGGGTGTGTATGGATGTTTCCCAGAGATGGGTTGCAGCTGGAAGGGCATCCGCTGCGTAAAACATATGCTGTATAAGTTGGCGGTTCATTCCGCTGTGGCGACCCCAGATTAATAAAGGGACTAAGCTGAAATGAAAATGAATGAATGAATGAATGAAGATATTAAACAGAAAAGAATGGTTAATAAATGTAAATTAAACACACCGCCGCAGTGGAACATAAGATGCTTCCCAGAAAATGTTGGATTTTATAAAAATAAAAAAACAGGAAATACTACTAATTCTTGGCAGACTCACTTTCTACTTTATGAATGTCTCTCCATCGACATCTGCTCAGAAATAAAACCCCTGTCTCCGCAATATAATGTGCTCTGCTCTTTGAACTACATAAAGCATCCTTTCATGGAGGCTTTATTTTACATACATATATAATAAAGTCTGAAGTATAAACTGCTTGTTTTGCTGCATCAACAGCTCTTCAAACCAAAAGAACACCTGGTCGCTGGAGACGTTGTTTTGCTTAAAAGAAATAACTCGGCTCTTGTAATGCTTCACTACACGTAGTCAACTGATAAAATATAAACATATGTAAATGTTTGGTGTTTCAAGCATTGTGTATCTTCACGGCGCATTGTTTCATATTCAGATAAATACTGCATACAGGGACGTTTTGGAGACTCGTATTGTTCTTATTGTTTATTTTTTGGCGAAACTGAGGTCAATCGTCGCCTTTTTTCCGACAGCATAATGTCATACTGCTGACATTGTGTATTAAGTATGCATGCGGTAGATAGAGTACATCTGTAAATAAACTCTCAAATGACATATTAAGTTTGACAGTTTGTACTAGCAGCAGTGCTTCGAATGGCCAACATCTCCAAACCCCTGTTTGAAATTACACTGGCATTGAAGCTTCAGTTTAAAAACCTGGCTCACATCCAGGAATATGACAGGAAAGTTTGGTTTAAGTCTTTTAGTACCCTACAGGACGGTTTTGTAGCCTGCTAAAAATCAGTCATTTGGCATATTGTGCACTTTGTTGCATATTATTGTGTTTGCATATACAGTAAGTGAATCTAGAAACTGCAGTAGTTGCCTGTTAAAGGTCCTGAAATTTTTTAAAAAGTCATAAAATAAATGTCAGTATGTTAGTTTTAGGGATGTCTATAAGCTAGTGTGGTACGGAAGTGACAAATTTGCGTTCAAACAAAAAGGATCAACGACTCTTTCCCATCACCTCATACTTTTCTCACACAGTTTCTCATGAAATCTTGACCAATCAAATGCTTTCTAGTATCTAACATGCCCTGGCCCCATCAAGACGCTTATCATTTGCTTTGGATTTGATGCGCTTGATCTCACTGGCAGAGTCATTTTTTAAGTGAACAAACCAGAGTTGTCCAAATGACCTAAATAACCTAACTATACTAGTTAATTTAATTATCCTAGTTAAGCTTAATACTAGCATCTTGTGAAATAACTAGTCAAATATTATGCAATGTCACTAGAGCAAAGACAAAAGAAATTAGTTATTAGAAATTAGTTATTAAAATATTGTTTAAACATCTTTTCCTGTTAAACAGCACTTGGGAAATATTTATAAAAGAAAATATTATAATTTCACAAGAGGGCTAATAGTTGCAACCTAGACTCATTGTGATTACGGACCCTTATATACATTTCTGCAGAGCGCCCATGAGGTATGTTTGTTTGTTTTGTTTTTTTGTTGTTTTTTTTCACAAATCCACCAGAGGCCGCTGTGTATGTTTTTTTGAGATCTCAAATTTCTCGCGTAAATCTACCAGAGGCCACTGTCGACTGACTGACTGACTGACTGACTGACTGACCAACCGCCCACCCACTTCCCTAAACCCAACCGACAGTTTTAAAAAGCAATCCAGAAAAAGAAAAGCCCCTGTGATAGCCTGAATATTTTTTTTTATTATTATAATTTTTTTTACCATGTTTTAAGATTTTGACACATTCTCACCCTGTTATTTACTTGATTGCTTAATTTTTTAGCTTTTGTTTTTGTTTTACCTGCTTTCTGGAACCGTTCTTCGCCGGACTTGAACCTGGTCGTCGCTGTCAACTCCGCTCTGCGTCTCAAATCCTCCGTCATACACAGCGAGCCACAGGACAAACTGGTAACAGCGACAAGCCGTCCACATGGAGGTAAGCGGTCCGCTGGTAAGCGCGAAAAGGAACGGCGTCATACCGCCCCGTAGCATTTGTTTTAAATATGAAATGCAGCCATACATTCTTCTGGCTACATAATTTGCAATCTCCAGAAATGTATATAGGGCTACGATTTCAGAATGAGCCTCTGTTGCAACATTTAGCCTCAAAATATGAAATATATATTGTTATTCACTGTAAAAATAAACCCACACAATTCCTTCATGTTGTCCCAACACACAACACTGAGTAAGTTAACTTAATTGCGTTTACAAATTTAAATGAATTGAACATAAAACAGTTGACACGGTGGCTCAGTGGTTAGAACTGTCGCCTCACAGCAAGAAGGTCACTGGTTCGAGTCTCGGCTGGGTCAGTTGGCATTTCTGTGTGGAGTTTGCATGTTCTCCCCGTGTTGGCGTGGGTTTCCTCCGGGTGCTCCGGTTTCCCCACAGTCCAAAGACATGCGCTATAGGTGAATTGAATAAACTAAATTGGCCGTAGTGTATGTGTGTGAATGTGTGTATGGATGTTTCCCAGTAATGGGTTGCAGCTGGAAGGGCATCCGCTGTATAAAACATATGCTGGATAAGTTGGCGGTTCATTCCGCTGTGGCGACCCCAGAAGAATAAAGAGACTAAGCCGAAGGAAAATTAATGAATGAATGAACATAAAACAATTAAGTTGTCTAAACAAAAACCTCTCGATTGTGTTGTTTCAGCTCATTCTACTTGTAATATAGTTTTATTGGTAATATTTTATCCTATTTCAATATTCTATTCAAATGGTAACTGTGGGTATGTTTATATAATTTCTACTGTGTATTTTAAAATGTGCTATATTAAACATATGAATTGTGTTTTTTTTAAACATATTTTATCTCTATATGTATAAGTATTAATACAAATGTACAATTGCAGTGCATTTGTTGTTTACCAATGGTTGACAACCCTGAAAGGCTAGATAGATTTTGTTCAGGGATTTTGTTTTCATCATTCCATTGTACTTCTTTCACACATATTTCCCCAACCCTCTTTTTCCATTTTAATGTCACTTTCTGGCATGGCAAGAGCTCAAAACAGGAGGATGGCCAGAATTGTCCTTTCTAAAATAAACATGACAGTGTCTGGTTTATTGTTTTAGAAAAGCAGGCTTCATAACCCTGGACCACACAGACATGGCATGAGATTTGAGAGGGAACCGAGACCTGGCATGACTATAGGCTTAAACAGAGCCGCTAAGTAATGGAATCAGATGATTAGCCTAGCATCTAAGAACGAGATTTTCCTTTTAAAAGGATTTGTACAAGCCTCGAGCGTTTCCTTTCCTGATGTATGTCACATATGAAGACTAGTTTTGTTCATTCGGCGTGAAATGGCCAGAAGAAAAGATTTCTCAATAGACATGCTGTCGTATCGAGTTATATTCAATAGCAAAATAAAACTGCTCTCGAGGGCATTTATCATGCTCAAGTGACACTCGGCGACTCCTACGGAGATCAAGTATGCAAACATAGACTTTCACAGAATGGCACAGATTTGAAACACTTGCAACTTCAAAGTGTTCTGAGAGCTCTCCGTTGCTTTGAAGGGACGGTTCACCCCAAAAATGGAAATTCAGCCATTATTCACACACCCAGTGCCCTTTTTTTTCCCTTTTTGAACCATAAAAGGAGAATTTTACTAAATTATCCTGTTTGCGCTCACCAATACACTGCCAGTACTCCAAAAAATGACTTTTTCTGTTTGTTAGACCTACTTATTTAAAATGATTATTTAAGGTTTTTTTAGGGACAACTTAATTGTTGTATGTTCAATCTACTTATATTTCTAATAACAATTAGGTTAACTTAATGTGTGTTGTAGCAACCTGAAGGAATTGTGTGGAACCCAGCTATTTTTACAGTGTACTTTAGCCAATCTAAAAATATAAAAAAAAAATCTTAAGAGGGCTAATAATAATGACCTTACAATAAAATAAAATAAAATAAAAAGATTTGTGTGTGTGTGTGTGTGTGTGTGTGTGTGTGTGTGTGTGTGTGTGTGTGTGTGTGTGTGTGTGTGTGTGTGTGTGTGTGTGTGTGTGTGTGTGATTAAAGCCAATTAAAAGCTTATAAATGTTAGCTAAAAGCATTTTAATAGCCAACGCTCAAACACATTAGCACAGGTCCCTAATGAAGCTCATGTACAGTTAACTTGTTCCCTTAAGCAAACACAAAGTGACAGCGTGCATAAATATACAGTATACCGCAAACCCCATTTACCCTGACCAGCCTTTTATGCACTTTTAATTACAGCTATTGACATCATGGTTAATTGGCACATGCTGGGCAGACAGTTATTTCCAGCGTCAGTTAGCGTACGAGACCGTAACAGACATTGCTTTAATGAGCTAATGTAGGACGGACCGTTGTGACCCGAAGAAACCTGAAACAAAGAAGATCTCCAGACAGATGTACTGGATGAAAATGTGCTAGACTAAATTTCAGTTTTTGTTCAAACTAATTTACTGCAGGGTGACACGGTGGCCCAGTGGTTAGCACTGTCACCTCACAGCAAGATAGTCGCTGGTTCGAGCCCCGGCTGGGCCAGTTTGCGTTTCTGTGTGGAGTTTGCATGTTCTCCCCGTGTTCGTGTGGGTTTCCTCCGTTTGTGAGTCCAAAGACATGTGCTATAGGTGAATTGAATAAACTAAATTGGCCGTAGTGTACGTGTTTGAATGAGTGTGTATGGATGTTTCCCAGTACTGGGTTGCAGCTGGAAGGGCATCCGCTGTGTAAAACGTATGCTGGATAAGTTAGCGGTTCATTCCGCTGTGGCGATCCCTGATGAATAAAGGGACTAAGTCAAAGGAAAAAGAATGAATAATTTACTGCAGTTTTACATTTAGTACTGTCTGTGTTTTATTCATTCATTCATTTTCATTTCGGCTTAGTCCCTTCACCAATCCGGGGTCGCCACAGCGGAATGAACCGCCAACTTATCCAGCATATGTTTTACGCAGCGGATGCCCTTCCAGCTGCAACCCATCTCTGGGAAACATCCATACACACCCATTCACACTCATACACTACCGGCAATTTAGCTTACCCAATTCACCTGTACCGCATGTCTTTGGACTTGTGGGGGAAACCGGAGCACCCGGAGGAAACCCACGCCAACACAGGGAGAACATGCAAACTCCACACAGAAACGCCAACTGACCGAGGCTCGAACCAGCGATCAGCGACCTTCTTGCTGTGAGGCGATCGTGCTACCCACTGCGCCACTGTGAGGCCCTGTCTGTGTTTTAAATGTTATTAAATCAAATATGTATTAAGATCTTATCAAATTGAAATAAACATGCACATTTGTTTGCAGTATATAAAGTGCTCAGCATGAATGAGTACACCCTCCTTTGAATACACCCTCAGTGAATATAGACAATAATTTTGGTTTTATTAAATGGTTATATCCATTAAAATAAGAGATTGGTCACCTAACATTTATAGAAATAGAAAGATAATACATTTAAATTCAAACGAGTTATTGCAACAACAAAAAATACAAACTACAAAGTTTCAACTAAATTTAATATATTTTTTATGTGTCTCCTGCTATTAAAATTTGATTTAATATTTTTTATTTCCCAACATATTACTTTGGGTGTACTCATTTTTGGACTGTGATCTTCTTTTATTTATTTATTTTTAGATTAGTTCCACCTTTAGCTTTGGTACTGACTTACCTAACGCATATGCACAAATATATGATAGTTGTCACAAGTCTGGTGTGTCAGTGTAGTGTTCATGTAGTGTATTGTCCCATGTGTTTGTTCCATGTGCTTCTGTTTATGTCATGTGATTCCTTTGTTCTGTTTTCCCGCCATTTGTTAATGTTTATGAGTTCCACCTGTGTCGCACCCCTGTATGTATTCAGTTTAATCTTGTCTTGTGTATTTATACCCCTGAGTTCAGTTTGTTTGTTGTTGGGTATTGTACTGTCATACTCCATGTCCTAGCTGTGGGTTTGATGTTCAGGTGCCTGTTGTGAGTGGTTTTTGTAAATAAATGCGTGTTTTTGATAATTCCTGTGGTGTGTGCGATTGTGAGTGAGCCCACCGTGACAACTGTAAAGCATCCTATGGAAAATATTAATTCAAAAGAGAGATCTGTAAGAAGTCTACTAATTTATTCTGTATATATTTTTGTATTTTTCATAATATTTCGGCTGAAGACTTGAATAGCTTTTATAAAATAAATCACAAGCATAGAAAATACAATACAATATGTTTATTAAATATAGAGTTTTGGTGCTTTAAGGTTTTCGGGGGAGTCTTAAAGGGATAGTTCACCCAAAAAAGAAAATTTGGTTTTCTTCTGTTGAACAGAAAAGAAGATATTTTGAAAAATGCTGGTTGCTGGGAGGGATGGCTCAGTAGTTAGCATTGTCTGCTCACAGCAAGAAGGTTGCTGGTTTGAGTTGAGTATGCATGTTCTCCCCATGTTGGCATGGGTTTCCTCCAGGTGTTCTGGTTTCCGCCACAGTCCAAAGACATGCGCTATAGGTGAATTGGATTAACTAAATTGGCTGTAGTGTATGAGTTTGTGTGTTAATGCGAGACACATTGATGCCCTTTTGACAACCAAATAAGGACACACAAATATTATAATTTAAAGTTTAATGCATCTGAAAGCTTCAATTACAAATTAAAGATTAACAATGGATGTTAGATCATTACAATGCATGTAAACTACCTTGATGTCAAAACGACATCAAAAATTGGCATTGAAAAACAGAACTTTTTTTTTGACGTGTTGTTTTAACGTAACTTTGATGTTGTTTTGACGTTTGGGTAAATAATTATCCTGTAAAAATTACGGTTCAACTGGCAGCTGTGGTTGCCAGAAATTTACTGTAAAAAACGTAAGAAAAATACGTAAGCTATGGTTGACAGAAATCTACCGTTAAAAATACAGTAGAGATATTTTTTAGTTTACAGTATAATTAAGAGAACTGTAAAATTCACAGTAAAAAAACCTGGCAGCTGTGGTTGCCAGAAATCTACCATTAAAAATATGTTTAAGGTGTACTTAAGAGTATTGTAGTATAGTCAAATTACATCAAATCGATTTACATTATGACATGTTTTTTGACATGTTCTTTAATGTTGTTCTAGGGAAGTCAATGGGTACAATAATCAGCAATCTTCAAAATATCTGTTTGAAAGAGAAGAAACAGAAGAAAGAAGCAAATAATGGTTTAAAACCCCATGAGGGAGAGTACATGGTGAGGTAATTTAACTTTTTGTGTGAACTATCCCTTTAGGTATTCAGATAAAAAAAACAAAAACAGAATAATCAAATATAAATGAACACTCCATAGCCTTAACTATGTAAATTAAATACACTTAATGTTTTGTAAAGCTTCAAACATTATAGTTTCTAGTGCCTGAATGCTTTTAACTTGAAAGGTTTACACAGTACGGGCCTTGAAAACACGTGTAAATGATAAACTTTCACTCAACTATGATCTCTGCTTGGCATCACACATCCTGCAATGCACTATATTCCAGATGCGCACGTTGTGATGTTGATGTTGAAACAAAATATTATGCAGCCCTAATTTGATCGTTCAACAGTTGACTTTAGTTTGTGTTTTTTTTTGGTGATTGTAATCCAGTGTTAAATCTTTGTGGTCACTTGGTCAACCAGATACTAAAGAAGAACTGACTGAAAACAAACACCACACCATAAGTATTATTTTGGTTGAGGTGATTTAGAGGAAATGTTCACCCAAATGTGACTCATATTTTACTCACCCTCAGGCCAACCGAGTTGAAAGTATTTTTAGATGAAACTGTCATCCTTAATGATTCATAAAATGCAAGTCAATGTCAAATGGCTCCTTGAGAGTGAAAACACATAAATACATATACATATACATATATATATATATATATATATATATATATATATATATATATATATATATATATATATATACAGGCAACACAGACTTAAAAACTGTGGCTCCTGATGATACAGAGGTCTTATAAAGCAAAATAAAAGTTAATTTTGTAAGTCATTCGAACCCATGGAAATTCATTTTGTTTGCGTGGATATGTTATTTTTGTTCTCAAAGTGCCAGTAGCCATTGTTCCCAGTTGGCTCCTTGATGTCAAAACAACATAGAAAATATATGTAAAAAATGCTAATCGATTTGATGTCCGTTAATTAACCTGATGTCAAAATGACATCATATTGACATCTAACACTGTCATGAAAAAACGTCAAAAATCAATTACAGGACAGTCCAGTGATTGATTTTTGATGTTTGTTTTTTTTATGCCAATAGCAGACACACAACATCATAAGACATTAATATTTTGTTAGATTTAGGTTGCCAGCGTCCAAGGACCATCAAATGATGTTGATATTTGGTTGATTTTAGGTCATGTTTGAAAGTGACCAAAATCCAACGTCGAGCCAACATCTTAAACCAATGTCATATTGACATCAAATACTGACATTTATTTGTCAGGTATGGCAACCAAAATCCAACGTCTGATAGATGTCATAATGGTAATGTCCACACAACGGCAAGCTGTAACATCATTAGAGATTGATATTTTGTTGTTTTTAGGTTGTGTTGGAAAGTAACCAAAATGCAACATATGTCCAACGTTATTTCCAAACATAATGCAATTTCCCATGACGTTGGGTACAATGTCAATCTGATATTATGTTGATGTCCTATGCCTGCTGGGTAGATGTCAATTTGATGTAGTTTTCATGTAGTAGTTTACATGCATCTTAGGGATACAAAATCCAGTGTAAATTAATTGCAATTGAAGCTTTCAGATGAATAAAACATTTCTTATATTATAATACTTTTGCCATTATGTTGGTGGTCAAAAGGGCATCAATGTGTGGATGTCAAATAGATGTCAAAATATTGACATCAAATCAATTTGCATCTTTAATATGTGTTTTGGTGCCATGCTTGATGTCAGTCAATTGATGTGAATTGGATTTGACATCGAGCTGCCCGCTATGATGGTGTCAACTACAGCCACTTTTCCACAATCAAGCCGAACCATTTTAAAGGGGTGGTCCACTACGATATCATATTTTAAACTTTAGTTGATGTGTAATGTAGCTGTGTGAACATAAACAACATCTCTGAATGTAAGACGCTCAAAGTTCAATGGAAAGGGAGATGTTGGCTTTTATAGAGTTAGCTTAGCAAAGCCTACAGCTAACGAATTTGGGGACTACAAAAAAATACCTCTGGGCTAGTGAGATCATAAACACTTCAGGTTACGTGCATTCACCTCACACACACACACCCTGCGCAACAACGGTGCGTGATCAGATTCGCTTTAATGTTATAGCAGAGAAAGCTAAAATTCCATCCAAACGCTGCTATTTCCACAGAGCTTCTTCTGTTTCTGTATTTGGGCTTCTAAAGGACGGAAGAGCTTACAATTTAATTTTAAATATTTAAAAACTCCTCCAACTGACGAAGCTGTGGATTATGATCCACAACCTGTAAGTGTTTTTATTTGTTAAAATTGATCAATTAAATGCAGAGTTTCTAGCGTAACGGTATGTTGTAGTGAGGACATAAACAAGGAAGTATACAATGGGAAATTCTGTTTGGCACCGCTAACAATTTAGCTGCAAATTCATATTTATCTGTCAAACCGCTGTAAACACACACACAATCTTCAGCAGCGCGTGCTGTGTCTCTCTATGCGTCTCTCTAATTATGCGGCAGCTTTCTGTGCATTCTACATCTCAAATAACAAACTCGCAAAAGATATGTGAATGTTCCATATTACTTACACATCTTATTCCAATTATATGTGAAAGACACTTATCAGATTTTATTTTAGAGAGCAGGTGTGAGGTGTGCTCAGGTGTGTGCTCTTCACTTTCTGTCTGATTAAGGCTGCTAACAGCTTCTCTGTTTACACAGTGCTAATGCACGTGCTTGTAGGGGCGTAACGTTGTGACGTGAAGCTTTTCTGCAAATCACAGCACATTATGTTAGCTGACCAATCAGAGTCTCTTGAGGGCGGGCCTTTCGGAGGAACTAGGAAATATGACAGTCGTTTTCATGTTAGCTGAGTAGCTGTATATAATCAAAGTAAGATATATGAAAAAAATAATGTGATTTTCTACAAGTGAAGCATGAGCACACACTGCTTTGCATCTTAAAAACACAACCAAGCCTTAAAAATACATTGTGGACCACCCCTTTAAGATCAACCAAGTTGTGTTTCCATGTAAACGTGGGCATAAACGGTGGCATTTTGGTTGTCGTATGAGCTTGTACTTGGGGGTTTTTTTCCCATTGGGAGAAGTCATATAGAAATCCTTGATGGTCATATGGCCATGTACCATGTCAGAGGAACTTAAGAGACCAGTGGCTCACAAGCTCCCAAGCATTTTTAAACATGTCAAAAATACGTAATGAGCTGTAGGCTTGAATTCATAGGCTGTGCGCGATCCCTTTAAAGTCACGTCTTCAGTTTTGTGCTCGAGCACGGATTGCACTTGCACATGTATACTGCACCCTAGCTCAACCAAACCATGCTTTAAAAAAAGAAGAAAACATTCTGGCCCACTTATTCCAAGTCGGGCCAACTGAACTGCACCCATGTGCATCAAACGAGTCAAACCAACCAGGATTTGCAAGTCAAATTCACTTGGGCACGGTTTGGATAGCCTATTGAGTTCCTATTTAAAGAGAGAAAATGGGGTACTGAAGTGGCATCCTGGTTTCCAGATGTGGAAAAGGAACCTGTATGTGTAGCAAACATTCACAGCTCATATCATTATTAAGCTCTTATAAAAGAGCGAAAGCGCAGGAGAGTAAAAGAAAGAGAGTGACTCTAAAAAGTAATGTCTTCTTCTGTCCGTGATTTTGGTGCGGAATTTCATGCGATTGCTTCGGAATTTCCCAGGTCATAAAATCATGTCATATATCACTACATCTGAACAATGTTCTCATAAACCCACTTGATGCTTGAACATATGATCTTCCAACCATTAGAATTCACACTGTGTATGGCCACCTTTTAGTCTGTGTTTACACTGGCACAAAAAAATCCAAATTTTAGGTCACATCTGAATTAGTTGCAGACATGTAAAGACAAAATTCTGCAAAAAGATCACATTTTTTTCATTCCCATTCTGAGCCACTTCCAAATGTGAATTTCAATCAGATATACAGTATATATCAAATATCCAGATATCCAACCTATCCTTATGACACAGATTAGCATGTAAGCACTTGTATATGAAATCAAGGCTTGTCTTGTTTAGATGGAAATTTTGTACCTATTCCTTCTCGCTAAATTTGTGGAATTTTGGCTTCCAGGTCTGGTCCACAGCTGTTGTGTCTCCGATGTGTAAAACAGTATGGCTGTCTTTAGGATTGCAGTCTTTAAAACACTTTAGATTTTTTTGTTGTTTTAATTGTTGGCTTTTGAAAAGATGAATGAACAAAAGTGCATCTACCATCCAAGGGTCAATCATTGTGCTCATATTGAATGACTGGAATCTTTTTGGGCTGTAGATTAATGTAAACATGGATATTGGATAGGAGTTATAGTGTAAACAGGCGGGCCAAAACTGAATACGGACAAAAGATCAGGGATAGTTCACCCAAAAATATAAATTTACTCACCATTTACTCGCTCTCAAGGGGTTCTAAACTTGGAATTTGGAAAAGTGGAATATTTTTATCTGTTGAACACAAAACAAGATATTCTGAAGAATGTTCTGAAAAAAAGAGCCTTTGACATCCATACAAAACGTACTCTGTAAGTCAATGGCTGCTATATTTCCAACATTGGATTTAAAAACAAGTCAAGGTTGAGTAAATAGCTGTGTTTCCATACATCTATTTTTATGCTCAACTTGGAATATGTAATGCTTAATGGAAGCGTCAAGATGTACACATATTTTGAAAATCATATGTATATCGTATAACTTTTTATTCAATAAGAAAAATTCTGCATGAACTACAATGGAAACACATTTACTGAATCAATTCCAGCATGTGCATTCAAAAAGTCATGTGATTTTTCTTTTACAAGATCATGTGATGACAAAAATGGGCGCAATGGGACAGCATTAATAGACAAACAATCATACTGAACACATTGCTAAACATCTGAAATGGCCTTTTGGTCATTCAAAAATTCCTCAGCCAAAGTCTGTCATCAAAGTGTTTTGGTATTATTACCTGCGATCCCAAACAGGGGTTTCATGCCTCCAAAAGCCAGTTTTCCTTTTGAATGACCTGCCAGTGGAGATCAGAATAGCCCCTAGGCTGACTATTTCAGCCTAGGGGCTCAATAGGGGTTTTCATTGGCCTATTAGGAATTTTGTTTTGTGGTTTTGCGTGTCTATTTTGTCTCTTCTCCATTTCTCTTTTTGTATCTTTAGTTTTAATGATGTTGTAAAGCACTTTGGTCAGTCTTGTGGCTGTTTTAAACGTGCTTTATAAGTAAAGTAAACTTCCAACTTATGACTACATTCATTGCGTTTCATCTTCCGAGTTGCAAGTCATTTATTAAATTAAAAAAAGACCCACGGAGGCTTCTCCTACTGCAGCAAATTCCATTTTTGGGGGGATTTTTGACATCAGTTTATCAGGAAGTGACCATTTTTTCTTTTTTGACTCATTGGATGGAAACACTGCTTTATTTGCAAATGTTTATGTGATATTCCAGTTTTGTGCATAAATCAAATTCATAGAAACATAGCTAATGATGACAAAAAAAAATGTTGTGTTGGGACAACATGAAGGAATTAGGTTAACTTATTAGTTTTTATAAACTTAAGTGGATTGAATTGTTGTTTTATTTAATTTTAAATAAGTAGTTTGAACAAACAGCAAACGTCATTTTTTGAGTGCTTAAAATAACATTCGTGACAGTGCTAAGTGTGAGTTTGAACTATTATTCATCCCTTTAAGACAAGCATTTGTGTGTCTATATGGTCTGAAGGATGAAAAAAGGTCATCCAAGTGGAACTAGACGCTCTCGGTCACGCTAAAATGTTTTCAAATAAATAAATGATTGATGGTTTATTGTTTAAGCCGTCCCTAAAATGTTAAAGGAGTCGCCCGCCAAAAAAATAAAATAAAATAAATCAATCCCTGATGTCATTGCTTGAGATTTCATTCAGTTACTTTCCTCAGTTCTGTAAATCTACTGATTTTGAGTGTCAGTAGAGATTTTGTAAAGCACTTTGGTCAGTCTTGTGGCTGTTTTAAACGTGCTTTATAAATAAAGCAAACTTCAAAATTATGACTACATTCATTGCATTTTATCTTCTGAGCTGCAAGTCATTTATTAAATTAAAATAAAACCCCAGAGGCTTCTCCTACTGCAGCAAATTCCATTTTTCTTTTTGATTTTTTTTTGTGCCACTTTATCAGGATGTTACGATTTTATTCTTTGTTGACTCATTGTATGGAAACTTGCTTAATTTGCAAGTGTTTATGTGATATTCCAGTTTTGCGCATAAATCGAATTCGCACCTTTGATGGAAACATGGCTAATGTTGACAGAAGTAAAAATTTGGGGTGAACTATCCCTTTAAATCCTACAGTGTAAATGCAGCCTAATTTGTAAGTTTGTCTTGAGCTACAAGCTTCAGAAGATTTAGTCCGATTTATTACACTGGTTAATCAGTTGAATAAAGACATGCAGTATAGGTGAATTGGGTAAGCTAAATTGTCCGTAGTGTATGAGTGTGAATGGATGTGTATGGATGTTTCCCAGTGATGGGTTGCAGCTGGAAGGGTATCCGCTGCGTAAAACATATGCTGGATAAATTGGCGGTTCATTCCGCTGTGGCGACCCCAGATTAATAAAGGGACTAAGCCGAAAAGAAAATGAATTTTTCAGGTTAACTTAATCGATTTGTGTTGGGACAACATGAATGAATTGTGTGGAACCCTGCGTTTTTTACAGTGTGTAAACATGCGTGACATACTCTGTGTGAGTTTGAACTAGATCTTCATCCCTTCAGGACAAAAGCGTCTGTGTGTCTATATGGTCTGAAGAATGAAAAAAGGTCATCCGAGTCGAACTAGACTCTCTCAGTCACGCTAAAATGTGTTTATCGAAATAAATAAATGATTGATGGTTTATTGTTCAAGATGTTAAAGGAGTTGCCCGCCAAAAAAAAAATTAATCCCTTATGTCATCTTCTTGCGTTACTTTCTTCAGTTCACCTTGTAAATCTATTCACTCCCAATGCATTTTCTCCCCGTCCTGCTCCTTGCATCTGTCAACCTTTGACCTTTGACCCTACAGGAGTGAAAAGAAGCATGTGTCGAGCGTGAAACAGATACCATCACTATTTTCTCTCTCTTATTTTCTCCTCCTATATAAAGGTCAACTGTTTTGACCTCTCCAGCTTCATCTTATCGCCTTCTCCATCTGCTTTCTATCTCTGCGCTGATGTTTATCTATCTCGCTCTTCGTCATTTCGTTCCTTCTTTTCTGGATGCCCCCCCCCAACCCACCCGTTTGTCCACATGACTGCGTGTCCTCAGTGTTTGCTTGTTTGTCACATCTCTTTTTTGTCCTTGATTCATTCTGTGTCCTCCTGTCCATTCAGTATAGTGATGTATGCACAGCTGTTCTTGACGGAGCAAGCTTGAACAAAAAAAAAACATGTGTTTTCTTTACAAACCCCCCGTTGACGGTGTCTCGCCTCGCCTTTTCACTTTTTATGGGATCTGGAATCTTTACAGCCATGGTGTGTTTGACAAGTGTTCAGAATAATGCTAAAATGTGTGGTCAGATAAGGAGAAAACATCCAAATGAAATAATTCTGTACTTGTTGCTGAAAACGTGTATCTGCTCTATGTCTTTTAATCAGTATTGCTAAATCTATTTACATTTCTGAGTTTTTAATTATGTATGTTTTTAATTGTTGACAAAAGCATCTGCCAAATGATTCATTGCAAATAAAATAAATGTGATTGAAATAAAAAGAATGAATTTTACATTAAATATACAGTAAATGTATTGTATTGCATCGTATTTATGACATAATAACATATATATACATATAAAGGTTAGGTTAAGTTTACATAAGAGTGTTAGTATAGAAAGTCAAATCGAGTTTATTTAATTTTATTTTAATGTAATTAATTTCTGTAAGTACATGAAATTCATTCATTCATTTTCTTTTCGGCTTAGTCCCTTTATTAATCTGGGGTCGCCACAGCGGAATGAACCGC
>CAIGQW010054307.1:5413307-5436783 GCA_903798125.1 Danio choprae
GACGTTCTCCTAATATTAGCGTGCAAGTCGTTTTGCACAGGATGGAGTAAGGATTACATTTGCACATACTCAGGGCTAGGGTTGGTAAGGTTCCTATTAACTATTTTTTTTAATGCATCCTTCATAAAGTTAGTAAAGTGTTTTTTTACATTACTCAAGTGTAGTAGTGAAATAGTAAGTGTAGTAAAATAAGGTAATTATTCATTCATTCATTTTCTTTTCTGCTTAGTCCCTTTATTAATCTGGGGTCGCCACAGCGGAATGAACCGCTAACTTATCCAGCATATGTTTTACGCAGCGGATGCCCTTCCAGCTGCAACCCATCACTGGGAAACATCCATACACTCATTCACACTCATACACTACGGACAATTTAGCTTACCCAGCTTATCCATTTTAACATCCATTTTCTGTCATACTTCTATAAGGGAAAAAATCCAGCCAATTTCTAATACTCAAAATGGCAATGAAATTAGCGTTCTGAAATTAATAATCAGGGTATATTACTTTTTTTTTTCTTTGAGGCCTCGAACATCCCAAGATCCATTGCGCTCTGATAACGGCAGGACGTTTTTAAAAGAAAACTCCGGATTAAACGTATGAATTAGGTTTAATTTCACTTGGATGTCTAAACACATGTTAAAAAACTAAAGAAGTATGACATGTTTTGTTAAAAAGTGATTTTAGAGACAGTTTACATTTTATGTGTACATGTACGGATTAAAGGAAATATATTTCTAGCTTTTGTTATCTTGTTTTGCCTCCAGATTGCTTAAAATAAGTTTTAAAATCACTTTCACTTTGAAAAAAAAGTAATTAAAAATGTTACTACCGCTTATTAACGGCAGCTGTTCCGCTAGCTAAATGATGAGATCTGTCATCGGTATGCTAGGTCATCTCAATTTAAAAACGCTCGGTTCGGCTTGTGTGGACTTTGAAGGACTCACCTTTGAAGTCTGCATCATTCGGAGGATGCAGCCTCTGAAATGAGACAGAGCTTGTAATGAGACACACTTACTCATCTGTTGCATTTCAAATATGTTATTAAATGAACACAGTTACTCTCCAAAACTGCTTGCTTACATCCGAAATGTAGCGCAAATCTGACAAATGGAACATTTCAATCGAGGTCAGCCACACTTAGCTTTTGCTCAGACCGCTGAAAACCTGCCTGGGCAATGATCCGCAAAAGCTTGTATTTATCTGTGGGGATTTACTAATAGTGGGACAGATGGGATGGCTGTGAGGGAGGGTGAAGAGTTGAAACAGTTAAACATGGCTGTCCGGCACACGAGAGGATCCATATGGAGACAGGAGAGTATTAGTGTAGCGTTCGTGTATACAGAGGGGGGGAAGGGAGTCGGGTGACGGCTTTACCTCTCAAATCTTCTTAGCAAGTAATGAAACGGGTTGATTTTGATCACCCTGCTTCCCGTTTCGTGCGAGGATCTGTCTGAAGTTAATAGCAATGCAATTTGTTTAATGCGTTGCTTCCAGTTTGATGATTGCTGGAGGGTTTAAAAAATGAAAAAAAAAACTTTGAGATTTACTGCTTAAAGATTATTTCAGGAAGGGTTTCCGGTTGGCCGTTTCATGAGAGATATGTTTAAGTTTTCAACATTTTTATAGGTTTATTTTTGGTCCATTTCTGTGAAGAAAACAATATTAAGGTAACCACAAAAAATATAATGAATCGATCAATCAATTAAAAGTGATGTATGTAAGTTTTTGACTCTTCTAAAGCATATTCATTCATTCTCATTTCGGCTTAGTCTCTTTATTAGTCTGGGGTCACCACAGCGGAATGAACCGCCAACTTATCCAGCAAATGTTTTACGCAGCGGATGCCCTTCCAGCTGCAACCCATCACTGGGAAACATCCATACACATTCATTCACACACATACACTACGGACAATTTAGCTTACCCAATTCACCTGTACCGCATGTCTTTGGAATTGTGGGGGAAACCAGAGCATCCGGAGGAAACCCACGCAAACACGGGGAGAACATGCAAACTCCACACAGAAATTCCAACTAACCCAGCCGGGGCTCGAACCAGCGACCTTCTTGCTTCCCATTGCACCACCGTGAGGCTCATTCTAAAGCATAAAAATATCATAATATGTTTGCAGATATTTAAGAAACATGCCAAGTGAACATTCTTGTTTATCTAAAAAACTATGCTGAAGTCAGTTATTCAGCTTTGAAAATGTGAGTTACATGCTGGAACGACTGTCTTTTTTGGGGGTTATTTTAACCCGCCCAATGCCAGTTTAGCCAATTATGTTTCAGCACCCCGGGTTGCCTTGGTGGAAAACAGCATATTTCATTCATTCATTCAGAAAGGCTCTCAAAGCATGCGTCCGTGACCAAAGTGTGACCTCCGGTGGACAGTAGCAGACTCCGTAAGGAGATCCAGATTCAGAGTTCCACATGAGGTTATCAGTAATTAAATAATTTAAATATTGCAAACGTAACATTATGTGAACAGGTTACATTTTAACCCTGTGAGGAGATTTGCAGTGATAAGCAATTCGGCTGTTTGCACCAGACAAAACACGTCAGAAAATTAAATACAGCCATTCAGAAGCACAGAATATGCACTCCCTCACGAAATGGTAAGGTTTATAATCTAATTAATACATATTAAACCTCTTTAACATTATTAAATGTAGATGCTGAATCACGTGTTGGTTTTGACTCACAGTTCTTAAGTTCAATTTCAAACGGTTTATTTTATTTTCACAATCTGAGGTGAACTATCTGCTGCTGCTTTCAGTAGTATGGCAATAAATGTTATGTAAAAGGACATTCAAACTCACATTGTTAATATTTAACACTGAATAAAGCACATGAAGTGTACCTGGGGTGATCATTGTCAGTTTTCTGTTGTTCAGCTGCAAGAAATAGAAGCTGTTTCTAAAATATCAATTTGAGGAGTTGGTTAGAACAAAAACTCCTTTTAATATGGAGAATATTCTTGCCGTTGCTTTTATTTAGAACACCACTTAAATCAGCCTTTAGGCTCCATCGTCAGACTCGCTCCTTGGTCCTCAATCTGGCAACCTGCGCTTGCGTTTGTTTTGATCCAGGAATGGAATTTCTAGTTCAACCACTAGGTGTCAAACATACATACTGCACCTTTAACATTTTCAGTTTTATTTTGCAAGGATAGAGGTTATGGTTAATTTAACACATTTTTATTTTAATAGTTTTCAACTACGTTCAAAATTTGAAAACAACATACAAACCAGTTTCTAGATTAAACACATTTGCTTAACTGGACATTTTATTTAAAGGGCTGATATTAAGTCAGAAAACCTTACTGGTGGCTATTAAACTGATTTGTTTAAACTGACTGTTTACGCAGACATTAAAATTTCTCACCCTCATGTCGTTTCAAAACTTCTGAGACCTTCCCACACCTATATAAACATATATGTTTTCAAATTTATATATTTAACATATATAAAATTGGCTGTTTTCCTATATTATATGTATATCTATATTATATGTATATGTATATGTATAGGTTCGTTCCATGTGGGCTCTCACTTATTTGCCATACTTAAATTCCATAACATGCCAATTACATGTGATACCAATTTCAAGTGTTCGCACATACATACGTTTTTTTTGTTGTTGTTTTTTAGTTCTTAGTTATTGCCTTGATAATTGAAAATATGAGCTAGGCATCATGTATGACAATTGCCAAAGTAAAATATGAGCTATATAGGAGACATTTCTTGTATGTACATATAGGGCTTATATGTGGATATAAAGCAGCAATACAGGAGACCTATATGGCCTGTATGTGCACATGTATGCACTTCAATTTTGCCTATATGTGGCATATATACGCATATATGCAGCATATATATTATCATATATGTGCATATATATTGCATATGAGTTTCATATATGCGCATATATGCTCATATAGGTTCTTTCAATGTGGGTTTGTTCATCTTTAAAACACAAATTAAGATTATTAATTATATTTATATAATTATAATTATATGTTAGATGAAATCAGAGAGCTCTCTGACCCTCCATAAACAGCAAGGGTCACAACACGTTTAAAGCCCAGAAAGAAACCTATTTCAATCGTAAGTTTGTGCACAAAAAGAAAAATATATATTTTTGTCAGTTTCAGCTCAGTGTGCATTTACGAGAGCACTATGCACTGTATGCATCCTGCTGCTGACAGAAAATGCGGTGTTGCCTTTGTTACTAAAGAGTGTAAGTTGTGTGTGGAATCCGAGATATAGTGCAATGTGCATACAATGCAGAGCTCTCGTAAATGCATGCCCTGACCCAATCCTGAAGAGAAGAAACTATTTAATAAAGTCGATGTTTTTGAGTATGTGTGCGTGCGTGTGTGCATGTGTGCATGCGTGTGTGCGCGTGCACACAACAGTATTCTTTTAAAATTTTTAATTAATGACAGAATTTTCATTTTTTGGTGAACTGTCGCTTTAAGGTAACTGCAGCAGCCATCTAAAATTTCTCACTGAAATTAAAAAACATAAAGGCTTTCATGGTGGCACGGTGGTTAGCACTGCTGCCTCAGCAAGAAGGTCGCTGGTTCAAGTCCCGCCTGGGCCAGTTGTTATTTCTGTGTAAAGTTTGTATGTTCTCCCCGTGTTTGCGTGGGTTTCCACGAATAGTTGACGGCTCATTTCGCTGTGTTGACCTTTAAAATAGAGACTAAGCTGAAGAAAAATGAATAAATAAAGGCTTTCATAACCTAGCAAGTCTAGTGTTGCAAGCTGTTCACACAAAGGCAAAATGGTAATCAATACATTAAAATGATTATATCATGAATATCATTTTAAAATGATATTGCTTCTTTAAGACTATATAGTTACTGTGATTTACAAATTGCAAGTATAACAAATAACCGCAATTTCTCCTGTTTGCTTGAAGAAACATATTTAGCAAATATTAGATTCTTGCTGTTCATTTTGTCAGACTGCTTTTTTGAAAAATGAAATGTCTATGGCATTACTTCTTTTTGTACAAAGCAGTTGTGCATACATAATATTAGATACATAGGTGCTAGTTAACACTTTTAATTGACTGGAAAATATATATAATTGCTAGCATAATACACAAATAATTAATTGCTGGTATAATATAACAAATAATATAAAATACAAAGAAATAAAAAAAATCCACACGATGAATAAACACTGAAATAGTATTTTCTAGTAAAAAAAAAAAAACAGTAATCTTTATCCAATACAATACAATAGCCTTTATTTACATAAAATAATGTTTGACTTTGTACAGTGAAACTTTATGTATGGACAAAAATGGAATTAGGCTACTTCTGTGCGGGGGAAATATATAAAAACTAATTAAACTTATGCCCTGTGGCCTTAGGAAAACAGTGATTGCTTGGCAATATGCATTTAACTGGGTAAATACAGAAGGAAAAGATCCGGTTTTTGTGTGTTTTGTCCTACCCTGTCAGGTTTTTCTACCTCCCATTCAAAAAGTAGCACATTTTGATAATCTATTAGATTGTGCTACCAGAGTAAATTGTGATGTGGAGTGGTAAGATATGAGGCTGTAATATCACCTTTAAACCACCCAATACATAGAACCATCCAAATACATTGTTGGTAGCATAATCTGATGGGTAGGATCAAATGTACTGTATAAGTGCCCTACTTACTGCTATCAGCAGGTGGTGCTATGACTGAAACTGGCATTTATATTTGTTCTAAACAGGAATCCTATCCAACATTTGCAGTTTGGGGAACAACAGTTTTGTTTTTGATGGCATTAATAGCAAGCCTTAGCACTTAGCTACATTAAGAGTTACTAGCATGTGTTTCTAACATGTTTGGTGCTTGTTGGTTTATTTTAATATGTTCCTGGGAGTGCATTACAGTCTAACACATGATTTTCTATTGACACATTTGGTCTTTTTATTTGTTCTAAACAGGAATCCTATCCAACATTTGCAGTTTGTGGAACAACAGTTTCATTTTAATGGCATTAATAGCAAGCTTTAGCACTTAACTACAGTGTTGTTAGCATGTGTTTCTAACATGTTTGGTGCTTGTTGGTTTATTTTAATATGTTCCTGGGAGTGCATTACAGTCTAACATGTGATTTTCTGTTGGCCCAGGTGGTGCTATGATATTTAATCATTAGCACGAATATGCCTTAATTTGTTTAATTATATGTTATATATGTATATGTTTGTAGACATATTGCTACGGTTTAGCACTTAGCTTAGCACAATGTAGCTTAGCACCTAGTACAGCACCTGAAAACGTTTTGCAGATAGAATTAAAAATGGCTGACTTGTTTTTTTGTCTGAAGTGTTGTTTCATCTGTTTAGCAAATTTTGCACATTCATTCATTCATTTTCTTTTTCGACTTAGTCCCTTTATTAATCTGGGGTCGCCACAGCTGAATGAACCGCCAATTTATCCAGCATATGTTTTACACAGCAAACATCCATACACATACATTCACACTCATACACTACGGACAATTTATCTTACCCAATTCACCTATAGCGCATGTCTTTGGACCTAAACCGGTGCACCCGGAGGAAACCCACGCAAACACGGGGAGAACATGCAAACTCCACACAGAAATGCCAACTGACCCAGCCGAGGCTCGAATCAGCGACCTTCTTGCTGTGAGGCGAGAGCGATATCCACTGCGCCATCGTGCTGCCCCGAATTTTGCACATGTACAAGATATTTGTGAAGCACTTTCTGTCGGTTGGCACCATTTTGCTACACTAAATTCTGCTCATTCTGCCATGTACTGCTGGCATGTGTGTGCAATGTTGCAAGCAAATTTAGGCCATTCAAAAGGATTAACTTTAGAAAAGAATTATAATTATGGTAAACAGCAATTCCAAATTGAGGCACTCAAAAGAAGTGCATTTAACAGCATTCAATACAGTTTTAATGCGAGTGTCTAAAAAAACAACTTACAATATCTCTGGATTAAAAACCTATTTGTGTAATGGGGTTTTTGCCAATGTATACACATCTGTAAATGGCTACCCTTTTAACCCTTTTCACTTTTTTTTAGAAACAAACAGTTCAACAGCTCTTTGATAATTGCACACAGCATTTTTAGATCCATCTGCGCACTCCATGAAACTCAATCCTACAATTAGTCAATACACACTGCGGCGAGTGAAATCAAAATATGAGCGTGCAGTGGTCTGTCGAAGGTCTTTACCCTACAATAACGGAGTATTACCACCGTCTAGCCCTCCCTTCTAGTCTAGTCAGCTAGAGGCTTGGCGCAGATGGCAACAACCAGGATATAGACCTTAGACAGCTGGTACGGGTCTAAGCTCATAACGAAACGGATCAACGGGTACAACCAGCCACCGTGACTACGGACACTTTACAAACATTCTAGTCTGTGGTGCTTTGGGGAAATGGCTGGTCTTATTAAACGAAAATCACTGAAGGTTAAGCAGCTGCAAAGCTTCTGAGGTATTTAAAAACCCCCCCCCCCCAACTGTGCATAAGACTTCCTGGTGTGGATTAGAGGCTGCAGCTACATGTGGTGTTGTGGCTACATACCTTCAGTCAGTCAAAACCCAATCTGGTGCTGAGTTTTCCCTCTCTTCCCAGGCTGAAGAAAAGTGGATGATGGAGAGTGGGAGGCAAGGGCAAAAAAGAGATCAATATGAAGATAGCAAAGAGAGCAAAACGTTTGGAAAAACAGGAGAGAATGATGGGACAGATTAGCCGTTTAGATGAAAGCAGAGTTGAAAGAAGGACAAAATCAAGTTAGAAGACAGTCTTAAAGACGTATCACCATGGGCTCTTATTGAGCATCACACACACACTACGGCAGTGATTTTACTGTAAGCCAAAAAGGTGTATGTGTCGTTACCTTGTATTCCTTACATTGTGGGGACCACATTTTTAATCTCCTGAGGACTTTTTTGGATCATCACGAGGAAAACAGCTCATAAATCACATAGAATTAATTGTTTTTAAAATGTTAAAATGCACATTGTCTTCTGTGAGGGATGGATTAAGGAGTAAGGGTATAGAATATGCCGTTTCTACAGTATACAAATCATTACACCTATGGGAAGTCCCCATAAAGATAGATGTACAAGTGTGTGTGTAAAAGAGAGAGAAAGGTGACATAGTTTTGGATTTCTGTCACCAGAAATGTAAGCCAAAAGAGAAATCTGTGCTTTTAAAACTGAAATATTACTTAGACGTTACATTCCACCAGAGGAACACATTGGCTAACCCCTCCTTTGGCTCATAGTCTCTCAAAGGGTCTGTCTAAGCTGAAACATACCTAACCACTCCACTTTCTGGTTTCTAACCAATATGGCAGCAATTAAAGACATATGTGGATTTTCATATATGAAGCTCTCTCAAGCAGCATTTACCAATGTGCATATCTGCATAGCATCAAAACTTATTGGGCCTGTTTGGCTCATTTGAATTCTGACTAATATCATATTGAAAGGAAAATTGGGTCAGATAGCATGCATGTTAAATGAAAAGCAGTGATTTAGAAGCCTCATTAGTGTTCTGTGCAGTCTAAAAGTGCTGAACTGTTTCGACCCAAATTTGGTTAAATACGATTGGGTTAAAAACTGACTTTAAAAATGTAAGCCAACAACTGGGTTTGTCTATATTTATATAAGAATATTTTTAATTATATTGAAAAAATTAACCCAATGGTTGGATTTGTCCATAGTTGACCCATCGTTGGGTTAATACAACCCATAATTATTTAGAGTGTAATAATACACGAATACTTTAATTAAAGTTAGTTGACATCCAGTTTTGCAATGTTACTAAGACTCTTACAGACAGCAGAATTTCTAAAGAGGGGGCATCAAAATCGTGCAATCCAATGTTTTGGTGATATATTTGTGATGTATAAATCTATTTATTCCATGAAATTCTAGATTCTGATTGGTTGGAAGGTGTGCAATAAAGTATTTAATGCACAGGTCATTTTTGATCACAGTTCAAAATAACTGCGATTCCCTTTAACATTCGTATTAACCATAATAACTCAATGATAGTTGCTAGAGCCTCCATTCCTCTGTGTTCTCAAAGACAACAACACGTGCTTCACTAAGGACCCATTTTAAACGGGAATTTAAACGGGAATTAAACCAACTGTTTGAGAGGTAGCTAATGCATGTTACTATGAGTTATTAGAAATGGCCACTTCGAGTCATGCGGTTCTTTGCATCATGCATTTAAACCCCTTTATCGCACAGCAATCTGTTGATTACCCCTTACATAAATGATAATGACAGTACTTACATTTTGTTTATGTGCCATTCAGAACACTGCATAGAATGTTGCTGTTTAAATGTACAGTATACATGCACTTTTATTAGTTGCACTTTGCTATTATCAATTTGGACACACTTTTCCATCAAAAGTCTTAATTCTTTGTGGCACAGATTCAACAAGGTACTAGAAATGTTTCTTTGTTGGTTCATATTCAACTGATGGCATCACACAGTTGCTGCAGATTTCTCTTTGGCTGCACATCCATGATGTGAACCTCCACCTTCCAACACATTCTAAAAGTGCTCTTTTGACTGAAATCTGGTGACTGTGGAGGCCATTTCGGTTTAACAAACTCATTGTCATATAAAAAACAAAACTGTTTAAGATTATTTGATTATTTGCTAGAAGTAGCAGTCATAAGATGAGTAAACTTTGGTCATAAAGAGAAGGACGTGGTCAGCTACAATACTCAGGTATTTTTTTTAAATAAGGAGCTCAAACTGCAAAGCAAAAAAATCCTAAATTCCACTACCCTACCATTGGTAGCCTGAAACAAGGCAGAATGGGCTCCAATATCTGACCAACCATCTAAATCACATGTGTCAAAGCCAGTTCCTGGAGGGCCGCAGCTCTGCATAGTTTAGTTCTAACCCTAATTAAACACACCTGATCAAACTAACTGACTGCTTTAGGCTTGTTTGATACCTACAGATAGGTGTGTTGAAGCAGGGCTGGAACTAAACTCTGCAGGGCTCCGGCCCTCCAGGAATTGACTTCGACACCCCTGATCTAAATGCTATAGCAGAAATAGAGACTCAAACCTTTTCCACTCTTCTATTGTTCAATTCTGGTGAGCCTGTATGAATTGTGATCTCCTCTGGGGGGGTTAAGCTTTAATCATTTACATTGAGGTTCAATGGACTAGGTCTCTCTGCTTAATGAAAATTTAACTGAAGTAATGGAAATCCTACATAAATAGCTTCTTTTCATAAATGACCTGAATTCCTTTGATAGTCAAATGTTTAGCTAAACGGGGGCATGTGCTATAGTCTAATAATCCACCTTGCAAGACGACTAGTGGACAGTTTGAATAAGATGCTGCCCCCTACTGATAAAAAAACAACAACACACCTTAGTATATTATTTTGAGTGACATTAAGACTAGAATGGGATTCATTTTTAGAGAATTATTTATTAGAATTATTTATCACCAGCAGGCAAAAGCCACCACTCTCTCCAGCCAAACTGCACTCTTTTAAAGCCATTCCAAGGGAAGCGCATGAGTCAAACTCTTAAAAAATATTCTCTACAAAGCTTTAGTATGAATTTGCATAAGGTGATTTATAATGGTGGGGTTAGTGCATCACACACATACACACACATCCGATCGCATTAATATTGAGCAAAGCGGTGCACTTCCAATCTATTGCATTGAAGATTTTGGTTCTTCACTTAATTTAAGCTTTCGATATTTTCTTAGCATATGGGAATTCAAAACAACAATTTGTGTAAGCTATACGGTGAGTGTGCCCTAATAAATTACTCCAAAAAAGTACCAACTGCAGTCTAAAAGCCACTTTTTTAACCATCTAAGGCAAAACAGCAGAGAGAAGCATTTGGTCTGGCATGAGATGCATGTTGAGTAAATATCTTTGTAAATGCTCCACTTGACAGCTGAAAGAGTTTGACAGATCTGTCCTGAAAGCACATGGCTAGGGGTTAAAAGAACAGATGTTTACAATAGTATTGTGGCTTATAAAACGAGGCCTTGTATAACAGTCTGGAATTTCTGCTCTGTTTAGAGATTAATAAACAAAAATCACTTTAATACAAGGTATATTATATGACTATAATATACACCGAGTGGGAGGAATCTAGTATAAAAAAAAACTTTGAGGCACAATTTCCTACGTTGGAACACAGAGGTCACTGCTTATGAATTGGGAAATATATATATATATTTTTTGCATATAGTGTGTATATATATACTTATATAGGTATGTCGTTTAAATAGTTTTCATGGCTATATAGGTGGCAGCAAATTAATTGTATTGATTTTTAAAGTTTATAATTCAGCAAGCAGTGCCACAATAAAGGCCTCTCAGAACCAAAAGAAACATCAGCAGAGGTTTTACGTTGGGTGCAGTTAAAAACTTAAAATCGAGACTCTTAAAATCGAATTATAAAAACGAAGGTCAGTTCAGTTTTGTGACACGTGATTGTATGGTGACTCGTCTCACAGGGGTTTGATTTGCGTTACGATTGGCTACGAGCTCCTGTAGCTGCAGAGCCCCGCCTCCAATGAAACAGAACGCAGGGCACACTGGGGCGGAGCAGTCCACAGGCCCCTCCCATAGTGGACGGAGCGAATGGGCATCGTAAAATGTGACGCGCCCCTTCTCAAAGTCGAGACAAACTCCTAGTCTCGGTGGCAACGGATAAGTGACGCCGGTTGGCGAGGAAGGGCCGTTGCCATTAGTGAAGCCAGACTCTCTGTAATTGGCATTGCAGTGATGGGAGTTGACGGAAGAAGGCAGGTAGATCTTTCCCATGCCCATTGTGAGGAAAGCAAAAGGGGGAGGAGAATCTGATGAATCTTCAGCTCCACTGTCATGACCGCTGTCTGGATCATATCTGTAAAATGGAGTAGAATCAAAAGTTAGTGAGGTTATCCACTTTTCTCAGAAAGTTTGTATCACTTGGAGACACTGTGCTCTTTAAGTGGAGTTGCACTGTTCACGACAGTCTTCTCTACGCATCAGATATAGATGATGGAGACCCAGTCTCATTTACACCTGTTGTCTTAATCCATCGCTTTTGTCCAATTTGGACCAGTTTCCTCTCTTCTTTTTTATTTTTTTTAATGCATTTTTGTTTGTATGGGTTTCTGTAAGTATCAGAACTAAAAATAGAAGATTCAGCTTTTAACATTTTTTTCACCTTCAAATCAAACTTGAACTTTAAACAAATCTATGCTATTAAATGCAATGTTTTCATGGTATTGGTTATGTAAAACAATACAATTGAAAGCATTTGAATATTTTAAAGCCAACCCTTCACCTTAATAGATCATGAGACTTGATAATTGGACTAACCAGAGGACTTATCTCGACACACTAGAGATGCACCGAACTTTTGGCTACCAAAAATTGTCCGAAAATGGCATTTTTGCTTTTGAAAAGCAAGAGCAGCAGAGTGCAAGAATGTGGATATTTCATTCATGAACCTGTATATTTATCTGTGCATGAACCGCACACACGTCATGATCATCTATGTTGATCCTGGAACATAATTTTTGTTTGAAAATATAATCCATACCTATTCCCTACCCCTAAACCCAACCATAGCTGTATATTTTTCCCAAAATCAGAGAGGAATAATAGTTGGATAACAATCATGTAGAAGTGCACAAACCTAACTGTAAGCCTAAACTTAACATGGAAAGTAAACGTATCCCTTCATTCTGATTGGCTGATTGATGTTAGATGTTACACAGATGTTAGATGACATAGATGTTAATCCAGGAACATGTACTACTTGGTGAAATCAGGTTAAGGTGAACTGCATATGCTCATACGCTGACAGAACATTTCTATTCTAGTATAATTGTTCCTGCTGCTTGCAATAGTGCTACTGTGCTGTCATGGCAACACTGGTAAAATGACCTCTCTTGACTCGTTCGTATTTATTAAAATGTGTTTTTTATTGGCTTGAGGTTTTTTTATCAGAATAATCTAATATCAGTATAATCTGTTTAGTTCACTTCTAAAATATTATGAAATTATTTATTAACCCAGCAAACAATTGTGTGTTTAATAGACGTCTAATAGAAATCTTAACGTAGACAGCTTGGCTAAAACAAGGCTAAGCTTGGGCTGTCAGTGAAAATCTAATAGACGTCTAAGAATAGCCCAAAACTAGACTAGTAATCAAATAGACAGATTAGACTGACATTATATGTTTAGTCATTCATTTCTGTTTATTTGATGACTAGTCTTAGACGTCTATTAGATTTTCACTGACAGCCCAAATTTAGCCTTGTTTTAGCCAAGACGACTATGTTTTTCAAATTCATTCGACTATGAATTTTCATTTTGGTGCATCCCTACACACACCATATCAAAGTAGGTTTTAGTTATTTGGAAATGCCAGACAAACACTGGTTGCACATGCCTTCTTTTAGCAGTGTGCGTCCCCCTAAACATCAAAAGTTTTGAGTAAATGACCCATGACTCCCATGACCCATAAGATTGAGTTCCCAAACATCAGATACAGTGCCTATTGAATATCCTCATACCCTGTGAAAATCTAAACCTTTACTCACATAAAACCCTGCTTTCAGAAGACCTTCGGGATAAAGTAGAAAGGCACAGGTTAGGAGAGGGCTACAAAAATATTTCAAAATATTTCAAAGGCTGGAAAAGTTATTTGGAATGTAATTTGATTTCAGGCTTTGACAAACAAAGGTATCACTTCAAAGGGGTATGATGATTTTATATAGGCACTTTATGTTTTTCTGAACAGACATGATAGTGTTTGTAACTGCAACTCCTTCATTATGTTAGCATAAAGAGCTGCAGTGTTTTTTTCTGATTGCAGCAACTTCTATTTTTCTTACAGATCATTCTTGTCCCTTAATTATTAGAGTGGGTCTTTTCTGTCTTCTCCCTTTATTCACTTCTGAAATTGAGTTAGTACCTTGGACTAGCCATGTCTTGAGGAAGATGAAACCACTCTTGAAGTTTTGACTCCAGGCCTACGCCAACCTGAAAGAAAACCCAGACACAAATTAAACATTTAGAAAAAAACAAAAATACAGAGGAGACGTTTATACATACAGTTGAAGTCAGCATTATTAGCCCTCCTGAATTATTAGCCCCCTTGTATAATTTTTTCCCCCCAATTTCTGTTTAATGGAAAGACGATTTTTTTAACGGAAACACATTTCTAAACATAATAGTTTTAATAACTAATTTTTAATAACTGATTTCTTTAATCTTTGCTCTGACGACAGTACATAATATTTTACTAGATATTTTTCAAGATATTATTATTCAGCTTAAAGTGACATTTAAAGACTTAATTAGGTTAATTAGGTAATTATATGTATAATGATGGTATGTTCTGTAGACAATCAAAAAAAATATATAGCTAAAGCGGGCTAATAATATTGACCTTAAATTTATTAATTTATTTTTTATTAAAAACTGCTTTTATTCTAGCCAAAATAAAACAAATAAGGCTTTCTCCAAAAGAAAGAATATTATTGAAAATTCCTTGCTCTGTTAAACATCATTTGGGAAATATTTTAAAAAGTAGTAATAGTAATAATTTTTGACTTCAACTGTATATATTTTTCCTATTTGAGAACTTGCCTTGACCAGATATGAGCCGGGCTCCACTGAGCATGCCCAGTAGTGCCGTCCCTGTGTTATGGCCACATCTCCCACCAGCAGATCCGCTGTCAGGTGGCAGGAGGTCAGTGCCCGATCAGCGGCCTGCAGCAGAGAGAGACCGGGGACACTGCGGGCACAGCGCTGCTCCTTACTCACCACCAGCCTGTCCGCGTGCAGACCCCAGCGAGAGTCCAGGTAAAAATTCAACACTGTCGGAGAGGCCAAGGGAGACAACAGCAAGGGAACATGGGAGAGTTTGGAGGAGAACAGAAGAAGAGGGGAAAGAGGGACATAGAATTAAGGCACCAAACAAAGGGAGTTAAGGGTGGGTGGAAAAGGGAGAAGAGAAGTATAGAATAGGAGATATACTGTATATGCAGAAGGAGGACATAGCATATAAAACAGCAATCAGGAAAACAGTAAACAAGGAAAGAAGACAAAGAAATGCAGTAGGGCTGGGCCGATAAACGAATCGCGGTATAATTTATGTCAATAACAATGATAAGCTCTGGACTTACTTTACTTTATATTGATCTAAGAGCCAATCACACAGCAGAAATGTACAGCAATGGGATATCAATGTGTTGATATTAGAGATGCACTGAATTTTCGGCCATCAAAAATGATCAGCCACAGAAAATAGGTTATGCTATTTAATGGACCCTCTCATTTTTGTGGCTTCAGCCATTGATGGTATACTCTTTTGAAATCTGGAAACATTAACAACTGATATCATTCATTCATTCATTTTCCAGCTGCAACATCCATACACACCCATTCACATTCATACACTACGGACAATTTAGCTTACCCAATTCACCTATAGCTCATGTCTTTGGACTTGTGGGGGAAACCGGAGCACCCGGAGGAAACCCACACAAACACGGGGAGAACATGCAAACTCCACACAGAAACGCCAACTGACCCAGCTGGGGCTCGAACCAACGACCTTCTTGCTGTGAGGCGATTGTGCTACCCACTGCGCCACCGTGCTGCCCAACAACTGATATCGAAATATATATCATTATTGTTCAATATGGAAAAGAATTAATTGAGATTGCATTATTTCCATATCGCCCAGCCCTAAAATGCAGTCTGGGAATAGCAGGGAGAATCAAGACTGCAAAGAGGAAAACGATTTGCATTCCAGCAGAAAGGCCGAATTTTTTCAAACGTATATTTTCACATAATCTTAAAAATATATTTCCTATTAAATAATATGGTGTTTGTAAGATTTTTTTTAATCCCTTATACTAATAATTCAGTGTTTTTTCATGATTGTATGCTGAATAGAAAGTTAAAAACAGCGTACAAATCTATTAATCTTATCATAATTTCATTTACAAAAACATTTAATAATCACAGACCTTTGAATAATTCTGTATATATTCAGTAATGTGTATTTTTTGAAGCGTTTTCATCTAGTAACTTATTATTCTATGTAATATACATAAATGAATAAATAAATATTGTTATAAATGTTATAAAATTAGAAATTTTGTTATAATTGACATAAATGAGTTATCTACTCCTAAAAATGTTTTGGAATAATCTAATGTTGACATTTCACGGGGGGAACATCTGCCTTCTGTTTGGAAGTTGCAAATCTTTGATTATCATTTGTAACATGGGCCTCCATTTAAAGTGTTAATAAGCATTATGCAGCGTTAAAGATGCTTCTGGCCACATTTACAAAGCGGATGGGTTGACATTCACATCAGAACAGAATATTTCACTACATCGAGGGTTTTGCGTTAAAAATAAACATAGAAGTGGTGTAAATAATAAATGGCTCAAATAATGCAGATATGAGGGAACTATAAACAAGAACAAAGCAGAAAGACTTTCAAGGGCTATAAAAAGGGAACAGGGAAGGTGGCAGTATAGCTGTTGTCATTAAAGCTGGGAAACAAAACATGGAAAAACCGAAAGCTGTAGAGACAAAAGAGAAGATGGGGATGGATAAAAATAAAAATAAAAAAGAATAGAAGAAAGATGAGCAGATGAGTATCATTTGGGAATGAGTTCTGCTTCTACTATGTCTTGCGTTGAAGAGAAAAGTCTTACCTGGAGCTGGTGGTGTGTGTAAATATACTTCCTCGCTGTATTCTCCAAAGCCGGCCTTATTGCAGCCTCTTACTCTGAGCACATACACACTGTCCATCTCCAGCCTGTCAATCACAGTGCAGGTCCCGGTCACCTCCTCCAATCTCTGCCAGCCCCAGCGAGCAGCAGCCAATCCCCCGCGAATACCCCCTCTTGCCCCGCCTCCTGGCACTACCCCTCGGCGCCGGAATTCCACTGAGAAATGCCAGGCGGGAGTGGAGTCTTGAGGCAACCGCCAACACAGGAAGAGCTGGTCGTAGGCAAGGGTCCGCTGGGTGTCAATTACAGGTGCGAGAGGGGCTGATGGGGTAGGTCATATTGATTAGTTTGCAAACAGAGTTGGGGATAAATAAGATTACATTTTGCAGGTAAAATCTTATTTTCAACATATCTTATTGCTTACTTTTCAATTTATATAATCACTGATAAATACAACTGAAACAATGTGGGATTTGTGGAATTTCATACTTTTTGGACATTATACTAAACGTATCCCTACATACTTCTGCAGAGTCAAATTGAAATTATATTTAAGGCCTGCAGGATTTAAATGAATGCAAATAAATGTACACTTAGTGTCCCTATAGACTAAATAAAAATAAAATAAACTGGATAAAGTTAATCAAGACAAACCTGGTTGAATTAAAAACAACCAGTGTGTTTCTAGAAAGCTTCAACACATTGTCAGCATGTTACTGGAATCTTTTTGCATCTTATTAGCATGTTAACACATTGTTAGCTTGTTTGTAGCATATTTTAACACGTTGGTAATTATTACTAGCGTGTTTTTACATGTTGTTTGCACGTTAGCATATTGTTATCAGGTTTCTATCATATTTCAACACATTGGTATAATGTGTTGCTAGCCTAGTTTTGCATGTTGTTAGCATTAGCACATTGTTAGCATGTTTTTAACATATTTCAACACATTGGTAATGTGTTGCTAGCTTGTTTTTTGCATGTTGTTAGCATGTTAACACATAGTTAACATGTTTAGCATAATTCAACACATTGGCAATGTGTTACTATCTTGTTTTTGCATGTTGCTAGCATGTTAACACATTGTTAGCATGTTCCTAGCATATTTCAACACGTTTGTAATCTGTAGCTAGCTTGTTTTTGCATGTTTTTAGCATGTTACTAGCGTATTTCAACACATTGGTAATATGTTGGTAGCTATTTCAGCATGTTGGTATTATGTTAAACACATTTTTATTGTGCTTCTAACATGTCCCAGCACATCGATAACATGTAGCTAGCTCATTTTCTCGTCGCTTTGTTTGTTGATTGTTGGTATGCTTCTAGTATATATAAACACAAGGTAAAATGCTGTTAGCTTGTTTTGGCATTAATGCTAGTATGTTACAATGCTAGCACACTGTTACTAACAGGTTTTTATTATGTTGCTAATATTTTAGCTCATTCCTAACATGTTTCCTGCAAGATTTGCTTTCATAGGACTCATAGGATAGGATGCATTGTGGAGATGATAATTTCATGTGCTTCTTTTAACATATACCTTATAACACCTTATAGATGCACAGTTTTTGAGTAGTATTTATAAATCGTTCATATGTATTTGTTATTTTTCTTACCCTGAATGAAGTTCAGGTCAGTGAGGAGTTTGAGCTCTCTGGAAATATCAAGCTGGAAGTGACGAAATGAGGGATCGGCAGAGAGAGAGAAATGCTGCATAGATTCAATAGACTGGGCCAATCTGCACAAAAGAGAGATAAAAGTCCAGCGTTTTCAGAATTGGGGAACAGACACCAGTATTATCAGTGGACAGTGGGTCAGTCAGTGGGGACGCACCTGTTGTGTGTTATTCTAGCTGCGTGAACAAAGCTCGATGGGTCGTTTTCTTTGAGCAGCTCTTGGGTGAAAGCCATCAATCCGGCATGCTCCAGCAGGCTGCGTTTTTCGGCCACCTGACTGGACAAAGCGTCTGCCCTTCTCTGCCGTGAGCCTTCCAGAGCCTGCGCCAGCATTGTCTGCCTCTCGGTTAGCAGCGCCATTATCTCCTTCACACAGTGAGAAAGCTGCTCTTTGGCCGATACGCTGTTCACCTGCATTCATGCACACAGACAAGTGCTCAGTGCATCAAACATCTGCTTTGCTTTTGTGTGAGATGATGGAAAAGGTGGATGTACCTCAGTTTGAGTGACCGCGTTCTCCAGTTGTGTGATCTGAGTCAAAACCATGTCCTGATTGGACAGGATGTAGTTCAGCTCCTTGGTGATCTTGTCCTGGAGTTTACAAAAAGTTTTACATTTTAGTTACATTTATAAAAGTTACATTTTTTTTGTCTAAATTTGCAAAAGTAGTTTTCTTAATTTTATGTAGCCTCTTAATGGGATAGTTAACCCAAAAATGTAAATTCTGTCATCATTTACTCTTCCTTCACTTGTTCCAAAAGTAATTGAGTTTCTTTTGTTGAACACAAAAGAAGATTTTTTGAAGAATGTTGGAAACTGGTAGCCATTGACTTTCGTGGTATTTTTCCCACTGCTATGGAAGTCAGTGGTTACCGGTTTACTACATTCCTCAAATTATCTTCTTTTGTAATCAACAGAATAAAGAAACTCAAAGGTTTGGGTTTGGGTCCACTTCAGGGTGAATAAATGTTGAATGAATTAAATTTTTTGGGTGAACTGTCCCATTATATGCAAGTAATCTATCTACCTTAATGTATAAATTATGGATGAAATAATGGGTGTACACTACATTTATGTCAAATGAAACATACTCTGACCTGTACTTAATAAAATATGTTCTTAAATATTTATAAAAAAAATTTCTTATCATTTATATTATTTAAAACGTCTTGCTTACAAAAGGGTAAAACATTCAAAAGCCATTCATTGTGAATGTTCATTTTTGTAAGCTCGTTAGATTAAAGAAAAAACCATCCTTGTTAGAGAAAAATACCCACAATGGCGCATGTTTACCTGTAATTTCCTAGCTTTCAGTAGTAAATTGAGTTGTACCTAGTAGTACTGAATAATACTAACATAACACTGTTTCATACAATTAGTTACTGCTTGTACATTGCAATGTCCCCGCCAACTGGTGGCGCTGTTGTTGCATTTAAAAGAAAATCTGAAATATCTTTCACCACATTTTCTCCACATTTGCATATACAAGAAAAATGATGCATGATTAAAATAGAAGTGAAATTATAAACAAACCTTAAGAGTCTGGTAGGCTTGGGTGACGGGTGCAACTTTGTGACCCGCATGGACTCGACGCAGTTTACAGAGAGAGCAGAGAAGCATCTGACATGACTTACAGTAATACTGCAGCCTCTCCTGATCGTGTTCTGGGCATGTCAGCACCTACAGAGACAGAAACAAATTCATGATCATCTGTTGATAATAACGTCTCATTTGCATCTGCAAATGACTTATTGGTAAGCCCCTCCCCCATGAATGCAAATGGAGTTGAGTATCAACTGCATGGGGAGCAGAACTGGGACATCTTTTTCATGGCTAAAATCAACAAGATGGTAGTCCTTCTATGTAAAAAAGACACCAACAAAAAAAACATGTTTTTTTTAGACTTACTGGGTTTCCATCATCCTGTGTTAATACATATTTTGAAGCATCTCATGAGAAAGGAGTGATGTAAATGTCATTCATTCATTCATTTTCATTTCGGCTTAGTCCCTTTATTAATCTGGGGTCGCCACAGCGGAATGAACCGCCAACTTATCCAGCATATGTTTTACGCAGCGGATGCCCTTCCAGCTGCAACCCATCTCTGGGAAACATCCATACACACCCATTCACACTCATACACTACAGACAATTTTAGCTTACCCAATTCACCTATAGCGCATGTCTTTGGACTTGTGGGGGAAACCCACGCCAACACGGGGAGAACATGCAAACTCCACACAGAAACGCCAACTGACCCAGCCGAGGCTCGAACCAGCGACCTTCTTGCTGTAAGGCGAACGTGCTATCCACTGCGCCACCGTGAGGCCCATGTAAATGTCAAATTTTGAATAAAAATCTCTTAATTCACAAAAAAAAAAGTTTTTATGCTCGCATGAGGTGATTTTGGACTTGACAAGGCTTAATGTGAATAATGGGAGATGGAAATGCATTTGCCAAATAAACTCTGGCGTAGCATAATAGGCCAATTTCACAAGAACCGGAAGCCCGTCGCCGCTGAGTAAATTTACTTCCTCTACAGTGACAACTAACGCTTTTTATGCCGAGGAAACATGGAAAGATTCTTCACAACATCTCTCTCCACTCTGCCGCAAATTAAGTTTGAGGACATCAGTCGAATTGTTGCAGAAAATTCTTCAACTACAGGGTCGAGACTGAAGAAGAGTTACAAATTCTTTGTTGAAGAATTTATTCATGGATATCAGGGTAAGTTTTGAATCAGCTACTATCGCTAGCATATCGTTAACGTTAGCATGTTTTAATAAAGTTACGGTTTTTCTAAATATGTTATATGATATATGTTGATTACAGATATGTTGACCTATTTTCACTGTTTATGCATGCTTTGTCAAATGTAGTCGACAGCACGGTGGTGGTCAGAGCTAGATGCTACCGGTCAATGAGGAAAAACGAGGAACCCCACACACTGGAGGTTATATGTAATCTGCCGGTTGGCTTATGATGCAGATTAGCTATCATTGTTCTGATAGAAAGTTCAATTATTTTTTAACATAACTGCTGTTGCAGTTTTTAAGTGTTCTGGTGTAATATACTTCGCTTCTGTGGTTGCAGGCTAATTGCAGGTTTTCCACTGTTGTCATTTTTCCGGTGTTAACACTAGAACTACCGAGACGGTAATTTTAACAGCTTCTAATGTTTGCAATTGAATAATTTTGTTGAATTAAAACACACATTTATTGTTCTAAGACTTTCATTAAATATGAGACCGGTCAGAATGACTGCTCTGGTCATTCTAGTAGTTATACAGTTCTGGTAGTTCCAGTGTTAATACAACAGCACTTTTTCAGTGTTTAATATTGTTCCTGACTCGTAGTTTTAAAGTACATTTTGTTTTTTTTTACAGATGGTTTTGGAGTCTCGTGGAGAGCCTAGTATCTATCTATGGTTTAAACATTGCTGCATTAGGGTTAATTCACACAAATTATATTACTAATTACTCGCCTTGTTACTCACACCTGTGAACTAACCCTTTAAAATTGTAACCATGATAGATAGAGATAGATGTATATGTGTATATATATGTATGTATATGTGTAACTAATTTTATATTGTTTTACAACTATCTATTTTTAAAGTACTGTTGTAATTGTAAACTTTCATAATGTATCACTTCAATTTTACAATTCTGTATTAATTTTGAAATCTAACAATGAAATGTGTAAAATAACAACTGGACAACAGAACAACTGTATGATGTATGTTTATTTTGACCAATAACAATTATTTAAAAAACGAAGTATTTTCAATTTAAACTGTCCTTGTTATTTTTTTGTTCAATAAAAGTAACAAACGTCGGCCCTTCATCTCTTCTAATAGCATATACCCACTTTTGTCTTTGATGGTCATTTGTTGGAAAATCGTGAACTCAAATACGGTGGTTTTTGTTTCGAATTGCTGCACTTGGGTACACAGCAGAACGCCTTGGTCCTCGACTGTGCTGCCATTGTTTTTACCGGAAGGAACTTTACCCAGGGGCGGCCATAACCGGAAGTAACGAACGCGGAAGTGTGAAATTGGCCTATCAGCTGTTTCCGTTATGCTTGCTTTGTTTACTATTGGTTACTAGGTTACCAATACTACAGTCAGCCACTCTAACAACTATTGTAGATGGAAACGTACCTGTTCACATTTGGGACTTCACATTAGGATGGAAACCTGGCTACCCATCATTTTAAGAGCGTTAGCAACAGTTCCTGATTATTCTGTTTCTTGCAGAAATACATCATATTTTGGAAGTAAGTGCAGTTTCATTTTGAATTATTTGTTATCAGATCCTGGACCTCAAGGAATGAGAGGTAATCGGGTTATAATGGTTGATGCTCACCTTTGGCCTGAAGTTGAGTGTGGGCTGGACATGTTCGTGCTGGGCGCGAGGAGTGCCCCAGGGGTGGTAGAGTTTGAAGCACTCATTGCAGAAGCTGGCTCTGCAGTCTGCGCAGCCTTTAGTGGCCTCCAGGGCCTGTGGGGGTTTACAAAACTGACACATCACTGCCACACTGCCCAGACTCACTGTGTGTCTGTACCTATAGTCAGCAGAAGAAACAGACAGAGAGATTCTTTAGTGAGATATTCTTTTGTTTCTTTGTCTGTAAATATGTATGTGGTTTTAATCAGACTAAATATATTTAATTTTTTATTATTTTTTTTATAATTACGATTTTATTCAGATTATATAACCATACTGGATTAATTGTAAATTCTATTTACAAATATCATGTCGGTAATCAAATATGTAAAAATTTGATATGAATGTTGAAATTACATTAAAAGTAATTAGTATAAACAAGTATAAATTGAAGATTATATTATATTATATTATATTATATTATATTATATTATATTATATTATATTATATTATATTATATTATCATAATGCATTACTATAATAACATTGAACATTAAACATGTTTTTAAGAGGCAATAGATAAATAAAAGTTTAAATTATGAAATGTTATAATATAATATAATATAATATAATATAATATAATATAATATAATA
>CAIGQW010054307.1:5444375-5458016 GCA_903798125.1 Danio choprae
TTATTATTATTATTATTATTATTATTATTATTATTATTATTATTATTTCTCTATGTGAAATTTACCAAATAGAAGATACATTTTAATCGCATTTATCCAGTTCAGATTATTGTATGTTGTAGATGTTGCTGTACAATCAATGCCAGCTCATAGAAAATATATATATTGTGCAATTTCTGATGCTTCACCGGTGTGCATCATTTTGACTTCATCAATCTGTATTGAACAGACAAAGTCCGAGTAACTCATGCACTATGGTATGCTGTGCTTTAATCACTGAGTTGCTCAATATCCCTGATAAGACCCATGGGTGCGGCTATAGCCTATAAAGTCTTCAGAGAGATAACGAGCATTTCTCAAATATTTCACTCAGTCGCCCAAACGGTAAGCCTTTATTCTGATTTACCTTTTAGCATTTGTAATGCCTGTTTTGTTAATATTAAATTCATATTGATCTTCTATAGTGCTTGACCTAAGCATTGCGCAGCCATGCCATCCGAACTAGAGACCGCCATGGAGTCCCTCATCATGGTTTTCCACCGATATGCTGGAAAAGAGGGCAAGAGCGGCACCCTGACCCGCCGGGAACTCCGAACACTAATGGAGCACGAGCTCTCTGGGTTCCTTAAGGTGAATATCTTCTCGGAGATACTCGACTCTTATCTAAAAACTTCATTTTCTAAAGGAATAGTTCACCCAAAAATGAAAATTCTGTCATAATTTACTCACCCTTTACTTATTTTAAACCTTTCAAATGGTCTGTTGAACACAATAGAAGATATTTTGAAAAATGTTGGAAACCTGTAGCCACTGACTTCCATATATTTTGTTTTTCCTACTATGGAAGTCAATGGTTTTCAGCATTCTTCAAAATATCTTCTTTTGTGTTCAACAGACAAAAGAAACTCATAAATGTTTGGATCCAATCAGGGGTAAATATATAGTGAGTAGCTTTTAATTTTTTGGGTAAACTAGATATTAAGAAAACAGACAGCTGTTCTCTCTCATTTCTTCAACATAATTTAACTCTTCTCTTCCTGCAGTCTCAGAAAGATCCAACCACCATCGACAGAATCATGAAAGATCTGGATGCCAACGGGGACGGCGAGGTGAACTTTGAGGAGTTTGTGTCTTTGGTCCTGGGTTTGTCCATCGCCTGCGAGGCTTGCTACAGGATGGATTTAAGGAAAACACAAACCTGGAACCTTTGAGTTTGTGTATGTGTGTGTGTGTTTGTGTGTGTATTAGTATCGGATGAACACCATAAAAACTTCCTTTGCTGTGAGGTTAAAGTACAGTGGGTGTGTACGACAGGTCTTAACATTCTTTGGCCTACAAACAGTATTTTTTCTTGAGCTTGTCCGTGCTAAAAACAGAGGATGATTTTATTTAAAATAAAGCTTTAATATTCAGAAGCCTTCATGTGTGCAATTGTATTATTAAAATGTGGTTAAAGACCAAGTTATTAGCCCTCCTGTCAACTGTTTATTCTTTTTCAAATATTTTTAACAGAGCAAGAAGATTTATTTCATAATGTTGTCTTCAACTGTTCATTCATTCATTTTCAACCGCTTTTCCGGGGCCGGGTCGCGGGGGCAGCAGTCTTAGAAGAGAAACCCAGACTTCCCTCTCCCCAGACACTTACTCCAGCTCCTCCGGGGGGATCTCGAGGCGTTCCCAGGCCAGCCGAGAGACATAGTCCTTCCAGCATGTCCTGGGTCTTCCTCGAGGCCTCCTCCCGATGGGACATGTCTGGAACACCTCCCTAGGTAGGCGTCCAGGAGGCATCCGAAACAGATGCCCGAGCCACCTCAGCTGACTTCTCTCGATGTGGAGGAGCAGCGGCTCTACTCCGAGCTCCTCCTGGGTGACAGAGCTCCTCATCATATCTATAAGGGTGCGACCTGCTACCCTGCGAAGGAAACTCATTTCGGCCGCTTGTATCCGAGATCTTGTCCTTTCGGTCATGACCCAAAGCTCATGGCCATAGGTGAGAGTAGGAACGTAGATTGACCGGTAAATCGAGAGCTTTGCCTTTCGGCTCAGCTCCTTCTTTACCACAACGGACCGGTACAACAACCGTATCACTGCTGCCACTGCACCAATCCGCCTGTCAATCTCACGTTCCATCCTTCCCTCACTCGTAAACAAAACCCCAAGATACTTGAACTCCACCTGGGGTAAGGACTTTCCTCCAACCTGGAGATGGCAAACCACATGTATATATTCGTATATGCAGTATATTATTCATACCCTGCTAGTTATTCTCTCACTTTTCCTTATTAAAAACTAGTTAATGATTAATGCAAAACCCAGCCTGCCTTGTTAGTAATTATTGAAGTCAGAATGTAATAAAAATGTTTCTAACACACGAAAGATTGTAATCTAAAGCATAAAATACTTTATTTTATCCTATTATAATGGATATTTGAGTAAAATTGCTTCCTGAACAAGAAACGATGTATAACAGGACTGGGTAATGTAGAATTCTGTAGATTTTATGTGAGTGACAGATTGCCCCGCCCACCTGTAAACATGTCATCAAAGAAATGGCTCTATTCAAAATCACGTACTAAATGGTTTATTAATTTATTCTGAACATACTACATTGACCATGTTGTTACTGTTAAATGACTTAAGGGTGCCAGTTACATCTTCACAGCTAATCAAAATCATCCTCTTCTGTGGCCTCATGGTATAATATATCCATTGTAGTGCACTTCAGAATTTAGCAGGATTAATTTTTGCATCACCGTACTCTTTTACGATATATAAAATGACATTTATTTTATCACATACCGTTTTCAGCTATTACTAGGCACGTTTATGCGATTTTGGAGTTATTACTAATGACTAATTATGTACGCAGAGACAAATTAGTTCATTAAAAAGAAAAAAATTCATTCATTCATTCATTCATTTTCATCTCGGCTTAGTCCCTTTATTAATCAGGGGTCGCCACAGCGGAATGAACCGCCAACTTATCCAGCATATGTTTTACGCAGCGGATGCCCTTCCAGCCGCAACCCATCTCTGGGAAACATCCATACACACTCATTCACACACATACACTACGGACAATTTAGTCTACCCAATTCCCCTGTACCGCATGTCTTTGGACTTGTGGGGGAAACCGGAGCACCCGGAGGAAACCCACGCCAACACAGGGAGAACATGCAACTGATATATATATATACACATATATTATGTCAAAACAAACTTTTATTTTGGATGTGATTAATCACGATTAAGCACTAATCTTTTTTTGTTTGTTTTGCTTCTCAAAGTACTCATAGTTGTTGACTTACATATTTCCAGTCACCAAAGATCCCTCATTTTACTTCAAATCTTCTTTAATGTTTCACTTTAAATAAAATCACTGTCTTGCACAGCTTGAGGATGAAAAATGTAACAGCAAATCTCCAGTTTTGGGAGAATCTGGTTTAAGCCTTCTCTGGTAAGAAAAGCGTGTATGATAAGCTCTTAAGCACAGCGGTTGTTTTTGCAGGTGAACCACATTGCCTTGTTATCACAGGTTTAGGATACACAGGGCTTTGCCAGTGTTGCTAAAATTAACACATGTATTTGCTTCGTTTGCACTGCTGAAAAAACAAAACGCAAACCAGGCCATCAGCAAACGAATTATTGCCTTCTGAAAACAGTTGTGTCCTTTGTGCCACAAGGGGGCAGAAAACACCAAATAAGATCCAAACTGCATCACTGATATACACTTTGCAGGAAAATTAAAATTGAAATTAAAATATTAAAATATTTGAATATTTAAATGAACTCGTACTATCTGAACTTCGGTACAGAATCCACTAGATGTCGCTCTGGCTTTATATTTAAGTGTTGACGAGCCTTATGTTCTTGTGAGTTCATTTTTAATTAATTAACTTGTTAATTAATGGTAGTTTATCAATTTCAGATCTCACATAACAAACATTTTTATATAAACGATCAAAATGCACCACTTATTCTGCACATAAAGTGTGAACACTATACGACTGGTTGCTTCACTTTGGGTGAGAATTTATTGCAACATATATAGACAGAAAATGTTAAACTTTAAATGTATAAATAACAAATACATTCATACAGTCATAAATACATTAAATATGTCATAACTATGTATAAAATAGATTGTTATTCTTTATATGTTTTACAATCTATTATAAATAAAACTCAAAATGCGTCGTAAATACATTGTAATATTACACACTGTATAATATAATAATAATTATTGGTGTTCATAGTAGTAGTAGAAGTATTGTTGTAGTTGTGATTATTATAAAACTAAAAATATTACAACATGGAAAATATTCTGGGAGGCAAATTCTGAAAATAAATTTAAATCTGAATGTGAAAGCTGACTATGGTCAAAACGGATGCTAGAAATATTAAAAGAAAACCACAATAATCATGAACTGTTTTTATTAACCAACATGTAGAAAAAAAACTAGAATAGAGAAAAAAATATTCAATATTGAAACATTTATATGTAGCCTGTATATGCGATTTTAAGATAGTTTAGACAAACAATTGTTTCTGTTGTTTACACAAAAGCTATAACAAATTTTAGTGTTAAATACAAAAATAAAACACGAATGTACGAATAAAAACGTTTTCGAAACTACTATTCATGTCACTTTTTCGTAATTAGCTGAAATCACTAGTGATTGCGACTTTTATTCAGTCGTCATTCAGTTGTGTCCTGTAAACGTATAGCAACAGGATATCCTGTTACATAATTCACCAAAACAAAGTGACAGTCTCCACATTGGCTCTCCAGAGACACCGCACACACTCTCGGAGAAAGTGAAAGAAGTCTTGTGATGGTTGGGCGGGTCAAGCGTATTTCTGGCTTGTTGTTTTGAAGGCCTACGGGAGGAGAGAGGGTAAAAAAAACGAGTTAAAGATGGCGGAGATCGAAGGAGATGAGACCGTTCGGCCCGCTCCTCCGTCAGTGCTCCCCGCTGTGCCTCGCGTTAACAGCTCGGGGATGCTCGGTTCCGGGAGCCAAACCCCGACCATGGTGGCTTCTGGACCGCGTGTGGTTCGAATAATAAAGTCGGAGTCGGGATACGGATTCAACGTCCGTGGACAAGTGAGCGAAGGCGGCCAGCTGCGGAGCATTAACGGGGAACTGTACGCTCCTCTCCAGCATGTCAGCGCGGTGTTACCCGGCGGAGCGGCAGACCGGGCCGGTATCGTGAAAGGAGACAGAATACTAGAAGTGTAAGTCATTTATTTTCCGTTTTATCTCTCTTTTTAACTCTGGGAATTAGGCTTACTGTGCTGTCAGTCAGTCTGACGTTACCGTTATCCAGGCGCTCCGTTTACTGGACGTTTATTTTTACACATTAGCACTTGTTTAAGCTTTCGCATGCCAGCACATCCCCGCTAATGCAATAAACGGAGCGCTATTATGTAAGACCGGAGCAGATAACGCCGAGTTCTCGAATGCCGAATGCGTGTTGTGCAACAGGATCATCGATTCGGTGTTCAATAATTCGTGTTGTGAGAGCGTTGAGCTTATGTGTGTCTCCTCTGAAAGAGTCTGGCTTCGGTGACTTGTTGAAACATGACAGCTGCATGATCACATGTTGTCCTATTGATCTCCCATCATCGATGCTGCTGATAAATGAGGGGCTTGACATGTTAACGTCCTAAATTATGCATGATCTGAGTGGTAGGAATATGCTATGTTGGCTGGGATGTGCTTATGATTTGTTGGGTTTTGAAAGATTTAGCCTATAATGTTTTTTTTGTAAATAATTGACTTCTGAGTAGGGCTGGGCGATATGGCAAAAATGCAATCTCGATAATTATTTTCCATATTAAACGATAACGATATATTTCGATGTAAGTTAATGCTGTCAGGATTTAAAAAGTATCCCAACAATGACTGAAGCCACGAAGATTAGACGCTTTATTATATAAAATTTTAAAGTATTGTTTATTAACAAAAACAGTTTACACATTACTCAAATTTTTTTGGAGATTCCTGTAATATACTTATGATATATAATATAAAATATAATATTCTGAAGAACTGTAAATATTTGAAAATAAATGTTTTACTTAATTAAAAATGGTAAAAATAGTCATCATTAAAATAAACAACAGTTTAACAGCTAATACTGCTGACGGGAAAGTGAATCGAGCTTCCTATACAATACTGGGTGACGTAGCATATCTCTAACACAATTACAGATTCCTATCGTTGCATATGTCTGCTGTGTGATTGGCTCTTAGGTCAGTATCAAGTAAAAATGTTAACGACATAAACGCCGTTAACGACATAAATTTTATCGTGATTTGATATGATATTGTTTATCAGCCCAGCCCTACTTCTGAGTGACCAGTATAGTGTGTAGTAGTGAGATTGTAAAGTAAAGTTGGCTTTATATTCGCACATTCTGACTTTCTCCTTAATATAATTTCATAAAAGTATTCTTTGAAAATTGGCGGTTCATTCTGCTGTGGCGACCCCTGATGAATAAAGAGACTAAGCCGAAGGAAAATGAATGAATGAATTCTTTGAAAATTGAAAATAGTGAAATAGTGCTAATGTTGTTTTGAAGTCATACTTGCATGTGATTTCAGACCGAATATTTAAAGTACTATAGTAAACAATATAAGGAGCGTGTCAGTTCAATGTACATTGTTACTGAATGAATGTGCAAATATAAAACCAACTTTACTTGAGTATCAGTGAGTAAATCTGTAAAATTGGTGAATTCACTTTTTCCACATTTTTTTATTCTACACACAATACCCCATAATGACAATGTTAAAAAGGTTTTTTAAAATTGTTGTAAATATATTAAAAATAAAAAAACCTGAAAAATCACATGTACATAAGTATTCACCGCCTTTGCCGTGAAGCTCTAAATTGAGCTCAGGTACATTCTGTTTCCACTGATCATTCTTGAGATGTTTCAGCAGCTTAATTGGAGTTACCTGTGGTAAATTCAGTTGATTCGACATGATTTGAAAAGGCATACACCGGTCTATATAAGGTCCCAGGGTTGACAGTGCATGTCAAAGCACAAACGAAGCATGAAAACAAAGGAATTGTCTGTAGACCTATAAGACAGGATTGTCTCGAGGCACAAGGCTGGGGAAGGTTACAGAAAGATTTCTGCTGCTCTGAAAGTTCCAATGAGCACAGTGGCCTCCATCATCCGTAAGTGGAAGATGTTTGGAACCACCAGGACTCTGTCAAGAGCTGGCCAGCCATCTAAACTGAGTGATCGGGGGAGAAGGGCCTTAGTCAGGAAGGTAACTAATAACCTGATGGTCACTCTGTCTGAGCTCCAGCGTTCTTCTGTGGAGAGAGGAGAACCTTACAGGACAACCATCTGTGCAACAATCCACCAATTAGGCCTGTATGGTAGAGTGGCCAGACGGAAGCCACTCCTGAGTAAAGGGCACATAGCAGACTCTCAGACCATAAGAAACAAAATTCTTGTAATGCCAGGCATTGCGTTTGGAGAAAACCAGGCACCGCTCATCACCAGGCTAATACCATCCCTACAGTGAAACATAGTGGTTGTGGCATCACGCTGTGGGGATGCTTTTCAGCATCAGGAACTGGAAGAATAGTCAGGATAAAGGAAGAGATGAATGCAGCGATGTACAGAGATATCCTGAAGGAAAACCTGCTTCGGAGTGCCTTGACCTCAGACTGGGGCGACAGTTCCAGAAGGACAATGACCCAAAGCACACCGCTTTGGGTCACTGAGTGGCTTCACAACAACTCGGTGAATGTCCTTGAGTGGCCCAGCCAGAGCCCAGAGCTAAATCCTACTGAACATCTCTGGAGAGATCTGAAAATGGCTGTACATGGCTGTCCCATCCAACCTGACAGACCTTGAGAGGTACTGCAAAGAGGAATGGGCAAAAATTCCCAAAGACAGGTGTGCCAAGCTTGTGGCATCATATTCAAAAAGACTTGAGGCTGTAATTGCTGCCAAAGGTGCATCAATAAAGTATTGAGCAAAGGCTGTGAATACTTATGTGCATGTGATTTTTCAGGTTTTTTATTTTTAATAAATTTGCAACAATTTCAAAAAATCTTTTTTCACATTGTCATTATGGGGTATTGTGTGTAGAATTTTAAGGGAAATAAATGAATTTAATCCATTTTTGAATAAGGCTGTAACAAAAAAGAATGTGAAAAAAGTGAAGCGCTATGAATACTTTCCAGATGCACTGTATATAATAAATTGTATCTAAACATTTGCTGGTGTAATTTACAGTTTACTATACATTGAACTGTGTGTGAGCTCTGAAAACAGTTATTAGAAAGTTTTTCTGGGTCAGTATTTTGCAGGTGCTTTGCATTGCATGTTAATTCTTAAACTGCATTATGCATGTACAGAGCCAGGCCGCTGGCCATAATGAGTCATTTGGAAGTGTGACGGGTAACATAATCAGCATGTTAAAAATGAGACGTATCAGGGTCACTGCTTTATCTAATGGGAAAATCAGAGGTCGAACAAAAGATTCACAAGGGCCACAGGATGTGCTGTTATGCTTCATAAGGTCACTTTCAGTCAATAGCTCATGCTGGTGGTGTGATGTTGATGGTTTTGCTCTTTTCTCAGACTGAACTCAAATGATGGTCATTTGTGTGTATTAAATAAGATAATATGTATATGTAAACACATAAATTCTTCATATACTGCACGCTAGAGTCTGCTGGGATTACAAATGAAGTTATGACTGTACCATAGCGCTTTTTATTATGCATTGTTTTCTTCCAACCTTTTTACAAAGACCTCGATCTGATTCAGTAATTCTTTAGCTAAATTTATCCAGTGTTGTCGTTCGTAACGTTCATTGGAAATGTCATGAAACACTAACCCCTCCCTGAAAGGAAGGAAATCCAGAGGGTTATTAAGGACACAAAGGTTGTTACTAATTTAGCCCCAGTCAGGTTTACTTTAACAGGATTGTTTAAACAACATTTCAACACCTGACATAAACTTGACTTTTATCTGCAATAATGTCAGTAAAATCTTTCGGTACATGTTGAATGTTCTGGAAGTTGGCTGAACAAGTCACTTTTGAAAATACAGACTATATATATTAAGGCTGAATGATATATCGACATAAATAGATTCAGCAAAAGCTGCAATTGTCTTGCATATCATGTGAGTAAAGTAAGGTGATCAGTGGTAATTTTCCTCTGAAGGTCAGAGGGCGCTCTCTTGCGTGAGTCACACACTAAAAAACAAATATGCCCTGAAGAAAACCAGGAAAAACTTAGGATAAATAAGATATAACACATGACCACGACAACATATGGATCATCTTGAGTTCTTCTTTTTATAGTTTATCTGATAATAATGTAATGATGCATTGCATTAGAATGCTATGATGAAATATGTTGCTGCTGTTTTCTGTGTAACAAGATGCAAAATTTCACAGAAGGACTTAATTCAAACACTCGACTGGAACTATGAAGTAGGTTTTGAGCAAAAACGTCATTATGTGTGGTATTTGCATTTGCTTTCAGGTTTAACATGTCAATATCGCAGATTGATTATTTGGGATTTGACTATCGCATGTTGATATCGCATGCGATATTTTGCGGAGTTTGGCAGAGAACTATGGCTTTGTGTAGTAAACGCTGCTCCAGCTGAACACAGGAGATTCACAGCTGAATACAGAGCCAGCTTCATAGAATAATGCAATCGATATCATACAATTAATCATTCAGCCCTCCTGTTTTTTCTTTCTTTATTAACATAATTAAGAAATTATGATTAATAAACATAATAATAATAATAGTAATAATAAATAATTTTGAAAGTTTTAGGCTAATAATTTTGCCTTCAATTGTATATTTCGTAGGGCTGCAAGATTAATCGAAAAAAGATCGCAATCTCGATTCGACCACCCGCACGATCTTAATTCAGCATCTCTACAATTCAGCCAATCATATTTTCAAGTTCAGGAGAAACATAAAGGGGGATGCAAGTCTTCACGTTGTTTTATATACTTGCTTAGCAACATGGACACCTCCAAATGGTGTTAAAAGTGTCACATACTGTATTTATAAGGTATAATTCACCCAAAAATGCCTTTTCTGTCTTAATGTAATGACGTATTCGCGACCGTGAAATCACACGTGAGCTGTTTGTTTACTACTAAGAGGTGCCCGCGAATGATGCATACTTTAGTGAACAGAACCTACATTGTGAATAACGTTTTTTTTCTTTCATATCGAACACAACGTGTTGTGCAGTAAAAAAATTTTTTTTACAGTGTCAGTATAACTACTCTAGCCTATATAACATTGAATATAATGCAAAAGGGAATATGATAACGACAAATGTCTCATTTTACCAGTGAAAAAATGGTCTAATAATGTTGTCAATGACAAATGGCAAGCATATGTCTCAAACATAATAATTCAACTTTAGAATTATGAATAGTTGCATTCTGATGTCATCACTTTACTGTGCATTAATGACCAGGACAAATTTAAAGTCTAGTCAAGTCCACCATTTAAAGTCTATACAAAATGTAGCATTTTAACCACCAACAGTAGACCTACACATAGGCCTATTATTGTTATTGTTGTTTTACCATATGTTTGAGAATAACAATAATAATAGCCTACTCATATTAACCTTTATTTTTTCATCTACAGAATCATGAGAAAATCGTGATCTTGATTTTAAGCAAAAAAAAAATCGTGTTTCTCATTTAAGACAGAATCGTGCAGCTGTAATATTTCGTATATGTTAAAGGTGCAGTATGTAAGTTGGACATCCAGTGGTTGAATTAGGTATCACACGCCTGGTTCAATACACATGCAAGTGCAGGTTGCCAGATTGGCGACACCAACAGGAATGTGCCTGACTATCGAGCCTAAATGCTGTTTTGAGGCTAACTTAAGTCATGTTCTGAATAAAAGCAACAACACACTATAGAGGGAATATTTTCCATGTTAAAGGGAGTTTTTGTTCTAACCAACACCTGAAATTTATATTTTAGAAACGGCTTCTATTTCTTGCAGCTGAACAACAGAAAACGGACAATGATCACCCCAGGTACACCTCATGTGCTTTATTCAGTGTTAAATACTAATAATTTGAATTTGAATGCCGTTTTATGGGCCTCACGGTGGCGCAGTGGATTGCACGTTCGCCTCACAGCAAGAAGGTCGCTGGTTCGAGCCTCGGCTGGGTCAGTTGGCATTTCTGTGTGGAGTTTGCATGTTCTCCCCGTGTTGGCGTGGGTTTACTCTGGGTGCTCCGGTTTCCCCCACAAGTCCAAAGAAATGCGGTATAGGTGAATTGGGTAAGCTAAAATTGTCCGTAGTGTATGAGTGTGAATGGGTGTGTATGGATGTTTCCCAGAGATGGGTTGCAGCTGGAAGGGCATCTGCTGCGTAAAACATATGCTGGATAAGTTGGCGGTTCATTCCGCTGTGGTGACCCCAGATTAATAAAGGGACTAAGCCGAAATGAAAATGAATGAATGAATGCCGTTTTACATTTATTGCCTGAATGACTGTATTTAAATTTCTGTCTTTTTTTGTCTAGTACAAACAGCAAAATTGTTTATCACTACGTTTCTCCTCACGTAGCGTGTTGTTAGGACACAGGGTTACATCGTAACCTGCTCACCTAATGTTTACGTTCATAATATTTATATTATTTGCTAATTAATAACCACCTCATGTGAAACTCTGAATCTGCATCTCATTTTGGAGTCTGTTACTGTCCACTGGAGGTCGCATTTTGGTTACGGACGCATACTCTGAGAGCCATTCTGACTGAATGAATGAAATACGATGTTTTCCCACCAAGGCAACCCGGGGTGCTGAAATATAATTGGCTAAACTGGTCAGGTTAAAAGTACCAAAACAAAGACAGACGTTCCGTCACGTAATGCACATTTTCAAAGCTGAATATCTGACTTCAGCATTGTTTTTCAGATAAACAAGAATGTTCACTTAACAAGTTTCTTAATTATCTGCAAATATATTATGGTATTTTTATGCTTTAGAAGAGTCACAAACTTACATACAGCACCTTTAAATGTCAAATCCACTTTAAAGAACCCACTGGTCATTTGTGATTTAATTTTTAGGATTTTCTTATTCTGAATTTTAAAATGGTCCTAATACGTAAAAGGATTCATGAGCCCATGGCCGGTTTCCTGAGGAACTCCTTTGAGGAAGAAGGAGTGGGTTCACAAACCTCAGCTCAGTTTATTTATCAGCGTTAAGCTGTTTTTTCCTTTTACAGTCTTTGCTGAAGGTCTCCCCAATCCTCGGTTCAATCGTGTAAACATTAATACATGTAGAAAGGAAGAGAGAATCAATATGGCATGTTAATAAACAATTCAACTTCTCTGTTGTTTTGAAACAGCAGTCTGAATGAGGAAGTTTGGACAGTATCAGGGAGTCATTGCAGGCATTAGCTGGTCATGTGAATGTCATGTTACACAACAGTTTGTTCCCGTTCCAAACTCATTATTCAGCATGTTCAAGCCATCCAGCACCTGATTTTAAATGGAACTGGATTAAAGTATAACATATTAGTGTCGAATTTTGGCTTCGAGGGTTGTGGGGTCAGATATTATTAATAAGGATTTCCTGAGGCATTTTGTTACCTTCATAAGGATATATTTTATATTCACCTTTTTAAATGTGTGTTTTCTGTTATGCAAGCAATTTATTTTATTGAATAAGAATACTTAAACTATTATAAATGAGATGCTATCAACATTCTGTTTAATAAATTATGCATCTCTGGAAAAAATTAAGAGACCAGTTAAAACGGATTTATAAGTTTGTAGGTTTGAGTTTGAGTGAAATGTTAATATTTGTTTTATTCTTTATTCTAGGTCTGATAACTTTTCTTCCGAATATCAAATTCAAATTTTCTCATTTAGAGCATTTTCTTCTGGAAAATCCCAAATGGACATTTCATTTTCATTGTTTTTGAATGATTTCATTGTTGTGATTGGAAATCATGTATTCAGCCATATTCTGAAGTTACACACTGGTACTGTGTTGTCTATAAATCAATCTAAACATCTTGGATTATTTTCAGCCAAAAAAAGTTCTAAATAACAAAATTTCTATTTTTAAATTGGGCAAAAGGCATCAGTAATTTAAATATCAGTTAAAATGTCTTTCTCACACACAACTTTAAATTGTAAATCCTAAGAAAATACATTTTCTATAAAGGGGTCTCTTATTTTCTTTTCCATAGCTGTATTTTAAATGGGAAAGCTTTACACAGTAGAACAGCAATCATATGATGAACGTTATTATTGTTGAATGTTGCACTTGATATTGTAATTGTTATTAATGTCAATGAATAGAATGCATATAAATGCATTTTAATATTTGGGGAAATGAATGACATCCCGTAATCTGGTTACACAGATAAACATGTCTGTTCATCAAGTTAGTCTATCCAGGCTTCCCACGGGTCATTTCTGGAAGATCTTGGAATTTTAAAAGATATTGAATTTAATTTTGTTATGAATTTTTCATTTTGCCTTCCATTCATCAAAATGTAATTTTTCTATTACATGTGTTTTTTAGTGTAGCCTTTATTATATATATATATATATATATATATATATATATATATATATATA
>CAIGQW010054307.1:5477406-5547537 GCA_903798125.1 Danio choprae
CACACACACACACACACACACACACACACACACACACACACACACACTATAGTCCATTTAGAAGGCAGAAACTAAGCTTTTTTTGCACTGAAACTGATGATCAAGAGTAAAAATAAAACATTTGACCTCTTCCCAAAAGGGAAAACCTGCAGCAATCAAGAATGCATGAATATATGGTGTCATGGCTTTGCAATCAAAAAATTTTATTATAATGGAAGTCAATATGGCAAAAACAGCCCCGAACATAACGAAAGGGTAGTCAATTTGCCAAATCTTCTTTGTATTGTTGAGTTTTTGAAATTTTTCAAAGCATTTCCTAAAATAAGTGTCAAAATAATATATGTCACCAAAGATCATTCTATTTGCTGAAACACAGAGAAAGTTATGGCAAATTAAGCCTCAAAATCACCCCAGAGTGGATGAAAACATCCCAAACAGCACACAAGGGTTAAAATGCATGATGTGGGATGTCATTTCAATTGCAACTTACAAAAAAAAGTCAATAGTGTTTATTTCCACATGAGATTTTCATATTTAGTCAGAGTCAGTGAGGTAAAGCACATCATGACTCCCACAGTCTATAATAGCAGTGCCGAGTATGTCTGACCGTTTCTTTGCTAAAATACAGCATTCAGTGTTATTCAAAGTTGTCAGATACAATTTGTGGTTTGCGTCGACTCACACTTTTGTTTCTCTAGACCAGAGCGTATAAATGAGACACACACCAGGCTTCATTCTCTTGTTAGAAAGCATTTGAATTGTTTATCCCCCGTTGGTCATATTTCAATGAAAGTGACAAATTTAAGCTGTGTCTAACAGGGGGCAGGGCTTCAGATACTAGAGAGCGTTTGATTGGTCATCTAATGAGAAGCTGAACTGCTTGGTGATGTCATAAAAACAGTTGATTTTTATTGGCAGAAGAGGGAAACTGCATAAGTTGTGAATGCTTATCTCTTCTAAATGTGAGTTTTGTCTTTGTTTTGGACAATAATTTTAAACACAAGAAAATTCTGTTATTAATTACTATTATTCATTCATCTTCAGAATACAAATGAAGATATTTTAAATAAAACCTGAGAGTTCTCTTATTCTCCCTAGACAGCAACAGTCCAGAAAAGGACCAAAAACATTGTCAAAACATGTCATGTGACTTCAGTGGTTCAACTGTAATCATATGAAGCTCCAAGAACACTTTTGTGTGACGAAAAGAATGTGAAAATGGCTTTGTTCACCTTTGTCTTCCATTTGCGTCAGGTCATTAGGGTGCGCGTTTACTATGGTCAATACCGCATGTTGATAATTGATTTTTATTGCCGTATTACCCATGGTAAATGCGCACTCTGATCTAATGTGGAAGACAACAAAGCCTTTTTTTTAGGTTTATTTGTTTGTATGTTTGTTTGTTGGTGCACAAAAGTGTTCTAGGAGCTTCATATGATTACAGTTGAACCTCTTAAATCACAGATTTTTTGACAGTGTTTTTTGAACATCTCTGGACCCTTGCTGTCTATGGAGGATGAGGGAGCTCTCGGATCTAAAATATCCTAATTTAAGTTCTCAAGTTGAACAGAGGTCTCTAAGGACTGAAATGAAACGAGGGTGAGTAATTAATAACAGAATCTTTAGGTAGACTAACATTGATAAAAACACACAGGACTTTATGATCGATTCTTGTAGGCAAAATCAATCAATATGAACTCTTCACCCAACACAGTAAATGCTGACTGTAAACTGCACAGATGAACTTTGTACAGCTTGCGAGGTGTCAGCTTTATGTGTCATCTAATGCCACACTGTGTATTTGTATAACAGGAGTCAGATAAGAAGTCTATAAAGCAGATCCATGAGCATATTTCTGCTTAACCTCATATTATCACATTGGTCTGAGCTGCTCTTCTTTTACATACTCTGTCTTCTTCTTTTTTTTCAGGCACAGGATGATGTGAAGAAGGGATTCATTAAAGCAGAGGATAAAGCATACCAGCTGCAAAAACTAGCAGAACAGGGAAAAATGACAACGGTCTCTTAGAAGTCGTAAACCTACTAGCAGCATTGTCCTGGTCACACTTCACCTCAAAATAATAACATTAAATACACTGTGTAAAAATCAGGCCTGTTTAATATAACTTTTATTACATTAATCATTTATGTTCGAAGACAAAAAATAACAACTATTTTTAGAGTATTTAAAAAATAAATTGTGTAAAATTCCTCGGCATCATATACTGTAAATACAGTCTTAGTCATGCTTCACCTCAAAATAATAACATTAAATACATTTTGTAAAAATCAGGCCTACATAATATAATTTTTTTTAAATTACATTTATCCTTTATGTTCAAAGGCAAAAAACTATTATTAGAGTATTTAAAAAATAATGTAAAATTCCTTGGCATCATATAAATACTGCCAGTGTTGTCATTGTCACACTTATTAAATAAGTCAGATTTTTACTAAATGTATTTGATTTTACTATCACTTTTATTACATTTATCCTTCATGTTCCAAGGCAAAACAAGCTTTTATTAGAGTATTTTAAAAATAAAATGTGTAAAATTCCTTATTTTAATAATTTAGCTATATTTTTTTGCATTGCAACATTTATTTTAATTTAATTTCCGATATATTTTCCTTCCAAATCCAATTTTTTTTAAATTATTATCATTAAAAATAACTAGAATATTTTTTTTGTTATACATTTTCATTTAGTAACTTTTTATTTTAATTTCTTTTTATTTCAGTTTTATTTTAAATGAATAAAAATCTTTTTAATAGTTCTTAGCGTTGTGGACCCCGTACAAACATTTCATAAATGGTTCTATTAGTTCTTGCATTTTATTCATTAATTACTTTTGGTGTGAAATGTGTCCTGTACAGCTTGCCTTTCATTTTCACAATGCAAAATCAATTAATAACGTTTAAAGTCAAATAATCTTTTGTATCTTTTTCAGTATCTGAGTCTTTTGCGTTCATGTGAGGGGTATAATGAGGTGATGTTTCCTCACTGTGCCTGCGACTCTCGGAGGAAAGGTCACGTGATCACAGCCGTCAGCATGAAGCATTTCAAACTGCACGCCTGCACAGAGGACGGCACTCTGGAGGTGAGAGAAAGATGAGCAGACTGTGTTTAATATTTTTTCTTCTGGAGAAACTCTTATTTGTTTTATTTGGGCTAGAATAATAGGAGTTTTTTATTTTTTTAAAGCTATTTTAAGGTTTTAAAGTATTATTGGCCGCCTTAAGAAATATTTTTTTCGATTGTCTACAGAACAAACCATCATTATACATTGACTTGCCTGATTAACCTAGTTAAGCCTTTAAATGTCACTTTAAGCTGAATACTAGTATCTTGAAAAATATTTAGTAAAATATTCTGTACTGTCATGATGGCAAAGATAAAAGAAATCAGTTATTAGAAATGAGTTATTAAAAGTATTATGTTTAGAAATGTGTTGACAAGATTTTCTCAGAAATTGGGGTATAAATATACAGGGGGGCTAATAATTCTGACTTCAACTGTATGTACTCTTATTTGTTCAAAGTCTAAAGGATTTTAATAGTGGTGCAACAATACTAATAGAACAGTGTTTTACAAAATAACCAAAGAGCTTCAACAACAACAACAACAACAAAATGTCTTAGAAAACAAAGAGATCAAAATAATGAAGAAAGATGGTTACAACGGTCAAAAATGAGCAGGAAGTGATCTTGATCCACTCTTCAACAGTTCGCTCAGCTAGGGTTTTTATTTTTATTAGCCTTAACATTATTATCAGGGCTGCGTGAAATTTGCATGTTGGTTGTGTGATAAATGCAGAGAATAAACCACTTGTCAGAGGAGGAGTTTCTGATAAATATTTGCGTTCACTCTGCCATGTAACAGTAAACTTCTGCTGCAGAAAAAACACCCCCAAACATGACACTTCCTCCTGAACCTTTCACTGACTTCACATCTTTCACCAGTTTGACGATAAATATAGTGCTTTCCATGAGACCCAAATAAATGAAAGCTGTGTTCATGACCAAATAGGATAAATTGGATATCTTTTCTGTCCACAAAACGCCTTTTTGAAGCTTTCAGTCGAAATTCTCTTTCTCAATTTATTTATTTCTGTCATGAACACTCCCGGGAATTAGTATGGTAATACTGGTCTTGGCAGTGTAGATCTGCTACGCTGCTGCGGCTTTGATTATTATGGCAGAGCAAGTACCAAGACCTGCTATTACCAGTATATACACAGACGTGTCGTCTAAGAATATAACACACTGCTACTGCAAACATAATATACATATATAACCCCGTAGCAGATCTAAACACAGGTGGAGCTGGGGTGGAGGAGGGTCTCTGAATACGTGCCGCAGCTTGGCAGCGTAAAATGACGCAGAGCATTTAAACTGATGAGAAGCAAGCTCATTGGTTGCCGAGGTGACAGCAATCAATCTCCTGCGCTATGTAGTTATGAGCAGATTAGGTGACCTATCAGCCTACATGCGCGTAAAGTTTCACGGCAGAAATGTAACTTATCTTTCCCAAAATGTATATCTATTCTCTCTTGAATTGATTTGAAGCTTTGTTTTTAACAGCAGATGGCGATGTATGCTTTACAAACAACTGTACGCTGCTTGTATTTAATTTCTTACTAATACCACCTCAACCTAAAATAATCAATTAATACATTTAGGAAATGTTTAAGGAAAAAAGCCTTTTTGTGGAACTTGAATGAGTTGGTGACGTCGTAAAGATGAAACATCGATCAATAACCAAATAAACACAAAAGAAAAATCACCACATTTTATAAAGCATCTGATCCTAGCAATTTTAAAGAATAGCACAGAACTCTCCGTTTGATTTCTCTGTCTTTTGTCTCTGACCCCCAGAATCAGGTGATCATGTTTGAATGGTCAGAGATGCAGAGATGGGACACGGATGAGGAGGGAATGGCCTTCTGCTTTGAGTACGTGCGGGGAGAAAAGAAACCTCGATGGGTCAAAATATTCACTCCATATGTAAGTCACCTAAAATTGAACATCAGTGCTTCTTTGTTTACCTGCTGAATAATGTCTAGTACAGTGTTTGTTTCGTCAATGAAAATGGCTTGACACAAACAGAAACTTCACAGGTCGGATGCACCAGTAACGTAATTGCACACGCTCCAATCTAAAGGCCCTGGTATACTTCAAACAAAGCTCTTTTTTGTTCTTCGTTTGAGGCCAAAAAGAAGTTCGAAAAGGCTCAGTGATGGTATACTGTTTATTTATAAAAAAATGTACCTTCCCACAACCCGGCGCTGCAGTAGGTGTGGTTGTAAATGTCTCACGCCGCTCGAGTGGACACCTAAACACAACAACGCCTTATTCTTGCGGCTGTGACAGAATAAGGCCCAATCCCAATTCTACCCCTTAGACCTTCCTCTTAAATGGTAGGGGTGTCCCAATTCTCTTTAGCTTGAAGGCATAGGGCTAAGGGGAAAAGCTAGCTAGCCCCACAAATGTAAGTATTTTTTGGCATTATTAACAATTTTTACAACAAACAAGCATATTAATATATTCATAACAGCGGTCATGTTGTACAGTCATGCTTTCTTAAAAAAACACAATTTTGCTATCTATAATCCAGAATAATAACTCCTGTATAGTAGTCCCACAGCATACTTTCACACCTGACACTTGAATACCCTGTCAGAAAAGTGTAGTGGCTGGGAATGACCTTTTTACAGTGTCTGCTATAACGTTAATGTTGTTTTCTAGTGTTTACATAGCTGAATATGGCCACGGTGTAAATACACAGTACATTTACGAGCTTATTGCGCATTATATCGTTATAATAACATGATAGCATTGCCTTCGGTGATTTCCTGAAAATAAATACCAAAAAATAATGCAACTAGAATAACTACAGCAGTCGTCATCGTCCATCTCATATGAAGCAAGAGCTCGCAACGACATATGATGACGCATATGTCCCATTTCTTAGGGGTAAATTTGAAGCCCTTCCCCTTCACACTCTGTTTCAAGGTTCAAAGGGTAGGGGTAAAAAAAATAGAATAAGGACGGACCAGGCTGGGATTTGCTTATTGTGCAGTGACTATTGCTCTGTGAAGTTGTAGGTGATCTTTGAAAGCTGAGGGTTTTTTTATTCTAACGTCCTGATTACACAGTTCCCTTGACTTTTGTATATTATTAGCCTAAATAACTATAACCTTAATAGACAGGTTTTTGGGTCCCCTTGAAACATTTCTGTTGTGTTCTGTGCTATTTGCATGTGTTGTGAAAGAATGCAGCGCGTTTTCTTAATTTGTTTGCGCTGTGAGAATTGTAAGGACCATTGAAGATCTTTTCTTAGTTTGCTGGTGTTTTCATAAATTGCAGCGCATTAAGCTCTCTCGACCACCACAGTTTAAAGGTGCAGTATGTAAGTTTGACACCCAGTGGTTGAACTAGGTATTGCAGTCCTGGATCAAAACACATTTTCACTCGGCTCCTCCTCTGACGAGTCCGCCAAGCTCAGGTTGCCAGATTAACGTGAGTGTGCCTGACTATCAAGCCTAAATGCTGATTTGAACCGTTTTCTAACTAAAAGCAACGGCACGTGATAGAAGAAATATTTTCGTAAGTTTTTTTCTAACCAACACCTAAAATTTCTATTTTAGAAATGGCTTCTATTTCTCAAAGGTGAACAATGTTCACCTCAGGTACACCTCATGTGCTTTATTCAGTGTTAAATGCTAATAATGTGAGTTTGAAAGGCATTTTACATGACATTTATTGCCATATACTGAAAGCAGCAGCAAATAGTTCACCTCAGATCTTGAAAATAAAATAAACCGCTTAAAATCTAACTTTAGAACTGTGACTCAGTGCAAGCCAACACATATCAATCATTCAGCATGTACATATAATAATGTTAAATAGGTTTAATATGTATTAATTAGATTGTCAGTTTTCAGTCGCGGGTACATGCTTTGAGAGCCTTCCTGACTGCATGAATCAAATGCACTGTTTTCCATGAAGGCAACCCGGGGTACTAAAATGTAATTGCTAAAGTGGCAGTGGGCAGGTTAAAAGAACCAAAACAAAGACAGCCGTTCTGGCATGTAACTCGTATTTTCAAAGCCGAATTTAGTGCACTTCATTAGATGAGCGTATCAGAGCGTGCGCATTTATAGTTTTCAGTCATATTACCAGCACAGAGGGCCTGTCAAGTTTCTTTTTGTCTCAATTTTCACCTTTGTTTTCGTTGATGAAAATAAACATTGGTCTGGTAGCAAGTTTGGAACAGAAATAAGCCAGTAATGCCCTGCATTTGTGTGTGTTTTCCAGTTTAACTACATGCACGAGTGCTTTGAGAGGATTTTCTGTGAGCTCAAATGGAGGAAAGAGGTATTAATAACTTCCATTTCTGTTTCAGTTTCCGAAGCTTTCTTGTCATTGTTAATGAGTTTCTGTTTGATATGTTAAAGGTTGAAGAGGAGGCCTCAGACAAAGGCAATAAGAACTGTAGTAATAACGGTAAGAGGAAAGCCTTTTGCCCTCATTTTATCACTCACACACACGGGTTAATGGGATTTTTGTAAGTGTACTCATGTGATGACCATAGTCACACACACAAACCTGAAAGGCTGGTTCATACTTTCTGCGCTTAGATTCCAGTATAAAGTCACATGTAATGCGTGTGATGCTCAGTTGAACCGTTGATGTATAAATGAACCCTGTAACTTCTGTCAAGATCAAACAAATAAGGACCGATTCGCTTTATTATAAAAACTAAATGCAGGACATGGATTGATTTAAATCCTATAGGCGAGCACAGACTGGAAATATAACAGCTCAGCAGATGTGCTATTTTGTTATTTATTTAAAATGTATTTAATAATCATTTAAAATATAAGCTATACATTATAATAGTGATTTTATATTATTATTAATATTTTTTTTAAATTACAATATTTTTAAATTGTATAAATAATTGCTTCGTCTTTTGCTTTATTGACTGCATTGTCATATGTTTATATATGTGTTCGGTTTTAAATGTAATTATTGAGATTTGGTAGTTTTATGTCTATGTAGTTTTAATAATCTCTATTTTAGTTGTACTACAATGAAGTGAAAAGTAAAAACATAAATTTCATGGATTTGATTTTACTTCGGTTATATTATAATCAAGGATCCCAGGGGTTATGGAATTTCTGGAACATCATGGAATCTTAGAACGTCTATTTCAGACACTCAAAGTCCTGGAATATCAGGTATTTTTGTTTGCAGCTTTAGATTTATCAAAATCCCTTTTATATATTGCATATAGCTCAATTATCCATTTTTTTTAGTTATTAAAGTTCTGCGATATTATATTTAAACCATTTTAATATTATGTTATTATTTTTAACATATTTTATTGTATATATGAACAATAGCAGCCTGTTGTTGTTGTTTTTTTTAAGAAATTAAGGTTTTTAGTCAGTCAGGGAATTAGACTTTTGGATTAAAGTGCGAACCCTATATAATAATTCATGTAATTTTTATTCCCATGACAAAGGATAGTTGACAGAGAAAGAAAAAAAAAAGTGATTCCAAACCTTAATGAGATTATTTTTCCAGTTGAAAACATTCATTCATTCATTTTCCTTCGGCTTAGTCCCTTTATTAATCAGGGGAATGAACCACCAACTTATCCAGCATATGTTTTACACAGCGGATGCCCTTCCAGCTGCAACCCATTACTGGGAAACATCCATACACATGCATTCACACACTAGGGCCAATTTAGTTTATTCAATTCACCTATAGCACATGTCTTTGAACTGTGGGGGAAACTGGAGCTCCTGGAGGAAACCCACGCCAACACGGGAAACATGCAAACTCCACACAGAAATGCCAACTTAAGCAGCCTGGACTCCAACCAGCGACCTTCTTGCTGTGAGGTGACGGTGCTAACCACTAAGCCAACGTGTCGCCCCAGTTGAAAACAAAAGAAGATATTTTGAAGAATGCAGAAGTCATTCACACCCAAAATGAGAAAAACAAATACTATGGAAGTCAATGGCTACCAGTTTCCAGCATTCTTCAAATCTTCTTCTTTTGTGCTGGTTGGAAGGAGAGTTAATGACAGAATGTGCTCAGTAAAATATGACAAATAATTATTTTCATTTATTTTGTGTGAACTATCCCTTTAAGCTTAGTGAAGTGCCCATTTAATCTGTACACACACACCAGAATTTTAAAGTTAATAAAACTCTTGTGTGTTCCACAGAATACCTCTCGCCGCTGGAGCAGCAGAAGGGATGGCGCCACCTAGGGGGCGAGATTGCCACATCCTAAACCTCCTCTCCAGATGCCCTGTGGGAAACAGCATCAGTCACACTAGAGCAAACCACCATAACACGCAGACCACCCAGACAACCGTGTGCCTTTCCGATGCGGAGCGCTCCATAAGCCAACGCAGACACACAAAGCACCGCTGCGGGAGACGCTTCACCCCCACATCCAGAGCACCAGTGGGTCATTCCATCAGTAGAGACTCGCATTAAAACATGTCAAGAACCACACAGACCAGATCTTCCATGAAGGAGAGCGGCTCTTCTGTAAGTCTACTGGCTGGAGAGTTTTGGAGAGCGTTGGAGAACGTAGAGCTGTTTTCAGGGCAGCGGAGGAATAAATGACCATTTTGTGATTCGGAACGACATCACAGTTTAAAAAAAAAAAAATCAGTATATGTCAGAGGGGAGAAGTCATGCCTTAACAAAGAAAAGCTCATTAAATTGTGTAGCAAGGTTTCCGTACAGACAGTTAGTATGGGATCCCTCTGAAATGGAATTATCGCTAGATTTTTATTTTATTTCTAGTTACTGAGGGGAGAACACGTCTGGCAGCAGAGAAATGGGAAGTGTGTGTGTGTGTGTGTGTAAAAAGGATGTATGGACAGATGTTAAAGGGTTAACCTAAAAATGAAAACAAAAAAAATTGTCATTTATTCATCCTCATGCCATTTTTCAGTTTGCCTTTTTTTTAAATCAAAGTTGAGAGATTTCTGTCCTCTTTTCAATCGAAATTTGTTTTAAAATGTTCATTGAAGGATAGTCCACCCAACAATGAAACTTCTGTCATCATTTACACACTCTTCACTTGTCACAAACCTGAGTTTCTTATTTCTCTTGCACACAAAACAAGTTATTTTGAAAAATGTTGAAAATCTGTCACCATTGGCTTTCATAGGATTTGTTTTTCTTACTATGGAGGACAATGGTTACAGGTTTTAAACATTTTTCTAAATATCTTTTAAAAATGTTGAAAACCTGTAACCATTGGCTTCCATAGGATTTGTTTTTCTTATTATGGAAGTCGATGGTTACAGGTTTCAAACATTTTTTTAAATATCTTCTTTTGTGTTTAACAGAAAAAGGAAAGGTATGGAACCACTTGAGGGTGAGTAAATAGTGAGTAAATTTTAACATTTTACTTTTTCATCCCCAAGTTCAAACTAGAACTGAACCAACATTAGATCATTAGATAACCACCCACGACCCATAAACCCTTTGGGAGGAATGAGAACATCTATAAGAAAGACACGCATATACAGTCTGCTCAGTTTTGTATATAAACAAAAGTCAACAGACAAGTGCATACAACCGAGTAGTACCGTACAAGATGAGGACACATTTACCCCTGATAAACCCAGAAACTAATAAGGTCAAAGAAGTTTAGAGATTGACAAACTTTTTTTTTTTTTTTTTAAATCTTAATTTGTCTTCTGCAGACAATGTTTTTATTGCCTCAGAGCGACTTGAGGATGAATAAATGATGAGGATTTTCAATTTTGAGATGGAGTGAAAAATATTTAAAGATATAGTTCACACAAAAACGAAAATTCACTCCCCATTTAGTTCATTCAAATCTGTCAAACACAAAAGAAGATATTTTGAAGAATGTTGGAAATCAGTAAACATCGGCACCCATAGTAGGGGGGAAAAAAACAAGGTCCCACTTTATATTAGGTGGCCTTAACTACTATCTACTTGCATCAAATATCAAATACAATCTACTTACTGTGTTGCTAATGTATTGCAGAACACTTCTGGTGCTCTTGAGGTGGGATACGGTGGTATGGATAGGTTTAAGGGATGATAAACAGTGTAATTACAGACGTAATTGTATTTTATAGTCTTTGGTACATATTAGCTAAGACCACTTAATATAAATATGGAAGTCAGTGGCTACTAGATACCAACATTTTTCAAAATATCTTCTTTTGTGCTCAAGAGATGATAGAGGGAGAGTAAATGACAGAATGTGGATTTTTGCCTGAACTGTCTATTTAAGTGTACTGTGCACATGTGACCTGTAGGGGGCCCCAGCATCAAACACACAGCAGCTGCGCTCAGGATCTTGCTCGGTTTATCTGTTGGTCTCAGAGGGAACATCACAGAGTTTGTTTTACACTTATTTATTTTTCAAGACTGCTGAGGCTTTCTTTACTTACTCATAGAGAAAGAGCAGCACCGCAGCGTACCTGCCGACAGGAGCTACAAAGAGAAAGAAAAAGATGGAAGATATTGCAGTCTTGACAGTTTAAATAATTCTCTTATATGATTTCAAGAACATCTCAGAGGCAGAACAAAAAAAACAATCGGTTTCAGGTTAAAGGGTTAGTTCACTCACACGTACTTTCTTCTGTTGAGCACAAAAGAAGATATTTTGAAGAGTGTTGGAAACCGGTAACCATTGACTTCAGTTGTATATATTTTTCCTACAATAGATGTCGACGGTTACATGTTTTCATTATCATTTTAGTGTTCAACAGAAGAAACTCAAAGCTTTAAAAGCAGTAAAGTGAGTACATTTTCATTTTGAGGGGCTGAACTATCCCTTTAACTTACAGATTCCTCACAGCGTGTTTAAATAGACCCTTTTAGCCGTTTTTAATGCGCAACAGCAGGTTAAAATGATAAAAAATAATAAGAATGAACGACAGCGGGCCCCCAAAACAAGCAAAAACTTCATAATTTTGTTAAGACATGCATGTTTGGCGCAAGTCATAAGCTTTCACCGTTCCATTCCAGCACAATACTGCGATAAATCCGCTTATCCTCGTCCAAATGCTTAAGCCACCTTGGCTAAGGATACCCTGATCAATAAGAGTGTGTGTGTGCGCGTGTGTTCTCCATCAAATTGCTCTCTGGTTAGAGTAAAGCCTCCTATCACAGTAGCATCTGTGGTCTACGAATATTTACAAGAACTTAATTTAGTGTCTTCGGTCCTGATTATTTCCGTGTTTGTTTCCGCCAGTTTATCAATGTGAATGAAGTAAAAAATAAATAAACAAGGCTTGTGTTTTACGGTCGTGTAATTCGTCCTTTCGTCAGGAGTGCGCAGGCGCGACACTTTTGTATTGTTCCGATGACGTTGAAAGTGTTCCACCTCGTAATGTTCACCAGCGCTATGAAATATTAATCGTTTGGTCAGTGTTTCTTATTTGTGTCAAAAAAAGAGAGTAAAGAATATGAATGTACCAGAATGTATTTATAACATGGATGATTTATTTTTATTATTTTTGTCATCATAACTTGAACTGCAACCATTTAAGATACTTAACGCGCTTCATTTTAAAGACACTAACTTCCCACTGAGTGGTTTTGTTTTGTTTTGTTATTTTACTTCAGGCCCACCTTGAAAGTATTATTATTATTAATAATGTTCATAAGTGTTTTTCCCCAAAATTAACGTGTTGGGACGATTACTGACAAGTTAACAGATATTTGTCCGTGTTCTGCGCTTCATCTGTACATTTTACTGCTTACGTGTAGTACTTACTGACAGAGTCTTTGTAGCTTTTCTGACTGAAAACGTTAATTTATTTTTCTGCTAAATCGAGAGGGTTGAAGCAAGGCCTATGTGTTGAGGTGGGTTTCGGGATGGGATTTGTATGAAAACAACGATATACGGGAAGGAGATCAACTGACGTGTGTTATTTCACGTAGCCGAGATGAAGGCGTAAATTAACAATACTATCGGAATCCAATAGTTTTATATCTGAAATGTGTGAAGGTTAAACTAACCAGAGTTATAAAGCATTAAAAAAGAGAGAGAGAAAACTTTGAGAAACATCATAGGTTGAAACATTGTAACATACTATTTTAAATAAAATGACCTATTGAAGAAAAACATGCCTTGCGTGTATTTATTTCTTGTTCAGTATATATATTTAATGAATGTATTTATTTTTGTAAGCAGCAAACACATTAGTTTGTCCTTAATGACCTTTTAAAGTATTTGGCATTATTAGAATGATGTTAATGAGATATCATAGAGTTTTGTGAAGTACAGTTATGAAAAACAGTGAAGTAAAAAACAGCAGCCTCTTATGAAACTCGATAAACCCTGCTGAACACTACAGCTAAACCGTGCAGACAACAAAAGGAGAACGCTATTGTAATTACTGACCGAAGTAAAGAATAGAAATAACATTGTTTATGGTAATTATTAGAGGTGGGAATAGTACCTAAGTGGTACATAAATGAATACACCTCTCGTAGATCTCTCTTTTAAATTAATATTTCCTATAGGATGATTTGCACTATAATAAATGTGTGCATATACATCAGAATTAGTCAATACCAAAGCCAAAACTGGACTAATTAATAAAAAAAAATAATAATGTAAAAAATATTTAAATCAAATTTACTTGAAATTTTGTAGTTTTTCCCCCCAGTTATTTAAATGTATTATCTTTCTATTTCTAAAGATGTCAGGTGACCAAACTCTTATTTTAATGGATATAACCAAAATATATTGTCTATATTCACTGCGAAATGAATAAAAATATTAATTTTCAAAAGGGCTGTCTTCATTTATGCTGAGCACTGAATGATCACACAAATGCTTTTCGTTTACTTTAGTGAAAAGGTAAGGGACAAAATGACCGTCTAAATAATGCCCATTTACAAGGGCCTGTGAAAACGACTAAAATGATTGCAGAAAATGTGTTTGTCTCGGGTGACCTTCCTTTAATTCACTACTACTAATAATAGAAATAATATAAAGACATTTATGAGCGTTAATCACATTTCACGTGGCTCTGTGAAATAAAATTATGAAACAGAACAAAAAGACAAAAGTAGCATCCTCTAATGAATAAACTCAGTAAAGCCTGCTGAACTGGATATATGTGAATGGCTATTATTTATTTAGTATTCATGCATGTATAAATCTCCAATTGTTTTTAAAGTTGTTGCTTTTGTGAAGAAATAAAATCATCTGAACATAAAATATACATCCGTAATGATGTAATGCTGAATTATTTTGACAAATTATGTTTTCATAGTTTAAATGGATAATGGTATCATTTTCAATAACATACAACTCTAAACCCATTTTTTTAATCATTTGTGTTTTCATGTCTGCCTAAAAATGTATGTACACTTCTGCTGTACAACCCCAAATCAGAAAAAGTTGGGACAGTATTAAAAGCGCAAATAAAAAAAAAAGAAAGTAGTAAATTTCCAAATTTACTTTGACTTGTATTTCATTGCAGACAATATGAACACAAAAACCTCATTTCATTTGTAAATCTGCATCCTTTTCTGTCATTCAGACCTGCAACATATTCCAAAACAGCAAAACAAAGTTGGTACAGGAGCAATTCAGGGCTAGTAATCAGGTAAATTGGTTAAATTATGATGTGATTTGAAACAGGTGATGTCAACAGGTGATTGTATTTATGATTTGGTACAAAAGCAGCATCATAGAATAGTCTAGTCCTTTAGGAGCAAAGATGGAAAGAGGATCGCCAGTTTGCCAACAAATACGTGAGAAAATGATTGAAATGTTTAAAAACAATGTTCCTCAAAGAAAGATAGGAGGACATTTGGATATTTCACCTTCAGCAGTGCATAACATCATTAAAAGGTTCAAGGAATCTGGAGGCATTTCAGTTAAAACTGTACTGTGGCAAAAAGGAAGCCCTATGTTAACAGTGGCCAGAAGCGCAGTTGACTTCTCTGCGCTGGAAGAAATCTGGGATGGACAATCACACAGTGGAAACGTGTACTGTGATCAGATAAATCAGGTATTTTTTTAGAAATGGACACCATGTGCTTAGGACCAAAGAAGAAAAAAAATAATCCAGACTGTTACAAGCAACAAGTCCAAAAGCCAGGGTCTGTCATGGTATGGGATTGTGTCAGTGCCCTTGGCAAAGGTAACTTGCACTTCTGTGATGGCACTATTAATGCCGAACAGTACATAATGATTTTGGAGCACAATATGCGGCCATCTTTCCCAGGGATGCCCATGCATATTTCAATAAGACAATGCAAAACCACATTCTGCACACATTGCAAAGTCCTGGCTGTGGAGGAACAGGATACAGGTACTTGACTGGCCTGCCTGCAGTCCCGACCCGTCTCTAACAGAGAACGTGTGGCGCAATTTTGAAATGCAAAATGTGGCAATGAAGACCCCGTACTGTTGCCCACCTTAAGATTTGTTTGCAGGAAGAATGGGACAAAATTACATGCTTATAAATGACAAAAATACATGCTCCTACTGCAATCTCACACCAGTCCACTCTCAAGTCTGACGCCGTTCATCAAGAGCCACAGAGCAAACCAGTCACTCTGGAAAAAAGGCATCCATACGGAGGTAAGCAGTCAGTGGTAACACCCTGTAGCGTTCGTTTAACACATAAAATGCAGACATATGTATCAGCGAGCACATATTTGTCGGTTCTCAAAAATGTAGCCCTGGGCACATTTTCCCAATGAGAATGTGTTGGTTACATCTGTCAGACATCTACGTAAACCAAACAACCAGAAAAACAGTGCGTTTCAAGACAAGAGGAAAAGCTTATCCAATTATTTCAAATAAAGATAATCAAACGATGAAAGAAAGCAGAATTTCATAAAGAAAGAAAAGAAAGTGATCCGTTATTCAAATAAAGGAATATATCTCTGCAACTGCATGTGGAATTAAACAGCCGCTTGAGCCCTTGTCTCTCATGCACGACCACTTGGAAAATAATTCGCCTGGAGCCGGCTAAATATTTCAATGAAATTTCATTTATTTATTATCACAAGGACTCCAGGGATTTGGCAGAGAATTAGCTACACTTAAAGTGCGTGCCTGCCCGAACGCCAGCGTGAAGCAGGCGGATTGCTAGAATATCACACTAGTTTAATAATGCTTTTAGATGATAAAGCGCTCGACTTAAAGCATATACATGACATATTCATGCAATTAACTGGATATTTAAGTCAGATCTATATCAAAAATTTAGGAGCTGATGAAGGACTGCCGGCTACACATTGTAAGATGTGTAATAAATTCATAGAAAGGATGGTGTTAAAATGCATATTTAAGCAGGCATTAATGCAACGCTTATAATTGTCACTTTTATCTGTTTCTTTTAGAGAATATTATATTCGTAGGGGATACAACCCACTTCTAAAACTGCTAACACTATAATAAAATATATATCCATTAATTAGGCTTCTGGTTCGAATTGTATTATGGGACTTTTGATGTCAAAAATGTAACTGTGCAAGTAAAAGGGACTTTGTATGGACAGTTTTAGTAGTCTGAAACACTACATTGTATAAGAACTAATATATAGAAATAAGTCTGTACAATAACACAAAAAGAACTGGGAGCTCTTTTTTTTTATTACTGTCATTTAAATGACCAAGACAAGGAATTACTTTAAATTGCTAAAAATGTCACTAAAAGGTCACTTGAATTGGATGAAGCTCTTGGCCATTAAAACATTAGTTTTATTTTACATGTTCTTCACATGGAGATTTTTAATAACATTGTTTTTTACGATTTTAGGACTTTCTTAATTACTTCAAATGAAAGGTTGTGAAGTGATTCTGATTGATTTGCTTTAACATAGACCTTTTTAAAACCCCAACAAAAAGATTTCATGGGGAACATAACTAAAGTGAGTGGGCTCTAATGCATGACAAATGTAAAAATGAAAAGAAAATACTCATTTAAAGTGGTTGGCTTTATTTTAAGGTGCACATAACATTAATGTAAAGGTGCACATAACATTTAACCTGGTGTGTTTTTGGTTTAAAATGGCGTTTTACAGTGAAAACACTTTTTTACTGCAGTTTGGAACGATAATTCAGGCTCTCTTGGCATGCACGTATCTTGCCTGACATCCATATTTTCAGTCTATGGCTTGTGTAATAGTGTCCACAATACCCTGACATGCACACACATCTTATTTTAAAAACCCCGGATTAGTTTGGAAACACAGGTGCTTCATTTCAGTATAGATCAGGAGTGCCCAAACGTTTTCATATGAAGGGCCAAAAACCAGACTTGATTGAGGGTGGTGGGCCGAAGGTAAATATGCCAAACTTTATTAAAGTTGCCATTGTTAATTTCCTAATTTATTTAATATTTAAAAATAACTAGAAAACATTGTTTTATATTATCTAATGCAGCATATATTTGACAATTTTATAATGAACGTATTACAGTAAAATAAAAACAATCCGATTTATGAAAGAATGGAGTTACACTCGTCACGCTGCACCTGCTTTTTGCCTTGATTTGCTCGCCGATGTCTTCTGCATTGTCCTCTATCCATTGAGTGACAGTATTTATATTTTTTAAAAATCTTATTTATTTACAGCATTTAAATGAAACATTTATTTTCAGTCTGCTTTTTTGTAGCTTAGAAAACAAACAAACAAACAAAAAATGTTACGTTAAATTAGAAATTACGATCTCTGGTAAAGGCATTCGCCCCAACCCTCCCCATCATTCTCACCCTCTTCTCATGTAGGATGGAGGGCCAAATCAAAGGTTACCATGGGCCAACTTTGGGCCGTGAACCCTAGTTTGGACTTCTCTGTTATAGATGGACTGAAACACAAACTTTTGAAAACTGAGGCGTGGCTATACATAATCATACTCTGATTGGTCTTTTGGACTATTGCGTATTGCTCCCTGATTCGTCAGATGACCATTACACAAGCGCTAGACTGTAAGTACAGACGTGAGTGTGGATGGTCATGTATTATGTGTTTAGGCTATAATGTAGAATAGCTTTTCTGAAGCGCAGTAAAAACGGCAGTATGCACGAGGAGTGTTTTCTTTCTATAATGTCAGTTTAAAATGAAAACGCAGTAGTGCAAATGGCACCAGAAATGAAACACCAGCATTTCCAAAATAAAATTACGTCTTCTGTGTTTTCAAACAAACCCTATGGGCTACATTTTAAAATGAAAACCCACTAAGAGTAAACAGCGCCTACAGTTCTCCTTCACGCGTTACTGTTTATAACCAGTCCTTTGTTCAATCCACTCCAACATAGTTTATTGCAAAAATATATAAATATTTGTGTAGGGAAACAGTGGGGTTTCATGGCAGTAAGTGGAGCTGATGATTTTGGTGAGCGTTCTTAGATTTTCTGATTTGTAGAAATTTCTTGACATCATTATGGGTAATGCAGTTTGTCTGCAAGAATTAAACTAAAGGACAGCTAAACGTGAAGGCACAGTTGACCTGAAAACCTAAATATACAATATTCACTATACCCTCACCCAAGTTTTCAAACTTACACAAGTTTCTTTCTTGTGTTGAATAAAAAAAGACTGTTTTTAAATTGAAGAATGTTGGAAATCAGTGGCTATTTTTGTTTTCCACAGCAGGAAACTAACACTTAAATAGGTTTTGAATGAGGATGATTTTTAAATGATGACAGAATTTCAGTTTTGGCTGAACTATTCATTTAATATTACATCTTTACGTACTGTATGCTCTAAATATAGTTTGCTCTGGTCTGTATTTTAAATAATAATGTTAATTATTTAAATAACAGATAATATAAATATACTGTATATATTTGACCATCCCTATAAGGGTTCATACCATTGTGAATGCCAATCATGCTATGCAGGAAAATATTCATTCAACAGTCTGAAACTGGCAGATCTAAAGCACCGATGACACCGTAAGTGACCGTTTTCTCTGAAAAAAGGTGTTTGTTTCTATATATAGCCGAAAAGTAAAGTCAAATTAGACGCATAGTTCGTATAGTTTGACCAGAGGTTAGTAGCTAACCTCTGAAATAGCTAACCAGAGGATATGTAGGTCCCCACCAAACATTACATCTCTGACAGACGTGCATATCAAGTCTATATTGCGTCCGTTGGTATAATAGATGTCTTTTGGACGTCTGTCAGAAGTCCAATGTTCAGTGGGTCAGAATAAGTTAAACTAAACATCCCTCAAAACACTGAAAACATAAAGAGAGCTATTTAGAAGATACTATAGGCCAGAAAACACCAAATATCCCTCAAAAAACTGAAAACTTAGATACATTTTATTAATAATTTAGATGTGATTTAAATAATTACATACATTTGATTCACTGAAGCATATATTAGCTACACAAACAGCAAAAAAAGTTGACCCCCGATCGTCAATGTATAATTCGCTCCCTGGCTGCAAGTAATCATCATCTCTCCGTATGAAAACGCACTATAATTTCTGACTGACTTCCCACGTAAATAACGTACAGTAACACTGAAGCGAACGGATCAACACGAGTCTTTACACTGCGCGCACATAAACATGAGCACTGTAAAGCTTTATCCCGCTCCGCCCTCTATTTACATACATAATTACATCGTCATAAAAGCACCGTAAAGGCCCAGAGGGATCGAGCATGTAATAAATTGCGCTTCAGGATGGACGGATGAAGCTGTCCGCGGGGTTAAAGGAGATCAATAGAGCTCTAAACGCCAACGATCCACAGAGGTCAAACTGAATGAAGTGTGGGTCCACTTTACCTCAGATCGCAGTGTTTGTGTGTCCGGTCCACTCTACAGTAGAGATATTTGTGTCTCTGTGGGTCACTTGTGGTCACTCTGGTGGAGTGAAGGTGTCTTAAGAGAAGCAGATCAGTGCTAATGAATGTTCCCATGAGATTCCTATGTGTGGGAAAAGGCCATTAGTCTAACACAGGAAACATCACAGTATTATGACAGTATTACGATATGCTTTTACACTGTTTGCTTATTGCATTTAAAGTAGACCTATGAGAGATTAATGTTATAAAGTTTATTGTATTACTATTATTGTTGTTTACATCTTAAGGCATTGTTTTTAAAAGGTATTACCAAAGACAATAAAATAGCCTACTTTAAATTTTGGCAAATTTAGCACACAATGATTTTCTGCTTTCTAAACATGAAGATTGAGGTCATAATGAAATGTTGTAAAATAATAAATATAAAAAAAAAAAATCATTGTGTGAAAAATATATATATATATATAAATATATATATATATATATATATATATATATATATTGTTGTTATATACCATATTGTTATATACCATAAAATATTTATTATAAGTTATTTATTTACTCTACTGAATATTTTCTTTAAATAATAATATTTACACATTTATAACATGCAACTACATCTAAAAAGTGTTTTAAAATGATTTCTAATACTACAAATAAGAAAAATAATTATTAGAATTATTTAAACAAGTTGTACGCGGTTATAAATGTTTGCAAAAAATTTTTGGAGAATGCAAAAAAATATATCTCTTAAAAAAAAACTACTGAATTGGACATTAAAAATGTTTCTGCTATAGAAATATTGATAAATAATAGAATATAAAATATAGTATATATTTGATCATATACCATCAATATTTATTATGTTATTTATTTACTCTACAGTTTATTCTTGATTAGAAACAATGTCAATATAAGAAGTTAATATTTTTTCAAATTATATTATTTACACATTTATAACATGCAACTAATAAATCAAAACGGTTTAAAATTTATTTTAATACTATAATTAATAATAATAATAATTATTATTATTATGTTTCTTTTATACTGTTAAAACACTACATAAATGTTTGCAAAATGCAAAAATATCTTTTTTTTTAAACTAAACTACAGAATTTGACATTATTAATGTTTTTCAGCTATGAAAACATGGAACAATAGTAGAATAGAAAATATTATATATATTTTATAATTATTTATTATATGGATAGGAAACAATGTCAACATAAGTGAATATTTTTTCAAATAATATTTACACATTTATAACATGCATTTAATAAATGTGATAAATAAAGTGTATTATTAACAATTTAAAGATTAATAATAATAAAAATAATAATAAACAAAATAATAATAATAAAAATAATACAAAAAATTATACACGTATGTTTTTTTTAAACCCAATCTAGTGAATTTGACATTAATGCCATGAAGACATGGAATCATCATTACAAAGTTAATATTATATATATATATATATAGTCCATATATCATATTTAGGTGTCCAGGACATTTATAAAATGTAAATCCCTTACTCTAAACATGGGATCATGTGGTGATTTCGAATAAAAACATAATTATACAAATATAAATTTTTCTACACTATTCTATTCTTTATTTCATTTAGACAAATAAAGCCCACAAAAATCAACTTACGAAACCAAATATTTTCCAAATAATATTTTACACAGAATTATAATATTTAAATCATAGTTTCCAAATCTCAGACTTAAAAAAACATAGAAAATCATAAAATGTCAATTTGTGAACTGAATACTACACCGCATATTATATTCAATAAAACACATGTATCATAATCTATACCATAACAAGTCTAGGGCCAAAAAAAAGGTTATGTTCTTTTGCATTTACTAGCCATATGAATGTCTTCCTCTTCCAACTTCATTTACTGAACAGCATCTTTATATCTAGTTTTATTTTTCCCTAAACAGCTCCATCTCTTTCCCTCAATCACTCACTCTCTCTCACTCGTCATTATTATCGAGCGTGTCCATCTTACCCCGTTAATTAAAAGCCATTGATCGCGGTATGCAGGCCGAGTCACAGGAGGAGCATTCAGAGATCAGCCCATGTGTGTTTGTGTGTCAGTGTCTTTAAGAGCCACGATGAATGACACTGGAAAAGAAGAAAGACCATTAACACTTTCAGAAAGCAAATGTTCACGTTTCTTCAAATATGGAGCAGATTGCTTATTAACATGCTTCAATTCTCTGCCACGTGATTTGAAGACTATTTCCTCTGTGTGAAATTAAAACCGCCTTTATGCATTTCAGGATCATTAAGGATATCATTTCACACTTAGTATCGCCATCTTGAGGCATATAAACAATTTAAGGCAAGATGCGGGCAAAAAAAAAAAAAAAGTTTCTTCATGCACTTATAAAGTGTTTGGGGTTTTTTTTTTTTTTTGGTCTAATGGAAAAACTTCTATAGTGTTTAGTATGGTATAGTAGACACTACCTGACAAAAGTCTTGCCATCGATCCCAGTAGTAAGAGCAACAAATAATAACTTGACTTTTAGATGATGATTTGGAAAAGTGGCAGAAGGTCAATTCTTCTGATGAATCGTCTGTTGAACTGCATACTAATCATCACAAATACTGCAGAAGACCTATTGGAACCCGCATGGAGCCAAGATTCTCACAGAAATCATTCAAGTTTGGTGAAGGAAAAGTCATGGTTTGGGGTTACATTCAGTATAGGGGCGTGCAAGAGATCTGCAGAGTGGCTGGTAACATCAATAGCCTGAGGTATCAAGACATTTGTGCTGCCCATTACATTACAAACCATAGGAGAGGGCAAATTCTTCAGCAGGACAGCGCTGCTCCTCATACTTCAGCCTCCACATCAAAGTTCCTGAAAGCAAAGAAGGTCAAGGTGCTCCAGGATTGGACAGCCCAGGCCCCAGACATGAACATTATTGAACATGTCTGGGGTAAGATGAAGGAGGAGGCATTGAAGATGAATCCAAAGAATCTTGATGAACTCTGGGAGTCCTGCAAGAACGCTTTCTTTGCCATTCCAGATTACTTTATTAATAAGTTATTTGAGTCATTGCAGAGATGTATGGATGCAGTCCTCCAAGCTCATGGGAGTCATACACAATATTAATTCTTTTTCCGCTGCACCATGACTTCGGATTCTATACTGTACCTTATTTCTGCTAAGTGTCTAAGTAAATCAGACCTTGCTGTCCTAATTAAATAATTAAAAATCAAGGCATGATCAAATTTTATTTTGGTAAAATAAGTAAACATAACTAGACGTCAAGTTATTATTTGTTCTTAAAACTTGGATAGGCGACAAGACTTTTGTCAGGTAGTGTAGTAGTATTATATAGTATAAGTGTTTCAGGAGAAAGTATTATTTCTTTTAGTTTGGCTTGAATAAATGCAAAAAAAAAAAATTACATATAATTTTTTGTCAATATTATTAGAAATTACTTTTTTAGAACAAACTTCTGTTGTCCAATGACTTGTTTAATTAACCTCACTTGCCCTAATTAACCCAGCGTTAACCTTTGTCTTTAATGTAGATTTATATTAAATTCTAACACATTTTTAATCTTCTCCTGCACAGATCACTGATCTCAGCTTCAAACTTATATAAAATCAATCATTCTACTCAATTTTTTTTTGGTTTAGTTTTTTGGCTGTTTGCTGCATTTTTGATGTGACAAAAAAAGACGCTCAAACTTTACTGATATGCAAAAAAAACTTTGAACCTGACCTCATCAAATTTTGTGCTGAAAATGCATGCAAATTAGCACATATTTCATTAAACAATGCCTCATTTGCATATTAAGAACATATTTTTAAAACGTATAAATAATTAAAAATGGTTCCAGCTCCTAATATAATCAATCAACTGGTGAGACATGTAAATAAAGATATGATAATAATTCATTTTTTTACTCTATTCCCCTAAAGTGTCTTTCCTTAAACACTCAGGATCTTTCCAGTAACGTTCAAGTCTTTATCTCTGCTGCACACTGAAACACCAACCTATCAATCTTCTACCCTCATTCATGCTCAAACACACACTGTAGCTCCACCTTTACACAATCCTGCTCCAGTCCTTCACTACTTTTATACAATCATCACGTCTGGCATATCTCTGCAAAAAAAAACAAAAAAAACATGTGTGCCATCACCTTTATTTGCCACACACACCCTCTCTCTTATTTCCCTATCTGCTCTTTTTCTTCATCTGAGTGAGCACGGTAAATCTGGACAAGTCGATGTGCCAGCGCAGCAGATTCAGGGAGAGAGGCGAGTGAATTACTCTGGCAGACGAGCCATGGCTGCCGCAGTAATGGCAGACACACGCAATCTTTATTCATCAATGCACAGACTGACTGAGTGCCACAGTGCATGTTGGGATAAGAAATTGAGCTATATGGAATTTCGGAAACGCTGAACTGTGAGGGGGATATTGAGGCCAGTGTCATCATTGTGCTGTCAAAATATCATGCAGAAAAAAAGGGATTAAGATTAGTTTTGCTAAAATGACATTTATGAAGCAGTGTCTTGAAAATGGGTGTCACAGTATTAACATATTGGGTTAGAAACAATTACAGGTGCAGTATGTCAGATTGACAGCTAGTGGCTGAAGTAGGTATTGCAGTCCAAATTCAAAATATTGGAGAGGGTTTTTTTCACCCCATGTGATGATATATCAAGTCCCCCCTGGAATCCCCCCAGCGGCAAATGTCTGATCAAAAGCTATTATTTATCATTTTATGCCAAATATTTAACAGTTACATATTTATGTAAATGTAACATTGTGTACTGACAGTACATTTGAAGTGCAAGTTCAAATGCGTTATGTATAAGGTAAAAGCCTAATCTATAGATGTATGATATGCTAACACATAGGCTAACTAAAACAACATTATGAAAGAGAAATGCTCGATTTTGCAACCTATGCTTGTAGTTATTTATCAGTATATGAAAAATATAATTTAAAAATACATTAATGGCTAATTCAATGCTTTTTAGCCAATTTTTTCTTGTCATTACAATGCTTTTATATAAATTAGAACACGATTTCAAAGGCGCTATGAATACTACCTATTATAACTAAAGTGAACAAACAGAATCACTCGGGGTCACCAAGTGGACCCGATTCCTGGGGGTGGGGGACTAGGTTTTGTCATCACAACAACCCTTCCCCTTGACAACTTAGGTTGTCAGATTGACATCACCAACAGGAGCGAGCCTGCCTGACAATGTAAGCTGCTCAGCTAATGTTTACGTTGGTAATATTTATATTATTTGCTAATTAAAAACCACCTAATATGGATAACTCTGAATCTGAATCCTTTTCGTAGGCTGCTACTGTCCTCTGGAGGTCGCAAATTTTGGCAGCATCTGCATACACTGAGGCAATCTTCAAGACATAAAAATGAAATTCGCTGTGTTTTCCACCAAGGCAACCTGCATAACTGTATAAACCAATATAATTGGCTAAACGGGCAGTTGGCTGGTTATAGAGACCAAAACAAAGACAGACATTCTGACACAGACATTTTTAAAGTAGAATAACTGACTTTTGCATTGTTTTTCAGATAGCATATTATGGTATTCATACTTCAGAAAAGTCAATAACATACATACAGCACCTTTAAACTTAAATGAAAATTCACTGTTATTTTACTCACCCTCAGAAGATCCAGGATGTTGGTGACCTTTCTTCTTCAGGAGAACATTAGGGAAGATTTGAAGCTCAACCTGTGGTCTTAGGTGATTCATATAAATGTAAGTTAAAAAAAAAAAAAATATACAGGCAAAACAAAATGAATACCTGTCGCTCCTGGTGGTACATCAAGGTCTTACGTAGCGAAACAATTGGTCTGTGCACAAATATTGAGCATTGTTTACAATATTATTATTATTATTATTATTATTATTATTATTATTATTATTATTATAGGTACAGTAGGTGATTGTCTTCAGAAACATTTTTTGTTGTGCTGGTTGAAAGTCTCTTCACATTCCAATAGTAATGATTAAAGTAAATGATCTAAATGTATTTATATGTATTTTTATATTCTGGGTAAGCCATAAGACTAAAAAAAATTTCATCCAATTAAATATTGTCGGGCCGATAATTCCCATAATTCTGATAAGTTCTGCGCACCCATTGGCGCAGATCCGCCGATGTGCGTTCTCGCAGGACACGAGTGACAGCGCTGAACAAATGCTGAATCAAGACTTTTTAAAATCCTGAATCAATATCACTTTAAAAAAAAAAAGGGGAACAAAATGCAGCGTATTCTTTCGAATGAAACAAATATACTATCATTAAAATCTCATCCACTTCCATTGATATTTAGACATTAAAAACAGCTCGTTATACTGCTTGATGTTACAAACTGATCTTTTTTTATTATATTAATCTACTTTTTATGTAGAAGTCATGAACACACTTGTTTGTAGAGTAAGTAAGAAGTTCTAAAACAAACACAAAAAACGAGCTCACTTCCACATTGCAGAATAAGGTCAATAGCCATTCAATTATCTTTGAGACCAAGGGGCCCCCCTGGTGGTTGGGAGGCTCTATACAACTTGCATACTAAGCTTATAGAAGAACAAGTGTAAGAAAAGGTAAGTGTAATTCCCTAGATGCATTTTAACATGTTAATACCATGCGGAAACAGCAATGTATCTGAGCTGACATTTTGTGACCAGATCACTGTAAAAAGCATTAGATTGAAACACGGCGAGAAAATGATTGCGAGACACTAGTAAAAAAGCACTGATTTGTGATCTTAATTCCTCTTGATTTATATGTATAATTTGAATGATTTACACCACAATCTAATAACCCCATAATGCGGGTCACTGTGGTTAGTAGTGGTTTTTGTTTGTGCCATTTTCTAGTGTTTGTTCAGACCGTTTTGGTGGCGTATGCGATGCGCGAGTGCGTTCCCTCATAAATCCTCCGAGACTGAGACGCTGGCCTCTCTCTCCACCATTAACTCTCCCTCCACCCCTCCTTCATGAACGAGCGATCAATTAAAACCCTGTCCAGCTGGGGCCGCACGTCAGCATTTCTCCATCTCTGTCTGTTTAGAGATCTAGCTGTCCTGTTGGTCTGCTTCAATCCCTCATCTACTTTCACTATATGATACCCAGACTCAAAATAGCACACTGAACTACTGCATGATACTTCAGTTCTTGCTGTTTGTATTGTTATTGTGTGAATTTTGCTTCGGTTTGTCTATTGCCGCATCTTATAAACGCTAACCGAAAGACCTTTTAAATTCCAAATATGATCATCCTTCCTCGACCGCCATACTAAATATAAAGACCGAATTAATACAGCTAAAAATTGGTATTTGTTGTAAATAATTATTTGCAATAATATAATTTTTAAAATGTCTAAATTATCAATTGGAAAATATTTATTTTCTGTATAAAATTATTCCGTTTTATTTACATATTTTAATATTTTTTATTATAAAATGTAATCTTATTTGCATTTAGTTTTTGAAATTAAATTTTTATTTGAAGTTTGTGTGAAGGCGGCATGGTGGCTCAGTGGTTAGCACTGTCGCCTCCCAGCAAGAAGGTCGCTGGTTCTAATCCCGGCTGGGCCAGTTGGCATTTGCATGTTCTCCCCATGTTGGCGTGGGTTTCCTCTGGGTGCTCCCGTTTACCCCAAAGTCCAAAGGCATGCGCTATAAGTGAATTGGATTAACTAAATTGGTGTAGTGTATGTGTGTGAATGAACGTGTATGGGTGTTTCCCAGTACTCGTTTGCAGCTGAAAGGGCATCCGCTGCGTAAAACATATGCCAGAATAAATGGCGGTTCATTCCGCTGTGAGTCTGTGTGAAATCTACATTTACAATATTTATTTTGGTAGCGCACACTGTTATTTTGTTAGGTAAGTAATTAACATGCACAAGTTAATTCACCGGGAAATTCACCAACCATTTGCTTGACATCAGTTTGACAACTTCAGCCACAATTTTTTTTTTAACCACGTCCCTCTTACCGTTAGTTTGCTATGAGGGAATAATGCGCAAAAGAAAGCCCCGCCCCTACTCAATATTGACTCAAGTAAGTTTCATCAGCATACTGAAATAAAAGTCTCAGCAACATCCATTTCCTGCAGACTTTAATATATTTTTAAATAATTTAGCTTACTCAATCATTTGTGTTAGTTATTGTATAACTACAAAATGTATTCAAATTTGATTTTATTTGTTTGCTTATTTTATACTAATGTGTTTATTTATATTAATTAATATAAGTAATATTTTAATTTAAGCAATTACGCATTCATTGCAGTTCTAGTGTTCCTCATGTCACCCTGCACCCCAGTTTGAAAACCCCTGATTTAGACATCCAATTAGGCGTTTCAATATACATATATTGACATATCTGTAAAAGTCAGGCACTGCCCTACTCAACTCTGCTCACTCTGTATCAGCTCCGTCATATTTGCCACTCTTATCTCCCGTCGCTTTCAAGCAAACAACCAGCCATGAAATGAGGAAGCACAGACGGCATATTATTAAAGAATAATTTTATTCAAAGATGGGAAATGGTTTGTGTCTGCATCTGAGAGAGAGAGCGAGAGAGAGTAAGAGTAAAAGAGAGAGAGAGAGAGAGATCTGAAAGTAATTTGCTTGGTCCCCCATTAAGACGAGATGGCTGGCATTTCATAAGAGCAGCAATCTTTTGGCAGCGAGTACTACCGGATGACTTTTTGTGGATGAACTTTAATTAATACGTAACAACCACTAATTGCTTTAACGACTTTAGCAATAAAGTAGTACTTGCCAGAACCAGAGCTGCTTTAAGGACCACATATGTGCTGTCACCAGAAATATTTAACAGAAAAAAAAAATCCCATTCTCATAAAAATTCCCCTGAAAGATGCACCAGCCCCAAAGGCAGATTGAGAACGCTACACAGTCCATCCAGCACAAAAACACAAGCAATTACTCTGCAGAAAGACCTTCGCTGTGAATGCTCCACCTTCAGCTCCAGGCCTATTTTTCTGTAAATTGACAGGCTGAGCAAGTCACATAACAAGACTCTAATTCAACAACACAATAGGCTTGTTTTCTATCAAGCTCAACTACAGCCGCACAAACTTCAAAGGAAAAAATCCACTTTATTTACAACTCAGTGAGACATGTCATTTCTACGCCACTAGCATCACTAAAAACTGATCTCCCAAGCACGTACCTCGTCTTCCAGTGCTTTCCAGTGAACAGGAGGAGTCATAACAGTCGATACAGCAGCTAGACTTTCTGTCTCGCAGTTAATCACATTTTTAAAGGCATCTCCTCTTTGATTGGTATTGAATACAGAGCAGTGAATCTGAAAAACAAGCTAAAGCAGCACAATTTTGGATTTACTTTGTTGTTTGAACAGAACACTGACCTACAATTAAAGAAATGTTTGGTCCTTTCTTATTTCGTAGCTGTACTTACATGACTGGAAATGGCTGCTGTGTGTTACCAACATGGAGGAACCAACGGAAGATTCATGTGCCATAGCATGACTGTCTTAAAAACGCTTTAAAAAAATGTAAATGTGAAATAACCAGGATCATACTGTTGAAATAAATTGCATATTTTGACATTTTCTAAAAATATATGTTGAGTAAAGTTTCTTTTAAAGATTACACAGAGTTTGCCATGTTCAAAACTCTAGTTTGACTGCAGCTTTAATGGAATCGCTCTGTGGTATTATTACCTGTTTCCACAAACAATAGTATATTGCTCGGATCGGGACTTGTGGAGCTGCGCTTCGGTGGAATTGCTCTTCAGTGTTTGAACTTTCAGCAGTGAAACTTAAGCCACACTGAACTGAACTCTAAAACCTGGACTTTACTTGAACTTGTTAAGCTGCTTTGACACAATCTATATTGTAAAAAGCGCTATATAAAATAAATATAAATGAAAAAAAAAATATATATATATATATATATATATATATATAGACTGTTAAGGAAACCTGTTTGGAAATAATCTTTTTTTTTCTGGTTGGCTCTGCAGAAATGGGACAAATGGGACAAAAGCCAATCAAATGAGATTATTACAACCACACACCTGCATCCGAAATCCTGTATTTCCCTACTAAAAAGTAGGCGAGAAATAGCCATATGACTATTTTTGTCATGATTCTGGCAATTTGATAAACACCCAAGGCCATGGGGGATGTTTTATGAATAGAAGGCATCTGCATTCATTCATTCTTTCCATCCATACTACACCATGAAAACTGCTGGGTTCCACACAATTCCTTTATGCTGTCCTAACTTTAAATGGATTAAACATAAAACAATTAAGTTGTCCCAGAAAAATCTCAAAGATTTTGTTGTTTCAGCTGATTTTAAGTAAGTAATTTGAAAAAGTAGCAAAAATATTTTTTGGAGTGTACTCAAATTTACACTTTATAGGACGGTCATCAAATTTGTTCCAACTCAAATGGTTTCAGATGCACCAACAGTCTCGAGAAAGAGCTGAGTCACTGTTTCAGTAAGAATATTGCATTCCCAAAGTCTACTATGACTGCAGGATTAATTGTAGTATACAAATTTGAGATAGGACTGCCTGTTTGCACAAACAAATGACACGTTTTTGGAAATAATCTCTTTTTCTCAATTCCTTTTGGTGCCAAGAAGTTCTCCCACCCTCCTGTAAATAATTATCGAATGACTAACATCCTTGAAGCTTAGTTTACAGTGGAGATCAAAATTTCCTCAACTAATTTGAAGTTGTTTTGAATGTTTTATGAGTTGCATAAATTATGCTGTACTTTATAAAAACAATTGATATTTCGAAAAAAAAACACTGATCAAAATGAAACAAAACTGCCAGATTCCTCCCATAAATTGGTGTTAATCTGCACAGTAATTTCCTTAATTATCTGACAAACCCTATTTAACCGGCAGCCTAATTTTCACATTTGAACCCACATTGTAAGCAGGTTGTCCAGATGAAGACCAAAGGGACGACTCTTTCAGCCATGAAAGACAATACTGCTGAGAATCTCAATGGGCAATCAGCTCAACACTACAGCTGGAATTGCTCGCAGTTCAGCACAAAACATAGGAAGAGAGACGAGGTTTTGGCTGCAGATGTGCTTAAATCATTCAAAGCGAGAAAACAGCCTGTTCACTTCCTATTTATTTTTGACATTTGTAACCTTTAGAAATGTTGTTGCAATCTGTCTTCGTGCTACAGTCATTGGTTCTGTTGATGTTTTACACAAAATAGAGAGTTTTGTTGTCAAAATCCCTTGGTTATTTTGTAAAACACAGTTCTACTGGTATAGTACAGCCAAAACTAAAATTGCGTTAGAATTAGAAAAATGAAATTACAATATTTCTAGGAAACTTGTGATCATAAATAGTTTTATTTTTTATCTCCACTATAACTAATGTTAATATTCTATCCTCTTTATTGAAACCTAGATACAGTGCCCTTCAAGTGTTCAAAGACATAAAGGAAAATGCTTATTTTTTTCCGCATTTTTCGAAAAGAGTTGACCTGAATTTAGTGTTATGTCATTGAAAATGATATAAGCGCAAACTGCACTTTTAATACATTGCATCCTCACATAAAACAGCAATGGGAAAAACAGCACAGCATAATTCATAAACACATTCTGGGTGAACAGTCCCAAAGGTTTAAAGTGGAGTTTTAGGCAAAATCAGTGTAAATCACTTCTCTTCATGTAAGTAATACGCAATTAAGAGGGATAGTCCGCCCAAAAATAAAAATTAGCTCATAATTTACTCTCGCTCATGTGATTTTAAATCCTTATGAGTTCCTTTTTTAATATATTTTAAAGAATGCTGGAATGCATTGACTTCCATAGTAGGAAACAAAAATTACAATGGAAGTCAATGAGTCCCAGCAACAAGCTATTTTCAAAATATCGACTTTTGTGTCCAACAGAAGACAGAAACTCAAAGTGGTTAGTCCTCTCAAATAGGCTATCTCTTTAAAGCATTAAAGTAATTTACAATTATTGCTGAATGAAAGTTAAGATTACATAATAATGTAAATATTTAATGGGAACAGTCAGGCGTGAGCCTGATTTTTGGATTAAACTGCCATAGGTTCCTTTTCTCTAGATTAAAGGGTCGGCACACTTTCATAGCTTTACTGACTGATTTGAAGACCAAGGCCGTGTCCGAAATCACATACTTCCATACTATGTAGTATGCTAGAAACAGTATGCGAGCTGAGTAGTATGTCCGAATTCATTGTATTCGATAAACAGTATGCAAGAAGTACCCAGATGACCTACTACTTCTGGTAAGATTCTGTAGTGTGTATCTGATGGACACTACGGTATCCCATGATGCCACACGAGAGAATTCATGAATGGGAGTGAAGTGACACAACTGACGCACGTGATAATAACAAATGGTAGAAGTTGTATGTCTGAGTTCCATTCACACTACACAAAATGTACTTTTCTAATGGTCGTGTAGTAAATTCAAACGTAGACCCTACTTGAGTAGTAGTAGGTAATTTTGGACGCAGCCCAACAGAACAAATTCAAAAACTGAATATATTCTCTGAATTCATTAATAATTGATTTCCTAAACGTTCAATTCAAAGTCGTCAATCAAAATAAATGCTGACATTGTATAAACCCCACTTTCACCCAAGGTATTCCCAAACGTTTGAAGGACACTGTACCCATAAGTGGAAACGAGAGAGCAGGGATGAGAGATTTACCTGATATACGCTTGCTCATGAAGTGACAGTAGAGAATCAGGGCACAGTTTCTCTGGTTGTGGCTCTGCTCCTACTTAGAGATGCAGAAGATGATCTCTGCAGTTTGAGAACACCTCACGCTGTCTGTCATTTCACAGGGAGAGAAAAAGAGATATAAGATTCTATCCGTGTCTCCACTGTCTTTGTGCCATTTCTCCAGTGTGTCTCAGGGGATTATTACTCTTTCTTCCCACACTCTCTCCCGCTTCCCTTCTGAAGTATGTTTTTTTCTGTTTTGCGACAGATGCGCTCACTGTTTGGCTTTTTTTAGGGGCTTGATGCGCTATTTCTCTCCAGCTGTGAAGCCATTCTTCCTGTTGCCAGTAAATGTTGCTGAGTCTCACTTACCCCCCGATCGGCTTCTCCGTCTGTTTCTGTCCATCCCTCTCTAATTCCCCTATTACTCTTTCATTTTCTTATCCACTTGTCTGATCCACTTCTTCAGCCCATCCTTCTTTGGCGTTGCGCTGACTGTGTCTCTTTCTCTGATACACTCTGTCTCATTTTGTCTTTCATTACCCTTGTTCTGCTCTTGCCTGGTCTTCCTGCAAGGCCCTAATCTCTCCATCGGTCTACATCTCTGTCCACGTCAGGGGGGTATTCCATCTTTCACTCCTCCTGTATCTCTCCATTATCTGAAACACTCAAAGCCTCAGGCCATTCCCCAACTCTCCTATCTGTCCTTGAAACAAGCGCATTTTTTCGTCTTTTGAGAGAAGCGTTTTTTATCTGGGTTCATACCAGCCACTTACCTCACGTCAGTCACTGTTATCAATATTCCTCTCTGTCTCTTTTGTTCTTTCTTTCCCTCCCTCCCTCTCCCTCCCTCTCTCTCCCCCTCTCTCTCTCTCTCTCCTCGCCTACCCGTAGATGATGAACGTTACCAAAATATATTATTTTGACATCTTAGAGAAGGTTTGCACTGTGCTAGATGTTAGATGTACAATGTCACACAAGTTTAAGTAACACCACTGGCCATTCCTCAGAGGTTCATGTCGGGTTATGAGGCGTTTGACACAGTTAAAAGGTCATTAATCTGCATTTTCTCTTTTTTTTTAGGTTTAGTTTTTCATTCATTTCATAGCCGAACATTTTACCATATAGCAAACCAACACCTTCATCATTTACAAACACCTATCGGTGAAGGTCTTTAGAGTTCATTCAGCATCACAGTTCAGTTTGAGATGTCTCGGCGGGCTCCTAAATGTCCAGCCAATCAGAAGGGTTCTCGATCCAGACCCCAGGATCCTGCATTATTCCAATCACAGTCTTGGAAAAAAAGCTCACTGTTTTAGGGAGATGAATACTTCCCATTTCCAGTCAAACCCAAATGCGTATGTACTCTTCCGACAAACCGCTCAGATGAAGTCCTTGGAAACTGCCTCCACAAAGTTTGGTGCAGACATCAGAATGGAGATGGTGCAGATGATGTTGAAAAGGCTGAATGCCACCAGACAAAGTCGATCGATAACAGCTGCAGCAAACTTCCACTGTTCGGCCACGCTCTCGTTCTCATCCTGTCCACGAAACCTGTCAGCAACATAGCGGACTTCTTCTAAAATAGCCTGAAGTTGGGGATCTCCTCCACCGCTGGTTCCCGAGCAGGAACAGCCTCCACCACCACCGGACACTGTACTCGGACAACCCGTGGCCTCCAGATTGGGCGTAGGAGGTGGTGGAGGACTGCAGAACTGAGAGGGCAGGTGAGGTGGAGGACTGGAGCCGACCGCCGGGGGCGACACTACTGTAGGACGAGGGCCGCCCGTCATGCTGTTCCTCTGCACAGAATCGGCAAGCAAGGACGGCGGTGAAGCTTCATCTAGACTGGAGAATCCGATGTAGAGCAGGTTGCCATTGTTGTTGGCACTGTTAGTCTGGTTGTGGAGATGGTGTGTGTGGCCAGCGGCAGCGGCGGCCTGAAGGAGGCTTTGGGGGTGCAGCGGGTGGAGTGTAGAGGAAATGTGGTGGTGGTGGAGGTCTGCGGAGGCAGAGCCGGGTGCGTTTGGGAGGCTGCCACTCTGGGAACCTGAAGAGCAACGGCGTAAGTGGGGAGCACAAGGAGGTCGCTCAGGGTCTTCGCTTTCACCAGGACGCTTCATACGCAAAAACCAGGCCACCCACTGGAGCAAGACTAGCTGAACCTAAGAGAAGGCAGATGAAGAGGAGAGAATTGTAAGAGAATACGCATTTAATTGTAAGATAATATAAATATAGGTAAATAAGCATTTCACATGACTCCCTTAACAGCAGTGTGTCGAGCTAAAAAGTAACTAAGTAAAGGAACTAGTTACTTTTTTGGGGAGTAATTCAATATTCTAATGCTAATACTTTAGAGAGAGAGATAGGTAGGTAGATAAATATAGGCAGATATACAGATCATGTTCCATGAAGATATTTTGTAAATATCCTACTGTAAATGCTGTATATCAAACTCAATTTTTGATTTAGTTACATGCATTGCTAAGCACTTCATTAAGACAGCTTTAAAGGTGATTTTCTCAGCATTCTGATTTAATTGAACCCTCAGATTCCAGATTTTAAAATAGTTGGTTCCTGGCCAAATGTGCTCGTAACAAATCATACATTCATGAAAAGCTCATTTGTTCAGCTTTCAGATGATGTAAAAATCTCAATTAAAAAACTGATACTTATGACCATTTTTGTAGTCCAGGTTTACATATTGTACATGCTCTGCACATACTTTAAACAAACAATTACACGGCACAGTCTGCACAACAAATAAAGCAAAAATTCCATCTAGTCTTTCTTCAAGCTCTGCCTAGTTAAAAGAAGGAAAGTTTTGAAAGGAAAGAAGTTGTAAAACAGCAACATATGACAGCGAGGACTATGATGCAGGGAGAGATAAAGAGGTGACAAGCTGGAATTACTGTGTTGCACCGCCTGAGTCCTGGCCAAGGAGAGACAAAGCATGGCAAAATGTATAACTAGTGAGGTTAGCATTGCTATAATTCCAAAAAAAAAATCCAACTAAGTAGTTCTTTGGCATCTAAAAACATATGTTGGTGTATTAAAAGCTCAATCAGTGCAATCCAGTGTGCTTTGCCTTCATAAACCAAGTAAATCACCACATACCTTTCAGAATATTTCCAAACACTGGTAATTTTATTAGATATAACCAACTGTTCAACTGTTTGTTAATGTAAATATCTTATCAGCCAATCACACCGAAGCAACTCAACACATTTAGACATGTAGAGGAGGTCAAGATGATCTGCTGATAAAGTTCAAACAGAGCATCAGAATGGGAAATAAATGTGATTTAAGTGACATTAAACATGGAATGCTTGTGTTGAAGGTCAGAGGAAACTGGTTGGAGCTGATAGAAACACGACAGTATATTTTTATATGTATATTATAAAGATATTTGTACTGTTTTGTGTATAAAAAGTCTAACCAGGGAGTAAGGCTGCAAATTAGCCATTTTAACTGCAACAATGTTATACTGCATCGTCCCCGTTAAATAACCAACTAATAAAATAGCAAACAACCCCTTCTTACAACTAAGCTGCTTTTCCACAACACAGTACAGTATGGTTTAGCACGGCTCAACTGGCTTCAGTTTTGCTTGGTTCAGTTTGTATTTCCATTACAGTTTAATACCACTTCAATCTGTAAGATTATCACTATAGTTGCACGGCCTCTACTCCAGTGACATCATTGTACATGTGAAAAAAAACAACCTGCGACAAACCAACTCACAACAAAGAGTGCTACCAATAGAATAGTGTTCTTGAGAAAGGGCTGCTGCAGACAATTTAAATTTAGTGGATTTGGTGTCTTATGTCACAATGTCACAAATGTTGCCGGTAGTGATTTCAGTGATCAGCAGTGTGTATATGTCATGGTTTGGTAACAGTACGGCTCACTTTGAGCCTCACCTGAGGTGATACTTCCAAAGTACCAGGTACTAAGTGTGAAAGCCCCCAAAAAGGAGCACACCAAACCGAAATACAGCGTACCATGCATTGGAGAAGCACCTTAAGGTCTGCAAATGAGCATCTCTGAACAAACCTTGAAAAAGATGAGCTACAACAGCAAAAAGACCACTCCAGTGACACTCCTGATAACTAAGAGCAGGAAATTGAGGCACTAATTTACATGAACCAAAATTGATAAGTTTACATCCCTTTTTTTTCTTCCGCTTATCCAGGGCCGGGTCGTGGGGGAAGCAGTCTCAGAAGAGAACCCCAGACTTCCCTCTCCCCAGACACTTCCTCCAACTCCTCCAGGGGGATCCCGAGGCGTTCCCAGGCCAGCTGAGAGACATAGTCACTCCAGCGAGCACCTCACTAGGGAGGCATCCAGAAGGCATCCGAAACAGATGCCCGAGCCACTGAGAGCAGCTGGCTTCTCTCAATGTGGAGAAGCAGCAGCTCTACTCCACTTAGCAATGTGCTAGTTTACATCTTTTTGCAACATTTGGATGGTAAGGTCAGAATTCGACACAGAAAACATAAAAAGCATGTATCCATCCTGCCTTTTATTAATGTTTCAGGCTGCTGGCATTGGTGCAATGGGCAGATTTTCTTGGCACAAAAACATATCTTTCAAATCAACAGCATATGCATAGTGCTATCATGTCAATATTGAGCAAAATCTCTAAGCATTGTTCCCAGCACTATGCAGAATCTGTGCCAACCAGGTATTAGCACCTAATAAAGCAACCAAATAATATTTATTGAAACAACAGGCATGACTAAAACACTCTAGACAAATGCGAATATGTTTCTTTGATAACTTCTTTCATACATTCAAGTCCAAACTCCCTTGAGGGTTTGACAAACATCACAACAACGTCTTTCCCTGATTAGCATCTACCCTACCTTTCCCTTCTTCATCTGAACTGTATCTCTTTCACTTCTTGAGATCATAAGATAAATACCACTGCTGTTATGGTACTTTCTCCAGGTTGTTCAGAGAACGAGGATTTTTATTAAGCTACTTTGAGTCCTGGTTCTGGAGGACATGTTTCAATGACTGCACGTGTCAAACGTGATTGCAAAAAGCTGATCCCAGGACAGGACATTGTGCTAAGGCAAGCACATCCCTATTATTATAGCTCAAACCTTGCGTAAGGGATTAAATAAACCTCCAACTTTCAGTAATAATCCTCAAATCATGTGGCTAAGATGTGCTATTACTTTCCTAAGCAATGAGCCATACAATTTCTGTCTGATGGCAGAAAATCCATAGAAAATCCACTAAATGAGCTTTTTTTATTCTATAGCAACGACTTTGGGGGCCCTATGGTGTTTTTATATCCTTTTTAGAAAGAAATAGCAATGACACATTCAAATGATAACTTTCTATCCTTAAAAGAATCCTGAAAAAAATATATATATTTCACGGTTTCCACAAAAATATGAACCAGCACAACTGTTTTTAATCTTGATAAACGTCAGAAACGTTTCTTGAGCATCAAATCAGCATATAATAATAATTTTAGAATCACAAAGCAGTAAAAATGCTTGTAAATTCAGCTTTGCGTCACAGGAATAAACGACATTTTAAAATAGGCCTGTGGGATATTGGAAAAATCTGACAGTGCCATCTTTTTTTTCTGCACTGTATTTTGCAATATGAATACAATTTCACCAGATGGCTTAAATAGCTCTATTTGGAAATAAGTCATTAAATTTAGATTGACTGGGATGATTCTGTTGGGGACTGAATCATGCATAAAATATAATAAACAAACTACAATCATAGAAAAATGCAACAGACCAAAAATAAATGTGAAAATATCAATGCTTCGTGGTTTTCTAGGGAGTCTATCATTCTGTAGGTACAAAAATTGAATAATCAAATTTAAAATAACACTGCATAGTCTTATAAATCACACAAATATTCAATAAAATTAAAGTTACAAATGGTATATGAAATGTTCACACAGTCACAGGCCTTAAAAACAGATGCAAATGATAAACTTTCACTCTGTTGTGGTTCAATTCTGCAGTGATCTCGTTTGGTCTTAACTGTGGATCCTACACTGTAAAAATATCTGTAGCAGTTTTCTGTATTTTGTGGTTCATGTTTTATTTATGCATATTTATGCTTTTGAATTGCATTATGGGACCTTGATCTTTCATCCAACAACTTTTAACCTTGAAAAGTAAAAAAAAAAAAAAGACTTTTATTAACATTTGTAATAGTTTAAAGCAGGGGTGCCCAAACTTTTTCTTATGAAAGGCCTAAATCCAAGCTTGATTGAGAGCTGTGGGCTGAAGGTAAATAAAGCAAACTGTATAACATTAAAGTTGCCATGGGTAATTTCCTAATCTATTACATAATAATTAAAAAGAAAAAGAAAAGATTACTTCAACCGTATTTACTAATACATTCTAATTTTTCGAAAATGTATATTATTTTAACGAACTTTGCCTTGATTTGCACGCTGACGTCTTCTGCTTTGTCCCCTATTCGTTAAGTGACACTATGTACATTTTTAAAAAATCTCATTTACAACATTTAATTGAAACATTTAATTTAATTTTTGTTTTGTTTTTTGTGTAGCTCAACAATAAAACAAAGACAAACGGCTACTAAAATATTAAAATTAATATTTACGACTATTAAAATAGAAATGAGAATCTCTGTTAAAGGCATTCCCCAACCCTTTCCAATCATTTTCCCTCTCGCGGGCCCTAGTTTGGGCATCTCTGGTTTAAAGTGATATATTATCTGGGTTGGTGTTTTATCTCACGGTGCAAAAACCTTGTAATAAACCACCAGTACATTTTCTGTTATTTCACAACCTTATTTCTCTATATATTATTTCTTATACTATTTCAAACAACTAAAACGTCAATAAAAGTCACTTTGTTAAATTGTAGAGCTGAATTTTTAACATTAAAAGTCGACAGACCAGAGATCAACATCCAATAACGCAATTCACAATCGTAAATAAATGAAAAACACTGGTGAATCATAAAATACAGAAAATGTTAATTCACATATATATATATATATATATTTTTTTTTTTTTTTATTATTATATTGTGTGGTCAACAAAAATCCAGACTCAAGATTGCACCATGCTTTGTGACTATTGCTATATTGATGCTGAAACAATATATCGTGCAGCCTTATTTTAAAATAAATATACATTTTAAATTGTAATACTACTTGAAAACAATATTTTTACAGTTTTTTTAAATCAAATAAATGCAGTATAGCATAATTGCAGAATATAAAATACTCTGACTGACACCAAATGTTCAACAATTACTGTATTTTATCATTTGAGACCGCTCTCATTTTCCATACAGTAAAACACAAATCTATCAGCAGCACAGAATTGATTCACTCTGAGTAAATACACCTGTCAACTTCCTCTTGCTGTTGCATTTGGCTTTGCGAGAGAGTATGCTTCGATCAGATCAGCGGTACCGCAGCACATCAGCTGAGCTGCTAATTGGCTTGCAGAATGCCTAAATATGGTCATTCATCAGCGCGGACAGATCGCAGATCCATATCCATCTGCATCCTATTTACTCATTTAGTCGCCTTCTGTTGGCTTTATCTCTATCATCATCGAATAAGTAAATTACTGCTTTCGGCGCACCTGTCAAGGGCGACATTGCTGCTTATTTAAAGTGGGGGGGGGGGGGGGAAAGCACATCAGCTGTTCGCGTACATGTTTGTTTGCAGGGTTGCAAGCCAAATGTCAATTTCAATGACTTTTCCCTGACTTTTACTGACTAAAAGGCTGAATTTCCATGACCTATAATGAACCTCAAGACAGGCAGATGTTGTGTTGAGCAGTCCCTCCAGAATTTTGTGACTCTGTGATTGCTGAATTTAACGCAAAATCAAGCAAATGGCACAAAATTAAAAGCAGCTTCAGACTGGTTAAAGGGGTGGTTCTTTTTTCACAAAAAGTGAACCTTTTTGCAGTTATATGCCTCATCTTATATGTCATTATTAGATTTAAATACAGTATTTTAGTGACATTATTTTTAGCTGTATTAGATTGTCGGATGGTCATCATGTCCACACTTTTTGATGTACCAAAAATATTTCCTAAATATTTAGAATAAATAAATATGAAAAAATACTTATTTATAAAATACAAATTTACTGCATCATATATCATTAGAAAGAAAATAGGAATCGGTTAAATTTTTACATTAAAAACTTTAGACTATTGTCATTTATTAGGCAAATAACAAACTGGCCAGTACATTAAACTTTCGTCTGTCAGAATTTGGCCTGTTGAATAATAAAATAATAGAAAATACAATAATAATAACAACGAAACAAAATAACACTAATGCCTCTTGTAAAAATTACATTAGATTTGAACATTACTTTTGGTGCTTCACACCTTTTTGTTAATCATTTTTTGTTTCAAGAATAAGGTCCAAGATTAAGAATAAAGGTGACTTGTAAAAGCGTTTTCTCTATTAAACAACAATACAGTAGGTCAGTAGTTAAAGACAACTTAACTTGGTCAGATTGTATGTGAACTCTGCAAAATAACTGTTTGCATTGACCAAAACTGGTTAGCCGAAGTCACACCGAAGCGACAGCCAACAGAGGATTCCGCTTGGTCCTAAAGCCTTTTTCGATGGGTTATTTTCACAATTTATAATGGCATAGCAGTCAAAATAGGACAAATGAGCTTATCTATGGGACAAATTCTGGACCTTTGTCTTTCGAACCACCTCTATAATTTAAAGTTATACAATTAACTTAATAAACAGGCAATTAGTCGACTAATGGCTGACTAAGAAAATCTTTAGTCTCAGAGAGCCCTAATAAAAAGTAATAACTAATTTGTGTATATATTCACAGCAAAACAACACAAGAAAAGCTGCAAATATTGCCACAAATTTAGAGAAAAGATTTTGCCACAAAGATCATCATTTTATGCCACAATTTTCAAGTTGTTTTGTTTTTGCCTGTTGCTATTTTTTTTAATGCCACAATTTTCATTTTAGCAGTAAAATACAAAAGCTGGTTGAACATGGAGCAGAAAACAAAACATACAGTGTACTGTATTTTAACATGTACAGCCTGCTGACTGCATTTGATAGCTGATTAACAAGTAAAGAAATGGAAAAATAACAGTGAAAAATAGCCTAACAATAGCAATAAAAAAACACAGTATAAAAAAAAAGATTTTATAAAAGAGAAGTAACATTTAAAATGACAAACAAAATGGCTTTGAGAAAAATATATATATAAAATTTGACTTTCAATATCTGGAAAAAACTTTAAAAATTCCATGATATTCCAGAAATTGCAAGTATACACACCCATTTTGGCATGTTCCCTCCATTGGGGTCATGATGGTGATATTGGAGCACAACCACCGTGGCAATAACAGACATTCCCACGATGATCATGATGCTGGCGAAATACTGCCCTGAAAGAGACACAAAGAGAGGAAAGGAGGAGAATACGGCATGCGTAAACCTTTCATTTATTAGTCTCCAAGCGGAATAGCTTTTCATCATCCGGCCACACTAGTAAAATCCAGGGCAAACGTAACAAAAAAAAAAAGATGGGAGGCATTGATTATAAGCGAGTGACGCAGGGAAGAAAGAGAATAAAGAACAGATGAGTGAACCATAAAATCTCAATCATAAAGGAGAGGGCGAAGCAGACAGGAGAGACAAAGCGCTGTGGGTGAACACTCTTCCAGCAAAAGCATTTCTGCAGATTACATCTTTGCGGCGGCTTTTGAGGGCCTATAAACCAGAGGATGGGAAAAGAGAATGTGGGGCAGATTGTTTTTGTTTTTTTCCAGAGGAAGATCATCTCTGTGTGTGGGTTAGAATCATTTTCATTTTTCTCCCCTGCTGCTTCTCTCTCCTGACCTGCCCATCATTTCCAGTTAACAGTCTTTTACGATTCATGTTGCAAATTACTATGAGAAGCCAAGCGTATGGTTGAAGCCAAGCCAAGACCGAGGGCTTTTGGCCTTGAGACAGAACGGTGATCAATTTATTCCTCAGTGGTGCACCATCTGAGCGCCACGCAAAACATATACATGAATGCACCAAAAGGAGGAAAATTAGAAGTAAAATACTGAACTTGAAGTACAACCCCAAATCAGAAAATGTTGGGACAGTATGGAAAACGCAAATAAAAAAAAGAAAGTAGCGATTTCCAAATGTATTCCTTGCATTTCATTGCTGACAATATGAACACAAAATATTTCATGTTTTGTCTGGCCAACTTCAATTCATTTGTAAATATACATCCTTTCCTGTCATTCAGACCTGAAACACATTCCAAAAACAGTTGGGACAGAAGCAGTTCAGGGCTAGTAATCAGGTAAACTGGTTAAATAATGATGTGATTTGAAATCGGTGATGTCAACAGGTGATTGTAACTATGGTACAAAAGCACCATCCAAGAAAGGTCCAGTCCTTTAGGAGCAAAGATGGGCCATAAGTTTTGCCAAAAAGTTTGCCAACAAATATGAAAGAAAATGATTGACATTTTTAAAAACAATGTTCCTCAAAGAAAGATAGGAAGACATTTGGATATTTCACCTTCAACAATGCATAACATCATTAAAAGATTCAAGGAATTTCAGTGCGTAAAGGACAAAGGTGCAAGCCTAAGCTGAACTACCGCGATCTCTATTTGCATTTCCATACTGTTCCAAGATTTTCTGATTTGGGGTTGTAAGATTCATGTATTCAAAGAGAGCTGTGTTTTTATTAGCGAGTGAAGCAGGCTGAAACATACGTGCATTGAAATATGTTGAAACATGCAAGCTTTACCTATTAGCGGGATGGAGTCTGAGGTTGCTGGCATGATCTCTGCCACCAATAGCATGAAGACTGTTAATGAGAGCAGCACAGTGATGCCTGTATGGAACAAAAAGAAATCATGAGCTGTTCACAAATGATGAGACATTTGTGATTGATGTGAATTGACTGATATCTGGCCATTTTAAGATCTAAGGTTTGTTTGTTTTTCAAATACTTCATTAAATTGTACTGAATGAAGGTTTTTTCGGCTATGTTTACATCACAATAATGTAAAAAAAAATTTGCCAGTTTTTTGTTTTTTTGCATGCAGGTAACAATGTACACTGTAAAAAATATCCGTAAAGTAGCAGTTTTCCGTATTTTGTGATTCATGTTTTTATTTTTCCCCGTTTACCTTTGCTTTTGAATTGCATTATGGGTCCTTAATCTTTCTTTTAACCTTGAAAAGTTCGAAAAAGTGACTTTTAATAACATTTTTGCTAGTTTAAAGTGATAGTTGATTGGGTTGGTGTTGTATATTCCGGTACAAAAAAACCTGGTAATAAACTGTCAGTACATTTTCTGTTATTTTACAGACTTACATCTCTATATATTATTTCTTATGCTCTTATGCGTTATATTATTTCAAACTGCTAAAATGTCAATTAAAAGTGACTTTGTTAAACTATAGAGTTGAACTTTCAACAGCAAAAGCCAACAGAGCTGAGATCGAGGTCCCATAATGCAATTCACAAATGTAAATAGACAGAAAACACTTACGAATCACAAAATACGGAAACTATTAATTAATATATATTATACATTGAAGAGCTGTTTAATACGTACTATTATTTAATGTTGTTCCAAACCCATAAGACTTTTCTCTGTCTTTGGAACACAACTGAAGATATTTTTAACAAAATCTGAGAGATTTCTGTCCTGCCGTTGAAAGCTTATTAAATCCAAAATGTCAAAGAAATCCAAGAAATGTCTAAAAATAAACCCATTTGGATGAAGCACTGTAATTCAAGCCTTCATAGATGTGCGATCGCTTTAGATGATAAACAGATTTAATTTGGTCTTCTTTTCTTAGCCAACCTCACTGCACTTGAAGAATTACATCCATATAGTATTAGAAAAAGCACTGGCAGCAGATTGCCCATTTGAATCTACACGGACAACCAGGAAATATATTGCTTCAAACATTTCAATAAAAGTCACTTTGTTAAACTGCAGAGCTACATTTTTGACATCAAAAGTCGACAAAGCAGATGTTGAGGTCCTATAATTCACGCTCAAACAAACTGAAAATGAATGCTTGAGAAAATGGATGACCAAATTGAATGCTGTAAATATTGTTTGCTGATCAATGTTTATAAGCGAATAAAATCCTAAATTAAATCAGAAGAACTCATTTACGTTTAGTTTTTACCCATTTACAAATGTTTTGAAATTTTGGATGAACAAACTGTCCCAGTTGGGTGTCAAAAATCTCTCAAATTTGATTTAAAATATCCTCATTCGTGATCAGAAAATGAACGAGTTTGGAACAATATGAGTGTGTAAATGAGAACAATTTTCGGCAACACTTTAGTTTAGGTCACAATTCATTCTATTAATTACCGGCTTATTACCTGCCTATTATGTAGATCATTCGTTCATTAATTTTCCTTCAGCTTAGTCTCTATTTCAGAAGTCGCCACAGCGGAATGAACCACCAACTATTCCGGCATATGTTTTACGCAGCGGATGCCCTCACAGCCGCAACCCAGTACTGGGAAACACCCATACACCCTCATTTACACAAACACACACTCATAAACTACGGCCAATTTTGTTTACCCAATTCATCTACAGCGCATGTCACTGTGGGACAGAGCACTCGGAGGAAACCCACGCCAACACGGGAAGAACATGCAAACTCCACACAGAAATGTCAACTGGCCCAGCCAGGACTCAAACCAATGACCTTCTTGCTGTGAGGTGACAGTCCTAACCACTGAGCCACCTATTATAAAGATATTAACTGTATATTGGTAGCTATAAAGTATGATCTGATTCTGCATCCCTACCAATACCTAAACCCAACTTCTACCTTACTAACTATTAATAAACAGCTAATCAGTAGTTTGTTAAACTAGTAGTGTTAGTTTATGGTTTGGTAATACCAAGAACTTTCACCCAAACTAAAGTGTTACTCAATTTTCAAAATCGCAATCCTGCAGCACAGACACCAGCATCCACCACTGGAAAAACCCATTATCCGTCAACCACTAATATAAACACATGGTTATACAGCATCACCAGTAATGTGTGACACTGGCGATACATAAGATGCCCAAACACGGCGTCCTATTGAATGTAACTCATCTTGACAGAATTTGATTGGATCTGATTGGACGGCAGTGCAGAGCTTGATGGAGCGATACATAAAGTGAATTACATCAGGCCATTTCTCTTCCTCAATCGCTCTTTAGTTCAGTTCAAGTCATCTCGCCCTCCCTCTCCGGCTGCTATCCATCTCTCCCTCCGCACACACAATCCATCCATCTCTATCTGCTGTTTAAATCTGCTTCCGCTCTCTCACTCCACCTCCCTTCCTCTCACATATGTTTTTTTTTTTGTCGCACGCATTTATAAGTGCTATCCTGGCATAATGATAGCACTCAATAAAATTATTGTCACAAATACTCAGCTAAATGAGACTAGCTGAATTCATCAAACTGGATTTATTTTAAACCCACACACACGGTTTAATCTAGGCAAGTGTTAATTCTGATAGATTAATTTTGTAAAATTCTTATTAATTAACTGGAACTATAGGACTGTTTTAATCCCTCACTAATAACATGTACAGTTAAAGTCAAAATGATTAGCCCTCCTGCGAGGGAGCTTTTTTCTTTTTCAAATATTTCCCAAATTATGTTTATCAAAGCAAGGAACTCTTCATAGTATTCATTCATTCATTCATTTTCTTTTCGGCTTAGTCCCTTTATTGATCTGGGGTCGCCACAGCGGAATGAACCGCCAACTTATCCAGCATCTGTTTTAAGCAGCGGATGCCCTTCGAGCCGCAACCCATCACTGGGAAACACCCATACACTCATTCAGACACATACACTACGGACAATTTAGCTTACCCAATTCACCTATATCGCATGTCTATGGACTGTGGGGGAAACCGGAGCACCCGGATGAAACCCACGCCAACACGGGGAGAACATGCAAACTCCACACAGAAACGCCAACTGACCCAGCCGAGGCTCGAACCAGCGACCTTCTTGCTGTGAGGCGATCTGGCTACCCACTGTGCCACCGTGAGGCCCTCTTCATAGTATTTTCGATAATATTTTTTCTTCTGGAGAAAGTCTTATTTGTTTTATTTCGGTTAGAATAAAAGCAGTTTTTCATTTTTTTAAAACCATTTTAAAGGTCAATATTATTATCCCTGTCAAGCAATTCTTTTTTTTTTTCGATTATCTACAGAACAAACCATCATAATACAATTATTTACCTAATTACCCTAACTTGAATAATTAACCCTTTAAATTGCACTTTAAGCTGAATACTAGTATCTTGAAAAATATCTAGCAAAATATTATGTACTGTCATCATAGCAAAGATAAAAGAAGTCAGTTATTAAAACTATTATGTTTAGAAATGTGTTGAAAAAATCTTTCCCTTAAACAGAAATTGGGGAATTAAAATATACAGGGGGGCTAATAATTCTGACTTCAACTGTATATTAGTGATAGAGAGTCTTTTTGAGTGAGTCATTGAATTATTCAACCGATTCTTAAAAGTTGCCAGTTTTGAGCACTTTGTACTTAAATGAGACTTCAATACGCTGGCCATAATCTATCTCACTCCAAAGTGACCATCGGAGGCAGGTTTATGCCATTTGGAATGCAAAACTGACTTAATGAGTGAGTCAATGAATCATTTACTTGACTCATACAAAACACTGATTCATTTAGGGTGGAAAAACAGTGAATGCGCATTGATAAAAGAGTCTGAGTCGCTCCTGAGATATATGTTTATTTTACGAAGATATATAGATCAACTGTGAAAATGTTTTAGTTGGGTAAATAATAAATTCTATAACGTAGGTAACTCAATATTTAATTATTGTAAATTGAACTGGTGAATAAAATCTAAAAAAATTATACAATTTAATTTTTTGTTTAATTAATTCACCCATAATTTAACAGAAAAAAAATATTTTATAATAAAGAAGAAATATTAGAAACTTTTCTTGTAAGACAAATAATAATAAGGATGTTTCACCACCCCCCAAAAAACTGTTAAATGCATTTTTTTGGGTGGGTGGGTTATTATTATTATTATTATTATTGGTCCATAAGCTAATGGAATAAAGCCAGTCTTCAAAATAGTGTTGTCAAAAGTATCGACTTCAGTACCAATAAGTACTGAAATTAAAAAAAATAAATAAAAAATAAAAGTCCATTTCCTGTTAGCAGTTGAGCAGGTTCTGAAATACCACCACTGATTGGCCACCATTGTATAATTGGATATCCATTAATCATCACTTGACCACAATGGCCAAGCAGCTCAAATGTTAGCAGAAAATTTTTACATTTTTAAAATTTCGGTACCAATTAGTACCGAAGTCTGTACTTTTGACAACTCTACTACAAAATGTTAATTTATGTGCCACAGAAGAATCAGTCACACATTTCTGAAATGAATGAGTAAATCATTTATACAGAATTGTATACCCATTTAATATTTGCTTCTTAGAAACACATAACTGTGATGCGTTCTGATTCTGTGTCTGTCACGGATGTTTCAATATTGCATGCCTGGTTCCTGGAAAGTGCGATGCATTTTCTCTCCTCTCTCACACACATTGACTCATCCCTGCTTTAATTACATCAATAGATTAATTGCCCATATGAGTGTACAGCAAAGCACTTCCCTTCACCACGCTTGCAGTGATACGCATTCTTGACCTGAGGGAAAATTGCCTCAATTCCTATCTCTAGCCTCTGCCTTCTCCCGTCTCCTTTACTAAAACAAACCACGAATACCCTTCAGTTCATGCCCCTTTACATTTGCTGACAGTATTATCTACAATTCCTTCCCTTCCATCTCTGGTGACTGTTCTCTCTGTTCTTTGAACTGTCTGCCTGTTTGATGCTAAAGGTCTCTTGATGGGAAGCGTAAAAAAAAAAAGTGAATTACAGCCCTTGATGTAAACCAAGAGTTCATTTGACATGACACAATCAGGCGATCGCTTCAAAATGAGCACCCACACATTTTCTTTTGCACGTCCCTGCCTAAACATTTGGCAAGGCTGCAGAATTATTGTCTTCTACTCTGAAACTGAATATGCCAGATATGCAAAAAAATATGCAACATTCTTCATCCAAATCAATCATGCTTTGTTATAAAACATGCACATATACAGTGGGGGAAATAAGTTTTGAACATGTCATGTTATTTTCCTGGGAATAATATTTCTGAAGGAGCTGTTGACATGGAATTGAACTAGATTTTGGTTAAAAACCAAACAATGCAAACATAAAAATAAAACAAAACAAAATAAATGTTTTGCAATAACAATGGAACGACACAAGGAGAAAGTACTAAACTACTTAAATGTATTTAATCCTTTATATAATAGGTTTTTTTGGTGATGGCTCTCATATGGAGAATGAAAACACATCCATTGCTCTTCAATGAAGTGTAAACATCTTCATGGTTCTGTGGGTCTCGTCTATCAAATCTGATCTTTATTTTGTATTTTCCATTGGATTTAAGTCAGATGATTGGCTGGGCCATTCTACGATTTTCTTTCTCTGAAAGCATTTAAGAGTTTCCCTGGCTGGGTTTGGGATCATTGTCTTGCTGAAATGTCCACCCAGGTTTCATCTTCATCATCCTGCTAATGTAGATGTTGGACTGAAGCAGCTAACATCAATTTACAATGAGGAAGGGGAGAGGGTTGCTGAAAAACTTATCAGATTTCAGCTGCTGTCTGGGCTTTCACTGCCTTTCCACACCTCCTTTCTTCATGTGTTCAATACATTATCCCTGAGTCATTTCATTTATTACACATACCTTCATTTGTAAACTAATTAGTTTTATTTTCTTTGCATATATGGATTTCTTTGATCATCCGGTGAAAATTTCAAGACAACGGCACCTTCAGAAATATATTTTCTGAGAAAAATGGTAACGAGTTCAATACTTATTTCCCCCACTGTAATCTGACACAAGCTGCTTCTCATTCTTTCTTAATACCTAGTGAGATCTTCTCCCCGGAGTCTGCAGGCAGGAGGAAGATGAGCAAGGTCATGGATGAAAGGAGGACGCAGGGAATGAGAAGGTTCAAGGCGTAGTAGAGCGTTCGCCTGCGGATGGTCACCACGAACGTCACGTCTGGATAGGGCTCCTTACAGCAGTCGTAGAACAGCTCATTTCTGGTGCCCGGCACACCTGATTAGACACAGCATGCGAGAGGAATAATGAGTATGTCTTATGAGCGCGTGCTTGTTTTTACTGTAGATTGGTCTCATGTTCAAAGAGACACTGTTGTCCTCAAGAGCAGCCCGATGCAGCTTTTCCACCTTTGATCTACTAGGAAAAAAACATCCTAATCAGCAGATGCCAGACAGACGAAAGTTCTTCTTTGAGCAACATATTTTTTTCTCTTAAAGGAATAGTGCACCCAAAAATGCATTTGTTTTAATGATGAACTCAAATTCCGGTGGCTACCAAATGAGTGATATAGATAACTTCTTCAAAAATCTCTGACTCGAGATATAATGCAAAACGCTTTTGTAGCGGATGCTCTGGGAATAGATGCATCTCATGGGAACCACTTATCACAGAAGATGACTACAAACAAGAAAACTAGTTGGCTTAACATTAATGTATAACTTTATATAGTGGATTACTCTTATTTCTCTGTTATAAATGTGCGTCTTGAATCATGTGTCATAAGCGGAGTCAGAGATTAGCCAAGAAGATGTCGAGAACACACAATCGGCAGATGCTGGAAGTCAGTGATTTGAGTTTATAATTTAAAACTTATAAAAACACATTAATGCTCTTCATGGGACATGTGTTTACCCTTGGCTTCGTATGGGTTAGTTTTACGATGGATTTATGACCTTTTGGAATCTTCAAAAACACATTATACAGCATTGAAGAGCCAGTGTAAAAATGTAAAGTGAAATGTGTTTCCTTGATAGGTTGGAAAACTATTAATATGTTTAGTGTGTTATGATTATTAAGTTTTAATTTCATTTGATGAGAATAACCAGAATGATGTTACTTTTAAATGTAAAAGAGGTTTTTTTAGTTGTTGTTTGTTGTAGAGAAAAAAGTCATACAGATTTGGAAGAACTATTCCTTTATAGCAGGGGTGTCAAAGTCAATTCCTGGAGAGCCGGAGCCCTGCAGAGTTTAGTTCCAGTCCTGCTTCAACACACTTATCTGTAGGTATCAAACAAGCCTAAAGCAGTCAATCAGTTTGATCAGGTGTGTTTAATTAGGGTTAGAACTAAACTGTGCAGAGCTGCGGCCCTCCAGGAACTGGCTAAAAGGCATAGTCCCCCAAAACTGAAAAATTGCAATATTTTTCAAAAATATTTTGCAATATAAAATGCAAAAAATTGCAATAATAATTGCAACAAAGCAACATTTTAGGATTTCATGCTGACTTTAAAAGGATAGTTCACATAAAAATAAAAAAATTACTCACTCTTCACGATTTAGAGTTTTTTTTCACAAAAGAAGATATTTTGAATAATGTGGTAAACCGGTAGCCATCGACTTCCATAGTATTTTGTGTTGGGCCATTGATCTGGACCAACCAAATTGGTCTGGAACATGTGGAGGGTGAGTATATGGTGACAGAATTTTTATTTGAACTATCACTTTAAAGTCACCATGAAATCCTAAAATAATGCATTTTCTAGAATATTACTTCATATGATACATCTGTGCATACAATAATTATACAATTCAAATCAAAATAACGACTCCCTCTTTAATGACATATAAACCACGAACCTCAATGATCCAACATTCAGCATCTGACTGACAAAATCAAATCCTGTCATTACAGTGACAACAGAAACACATCTCAACATCACATTACTGCCAATTTTAAAGTGGTCATATTAATCTTCTTTGCAAAACACACAACTCGGGTATCCCTAGAATGTGGATGAATTTTCAGTTTACAGATTTACAGATTGCATTTATTATTAGATGCTGTAAATTTATTCAATCATTGGATGGAAACAAAGACAAGCTTTTTCGTGTCTTTATAAATGCAAATTTGATGCAACTTGTGCCTTGGTTACTCTAGCAAAAACAAAATAAAACTTCAGCATGTGTTTTAATGTGTTCCTTGTCAGTTTAAACTCCTGATATATGGTTTTCTGACTCCATAGATTTGAAGCAAACACACAGAATTCTGGCTTTTAGACGGTGCATGACATAAGTAAACTAAGTTCTCCTTTGAATCAGCTGTCAGATATACACAAGGATGTGTCATAGCACAAAAAAACTCAAAGATTAAACAGTTTGGGAGGAAGTGCTAGACTAGACTAGTTCTTAAATTCTCCTATACCTTGTTTCCACTGAGTGGCATGATTTAGTTCAGTACAATAAAGTTCAGTACAGGTCACCCTGATTGTGTTTTCACTGCCAGCAGTAGGCATGGTGTACACCTGAAAGAAGATCAATGTCATTCTCGCCCAAAGAAGAAAGCTGTATGGGGCTTTCACAGATCTGAATGTCTTTCCACATTCAAGTTCATTATTTCAAATTTAGACATTTGTCAAGCGAGCACAAATACAAATGATTCACATTTTACATATGTGAACAGGTTCAAAAAACATCAATGGAGGACATACAACAGATCCTGTTCTTAATTCTTGGCAAGTTTCTGTTGGCAGAAGAAGACAAGCTTTGATTGAGCTCAGGTCATCCTTGGTTCATTGTTCGTCACTATTATTATTATGGTGTCAAGTTTTGCCTGTGTATTTAAAACTGGCACTTCCTGTTTTGTTGTTACCCACACGCTGGTAATTGTAAGTGACAATTCTCTGTAAACCAATCAGCATTCAGCAGTGAGTCTAGCTCCAACCTTTTGGTACCGTACTGTTGTACCAAAAAAGTGGTATGGTATGGTAGGAATGGCTGATTAATCTAAATTAAATTGCAAATGCACATTTTGTACATCTGACCTGTGTGATCTGCAGTAAATCTAAGCATCTACCCTGCTCTGACAGAAACTTTTGTTTATTGCTGAATAAATAGAAGATTTAACTGCTTTCATTGATTCTTTGACTAATTACCCCACATCAAATGAATCCTCTCACATCAGGATTTATTCTGAATACTTGCATGAAATGAGTTTAATTATTTGTGAGTATTTCATGTATTCAGAGTATTTCAGAGTATTTCTTTACTACGCAGAGTAACTGTCATCATCGCATTATCTCAATGTCATTATCGCTGATTAAATCAAATTTGATTTTAAAACCATTTCTTGTGTAGCTTGTCTGCAAACTTTGGCTCTGTGTAATAGATGCTGCTCCATCTGAATGCACGTGCTGGAGGTTTACTAGAACCGGCTTTACTGACAAAATGTGCATGAAAAATTGCCTTCGATTAATCTCCCAACCCTATAATAGTTCGCTATTTTAGTACTTCTAACAGTGGAAACAGACATAAATGCATACAACACTGTGGAAATAAGCCACTAGACTAGTTGCACTAGACTAGATGCAAAAGGCCAAAAAATGTGCTGTTACAACGGCTGTAATCTATCAAATTAACTACCTAAACCACCACTCAACTACACTGAAAATGTCTTTGCAAACAATTTATATGGGCTGAATTTAAACACATTAAATTTAGTAATGTTCAACTTAATTTGTTTGTTTAAATTCAGCCCATATTAATTGTTTGCAATCACATACCTTAAAAAAAAAGTAGTCAATCCAATAAATCTTTTTTTTTTCAGTTTACCAAAAACACTATGAGCTTCTATGAATGTAATGAATATAAAATAATGAACATTTAAATTCTGTAACGTTAAGACAATAACAGCTGTTTGCCTTTTCAATATCAAACATGTGTGACAAATGATCATATAAAAATGTTAAAGAAAAGTTCATAAGTGTGTGCGGCATGATATTACAGATGTGCACAGCGAGACAGAAGCAAAAATACTGACTCGCACAAAAGAAGCTAATCAGAAAAGGGTCAGAAAGGGACAGAAATGTGCAGTGCACAATGTTTTTCCAGTCCGCTTCCTCTTATCCACTCAACGTAATTACATTAATTTAAATACTAACAGGCTCATCGGATGGCCTATGAATGAATATGAATGGGCTCAAGATGAGCTCGTTATTTTTTTTTCTTACAAATCCAAAGCCTATTTTTATTCTACATAGCAGGTTATTCTATGGTCTGTGAGCTTCAAACGTGATCTCCGTCCTTTGAAAGCTATGCAGCGTGAATTTTAACCATTTTAAAATCACACCATTACCAAACTGACCTATCAATGCCCAGCCATTGTCAGTTACTACAGCAACACACAGCGAATATCATCATCTAACTGTGGGCGTTTCACACAGCAGTTGTCTGTTCTCACTTACCCACAAGGTCCCATTCTCCATTGGGCATGTAGCCAGAGATATCGGCCTCGTTCATCTGGAGGTCCAGCAGCCATCCATCAAACGTCCACGAGCCGAATTTGAGCTCGCACTTCTGGATGTCGAACGGAAACCAGCGCACGTCCACGTTACAGGTGCTCATGAAGATCCCTGGGACGAAGAGAAGGAAACAAACTGAAGGAAAAATATTTGCACTTTTCATTCTGACCCAGAGTCAGCATTCAAACTGCCTGACGGATGTACTGCCTCCGAAATGCCACACTTCTTCATCATCAAGCCCTGCACTGAAGCAGCCAACTCCAAATTGAATCCAATTGACCTTTTCGCTGGAGTAAAACCAGACAGTTAAAAAGATGCACACAGAGAAACGCCGGAGCCCCAGGAAACACTATTACATAAAGACCTTTACGCTCCGTGCGGATAACTGAAACTCTCATTATTATTACGCACACACATACAGAGGCGCCGGCCAGATGAATCATATCAGTATCCAAATACACTCGCTCAAGTTTAAACACCGCAAATTGGCCACATAAACTGGTTTATTGTTTCAAACAGCTTGCAAATAAGCCATTTTGCTCTGTGAAAACGAGAGTTATGACAGGTATGGATGAGAACGGTAATGCGTGCAATTTGTTTCATTCCACACAGCGGTCAGAGTCGCCGCCTCAAAGAGCATTTTAATCGTATACTTGCATATTTATTGAAGAAATCACAGTGGAGAGATGCGGATAGAGGAAACTGTACGTTGCCTTTGAACACGTTTTACAGTAGGTCCTGTTTAAGAGCTTCTCAAGCAGCAAACATAGTTAAAATCATAAGGAACGAATCACAGATTTGCATTTATGCTTCAATGATTACTGAAAAACAACTGATAAACAAGCTGTAGCAGGTAAACGTTTCACATGCTAAGGTGTTTCAAGGGTCAAAGTCCACATCAAAATACATTTAATTAAATTAAAATTAAATTGTATTTTATATACAAAGAAATCATATAAAACACAAACTAGATCAAATAAAGTTTGTCAACAATACAAACTAAAAGGTTGACTTGAGAGAGACTAGCCTGAAAGTTTAAAGTCTGCGTGAACCGAAAGTTGAAGTGACTTATTTCAGTGGTATTGATGTACTTACAACTTAAACGGAATATTGAGTAGGGGGCGGGGCTTTCTTTTGCACATTATTACATCAATCTTAATGGTAAAAGAGTGTAATAATATGCAGTTGCTATGGAAACCCAAGTTGATGTCAACAGAAGAACCGCCACTCCAAAAGCAAATGGTCAGATTAGCACAACAAACACATTTGTTTCAGTGGATTAACTTGCACAGGTTAATTATTCACCTTAAGACTAACAATGTGAACTAGCAAAAATTTTGATTAAGCCAATTTTAAAGCAGTTTAATAAGTTTAAAGTAGGAAGGTTTTAAGTTTGAAATAGTTTTAATTTTAAAGCAGATTTATGCGTTTTAAGCAATCATACGCGAAGTTTTAAAAGATCAAAATTCGTTTGTTCTGGGGTGGTTGCTAGGGTGTTGTTATGTGGTTGCCTGTTTAATGTGGGTGGTGGCTTTTAAAGAGATTGTTCACCCAACAATGAATATTGTTTTAAATAATTTACTTAAGCTGGTTTGGAACAAGTGAAGGGTGAGTTTCGTTGTTCTGTTGAACACAAAAGTAGATATTTCGAAGAATGTTGGAAACCTGTAACCATTGACTTCAATAGTATTTGTTTTCAACGGTTAATCAGCTTTACAACATTCTTCAAGATATCTTCTTTTGTGTTCAACAGAACAAAAAACTCTAAATACTATAAATACTCTAAATACAAAAAACCTATAAATAACATTTAATTCTTCAGATAATTGAAAATAAAATCTGAAATTGTGGTTAAATTATTTTCTAAACTGCAAAACTGTCCTTCAGTGCAATTGTCCAGACTTCAACTCAGCTGCTATACATTTTTAAATAAAGATAAAATGTCAAGGTAAAAAAAAGCTTTCAAATTAAAAGGACTGTGCTTTATTCACTACAGAAATAACCTGAATATGTGGTTTGCTCGAGGTCACTCAAAAATTATATAAGAATTTATATAAGAAACTGCTTCATGACACCCTATGACATCAGAAGGAACCCTCAAGACTGAGAGGTGAGTTTAATGATCTTAAATATTTCATAATTTCACCTTTTCACAGTTTGGCAACCTATTTTACAAAAAAAAAAAGTGTCATTCAGCAAAATCCCCCCAAAAACTGTATGCTCTGATTAGAAAGATAAGATATAAGCTAAAGTTTGGTCATTCAGAATTATGCTAATTCTCACAGTGTTGTTACTCATTACAATATGTAAAATATTATGTGTTCATACTAAACTGAATTATACTTGAAAGGTTTTTCACTTCCTTAAAAACAAATATTAACAAATGGATAAAACCAAGTGTTCTGAAAGATAGTGTGAAGATTTAAAATCAAAGCTTATTAGTATTTTGGACTGAACTGTGATCCTGAGTCTTTTAGTGTGTCATCAAATGATTCTTGCTCTAATAAGGTTTATTCATTCATTCATTTTCCTTCAGCTTAGTCCCTTTATTCATCAGGGGTTGCCACATTGGAATGAACCGCCAACTTATCCAGCATATGTTTCACACAGCGGATACCCTTCCAGCTGCAACCCAGTACTGGAAAACACCCATACACATTCACACACATACACTACGGGCAATTAAGTTACTTCAATTCACCTATAGCGCCTGTCTTTGGACTGTGGGGAAAACCAGAGCACCCAGAGGAAACCCACGCCAACGGGGAGAACATCAAACTCCACAGAAAAGCCAACTGACCCAGCTGGGACTTGAACCAGCGACCTTCTTGCTGTGAGGCGACAGTGCTAACCACTGAGCCACCGTGTCGCTCCTAATATGGTTTATTATTATATAAATTAATATTACACTGAACAACATTTTAGTCCTGCGAATCATGGGAAAAATGTATAATAGTCATACTTTTTAATATAAATAAATAAATAAACAGGACGTTCTAAAAGAAACTAAATGTAATGTATTAGTATTAAATTTAAGTATTAAACTAGTTTTCAAGCTTAAAATGTATTTTATTCTTTAATGCTTGGAAACTGAAGTTTAATAAGGGACAGTCCACCCATAATGAACGAAAATGTAAAAGCATTTCAAAAAGAAACAAGAAATGCTGTTTATTCCCCAGACTACTCTGAAAAGTAAACTTTCCTGAACTGATAAAAGAAAGAAAACGGTTAAAAGATTCCAAACTAGAAACACTGACGGTCCCAAGAGAAAGTGCTATTTTTCGGGTCATAATATTCTGCTGTACTGACCCCATCCGCAAACCTCTTCAAACTGATCTACACTGCCACAGAAGGTTCCTGAATAATTCACCTCAGCGCTGGGCCTCTGAAACGAGACACAAGTTCCCCCCTTTAATCTGTGGTCCAGATGAAGACCATCAAGTCTTCTGAAAACGCTCCCAGTTTGGGATTCAGAAAATAAAATGAACCACTTTGAAAATGCCTGGCCTAATCTTACCACAACATTCACTTTTGACCAAAAATAAGGGTCAAATATATATATTTTAGTTTATTCTAAGTTTGTCTTCAGACCATACATTAAACAAAGAACTCAAAATAATAGTAATAAAAGCAACAATAATTTTTACTTCTGATAACAACATTTTAAAAACACATCCAGGGCCTAAAACCAAAAATGCCTGCTTATGACGATGATTTGAAAAAGTTAACCAGCCATGAATAAACTATTTTACTTGCTATGAAACTGCATGTGCATTACTTCATTTAAAAGAAAATATAGAAATTTTATATCAACACATTTGCAATGACGTTTATTGTAATTTGGAATCATTCATTCATTCACACAGCAGTGTTGGGTAAGTTACTTTAAAAAAGCAATAGATTACAAACTACTGAGAAACTACTAGAAAATTGTCATTTGATTACATTACTAAATACTTCATGTAAACAGAAATCGGATTACGAATTACTTTACTTTGAAGTTATTTAAAACAAAATACTAAATAAACTGCAGCTCTTTCAGTAATTTAATATTCACTGAAAAACACTACAATGGGTTTAACACAGCAGATTGACAAATTCAAAAGATTTAAAAAGATAGTTTGCCCAAAACTTAAAATCCTCTCATCATTTACTTAATCTTCACTTGCCCCAAAACTGGAAACCTGTAACCACTGACATCCATAGTAGGAAAAACACATACTATGTCTGCGGTTGTGAAGACAAACTATAAACGCTCAAATGTTGAATACATGAAATCTGGAATACGTGAGCGCGTCGCACAACTATATTGAAAATAACTTGCGCATGCAAAAGATGCGATATGTGAACAGCCTCATTAGCAGCTACGCTTCTCTTCATATCTTCAGAAGTCACCCTTCACTCCCGATCCTGCACAAAAATCCAATTTAGCCTGTTTAGACTGAGTTGGGCCTCTGTTTTTTCAAATGCCGGTGTCCTCCTTGTCGACAAGTAGTGAACAAGTTGCTGGTTGAGTTAAAAGCAGTCGAAAGTTTCTTAGAGATTGGACATAGACTGCATTTCAGCTTGCGTTCTCCAGCAATTTAAAAGCGCATGCTCATTAACTGACATTGCAGCAGAAAACGTAATTAAATAAAGCATTTTTTTTTCTAAAATCTATATTTGTAATGTAAGTAACACAATTACACTGACCTTGGTAACTGTAATCAAATTACACAAATTTAAAATGTAATTAGTTACATTACTGCGTTCCCTAAAAATGTAATTAGAATACAGTAATGCGTTACTGTGCAACACGTTACACCCAACTCTGTACAACAGTAACATTACAAGACTAATATTTATGTTTGTTTGTTTGTTTTCTTGCTTTCAAACTGTCCTTTTAAGTTGTTCGGCCACTTATTTTTAAATGGACGTTATAAGTGACTCAAACTCACAGAACTTACAGAGATTCAAGTTTGTGGGAAGCAGAATTTACAGCCAAACGAGTCGCTCTGAGACACTTTAAAGACTGTTATTATGAGCTGCTGATGTCAAAAGACCATAGTGCTGTGCGGAAGATTGCATAATAACATAATAAACCTTCTTTGTGATTCAATAATGACACTCAAACATTGACTTCTCTTGTACCGCTACAAACAAGAAAAAAATATCAACCCTGTTTCATATCCTCACCAATGCTCTGCAAACGCTAACGTTAAGCAATGTTGCTGTTGGTATCTGCTGTGTAAAACATATGCTGAAATAGTTGGCGGTTCATTCCGCTGTGGCGACCTCTGATAAATCAGAGACCAAGCTCAAGAAAAATAAATGAATGAATGAAGGATTTTACTTGACTAATTCAAGCCTGCAGCCAATGATGAAACACTGGAAGAACCTGCACTTCTATAACAAGCACAACATTGTAGGATATTTTTATATGTGTGAGGATTTCATAAGCTAAGAGTTTTTAAGCATGTGTGAGTGCTTCATAGATGTAAGCAAAGGGTTTAATATAAACGAGTAATGGTTGATGTACAGGTTGCACAAATAAATGGAGTACAAATGCTTCTCGACATGCTGACAACACAAATCTATGTTATTTGAGTGTCAATAACACCAGCTGGGTTTCTATCACCCTGTGTTAATGCACATCTTGAAGTATCACATGAGAAACAAGTGATGGAAATGAAAATGTAAAAAAAACGAGTAAAAAAAGAAAATTTACTAATTAGCAAAAACCTTTTTTGCAGTCAATTGTGCAAAAGAGTTAATACGAAAAACGTCAAATGCCAAATAAACTCTGACATAGCCAACATTAAAGCCACGTGACTAATTTGCTGTCTCCATTATGCTTGCCTTGTTTACTGTTGGTTTCTAGGTTACCAATACTACAGTCAGCCACTCTAATGCCACTCTAATTGGGTTCACACCAAATGCTTAAATTCAAGGATTTGGCAAGTAAATTACATCCAAGGTCAATGCAAAAGCTTGAATAGAGGCAAATGTCCATGGTACAGTGTAAATGACACAGAATGCATGACGCGTGTTCCAAAATCTGTGCAAAGTCTAAAAATATTACTAATATTACTATTAAAATATTAGAAAGTTTGTGAGGCAAAAAAACCTCTAGAGTAAACTAGAGCAAGTGACGGGATTGTTTTATGTTCAATCTACTTAATTGTTTTTACAATTTAAGTCAACTTGATCGATTTGTGTTTTACAGTGTACCCACTACATGAAAGGTAATATTCAAAAAAGCTTAATGTCATTTACAAATTTGAAGTAGAAGATTTAAATGACATAGTTAAACACTTGAAGTTTTTTTTTCCCTTAACCTCAAGTATGAGCGATTGACCTTATAAAGCGTCACTAATTACACTTAGCTCTACTTATGGAACTGGGGGGTTTCCATGTGGCTCGGATCCAATGCCAGTCCTAATGCATTTGCAAGAAGATTATTTTTCCTTAAGAAAAACGCCATGGGCACAAACTAAGTGGAGGACCCAGTGTATGACTCACTTACAAAAAAAATCAGCCAGAATTGCATTTCCAAAGGTTTTCCAATTCCCCCCACCGAGAATTAGTCTTCCGCTTTTGCCTTTGCTAACCGGACTCAAATGTAGCATCTACAAATCCCTCCTCGGGCACTTTGACGTTTAGAGGAATTTCATCCAGAGGACCTTCTAGTACACTCGAGAGGACAACTGTGATTTTGTTAAAAATCAGTCTATCGATATTTGGCTTAAACACAGCTCAGTCTAAGCACCTCAGATCTCCGCTGGATTTTTGCTGCCTTTTTTTTCCATGTCGACTGCTTCTACTCCAGGGATCCAGGTGACTAATCCTAAAAGCTAATCAATACCGACGGCTAGCAAGCTAGCGAAACCCACTCCCGCTAAATGGATTCTTCAGAGGAGAGGCATGGGGCAAGCAGTAAAGATGGTGAAAATATTGAATGAGATGATGCAGGGGAAGAGCAGAAGCCTCTAGCAGTGAAGCAGTCGGCGCATGCTAATAACATGTTATGAGCTCTTATACACGTGCTAATCATGTTTTCATATGTCTAGTTTTACTTTTTTTTTTGTGACTAATTAAATCTACTACTAAATGTAATTTCTGAATATAACAAAGATACAGAAAGAAAGTCTTAAATAAACAAAATACATACCTTAATACATTCAGAACACAAGCAGCCACTGTTGTTTGCTTTAAATCAGTCAGAAATGTGAGTCAGCAGCCCTACAGGGCATCTCTTGACAGAACCCAACTAATGCCACTAAAATTCTGGATGAGTCAATATTAGCCTAATCTACTCTCAAATTAACTTTACTGTCAACACGAGCCACTCGCTGCAGATCATTCTCAACAAGGTTCTGATTCGCTGCACAATTAGCAATAATATCTACATAATGGTCGCCTCAAAGCATTGAGAAATCATGTAATCGTTTGATAACAAATAAATGTTCTTTGAAAAGTATTTTTCTCTTATACTTTTTTGCACGACAATGGATGAGAATTACTCTTGTTTTTAATAAACTGAACATTAAATAAAAATAAAAAAGAACTGCATATTTAGTCTCGTTCTCTCTTTTTGTATGGAAGAAATAATGTTTATCTAACCAGGAAAATTAAATGCAACAATATTAAATGTAACCGAAACGTGAAGATGTATTAAAAATAAATAAATCTGACATTATTAGGCTTTTTTTATGTAGCTGTTTATGAATGCATAAAGATCTGGAAAGTTTTACAGTTAAAAATGCATGATAAATAAAGTTGAAAAATTGTAACTACATTAATAAATATTAGGGGTGTGACAAGATGCTTACTCCACGAGACGAGACGAGACATGAGATTGGGTTAACGAGAACGAGATGAGATTTTTTCAATGTCATCTTCAGTCTTTTATTCAACTGAAAAATCTTGCAATTAATGTTTTTTACTTATCATTTGAATTAATTATATGCCGTAAAGGACATGAATATAATTCCTTCATAACTGCTGAATTGAATTGTCAGTAAATTCCAGTTTAATGTAACCGATCAAATGTAACCGATCAAAACTGTATATTATGCTCCTCAATCATCCTAACGAGAAGCAAATCTATTGAAAGTTTGCACAAAAGAAATAAATCCCAAATGTGAATTAGGTGCATTTCCATCAACTTGTTATGCTGTGTTTACACTAAATCATCGCGTCACTTGCTCTGATTTATTCACAGGATGTTTTTCACCTTACACAAATTATCAGCTTGAGCTAATTTTTTTTATTTGCACTGAAGACACGCTTGAGGCTAATTCTGTGCATTTGTGGCACACGCATTGCGTATTCTGCGTCATTTGCACAGCCCCTTGAAATTAGCTTTTATTAATGCATTTGCGTTGATTTTGTATGTAATTTACTCAGGCAAATACTCTTTTCAGAAAACTACTGCAAAAATTGTCAAGTCATTATATTCAATGACCTTAATGTCAAAATAAATTAAAATAAAATACACATTTAGATTTACAGGTGCTTTAACACCTTTGGCAGCTAGTTTTTTTTATTTCCATTAGCATAAACATTTGTTTACTGACAAACAGTTGCAGCAAATATAAACAAAGCTTTATTGTGGATCAGACTTTGTCTGTGTGTGTCCTTGGCATCTGCCCAGATCACTGGATTACCAAATGCCATTCACGCCCACAAGCCACTAATGAATAAACATATTTCTGAAAACAAGATGTGAAATTTTCTCTCTCTATGTATGTCTGGCTTTTTCCACACTGCTTCTCATTTCTCTGCCTGACTTGACTTCAAAAAAAGGCATTTGATTTCTGTTTGCTATTGAGGGACTGCACAAAAAGAAAAGCAGCGTTAAATTGCAATGAAATCAGCATGAGCTGCAAATACGAGCCATCGGGGCACGATGTGCTCATGATAGCAAATGTGTGTTTGTTTGCATCTGCAGTGAGGGTTATTTAAAGACTCCTGCTTCATTGCTGAGCGAGCTGTTGTGTATGAATCTGCATGTCAGAGAGAGAAAAACAGACGTTCTTCTTCACAGACGGAATCTGATGACTGGGAAAACCGTGACATCGCTACGTTCAATGCATGCATTTTAATCAAAGGAAGACTTTGGGGCTTGTTCCGTTTTCCAAAAATAAATGCAATATGCATTAGCATTGCATATTCTTGAGCATTATTGCCCTCAGAGGAAATAAAGCAGCTGAAACATAATTCATGAACTCCCTGTTTCCTTTTGCACCATAAACGTCCCCGTTTCTGATGTGCAAATCTATAAATTGATGACCCACGAACCATCATTTACTATACGGAACAAGAAAGAGGGTTCTTTGATTTCCACAGCATGTGTGAAAAGAGCTTTTCAAGGCATCCTTTCCCAAGTGTGACTGCATTTCTTATATTCATGTCTACTTCAACTCATAAAACAGGTGACCTTTTCCAACCCCCTTTCTATGTTTATATCCATGGAAAAATCACTTCATAGCTTAATGCTTTACTTTGAATACCACTGGTGTTTTTTGTGCTATGAACCACAGCTTACTATTGCTTGTATCGTTATAAGCGCCAAAAAGCTTAAGCGTAGGCATTCACACTGACCTGGAGGCAGATAGTTGCAGTATCCGCTGGAGTTCACCACAACATTGGATTTGAAGGTGGAGTCAAACTTGTCATCTGCACTGCAAATGGAGAGAGGGTGAATGTATTAGACATTTCAGTTTCATATTTGGCCTCATTTACAGTCGAAGACAAATCTATTAACCCTCCTGTGAAATTGAAATTCTTTTTCTAATATCTCCCAAGTGATGTTTTACAGATCAAGGACATTTTTTCACAGTGTTTCCTATTATATTATGCTTCTGGAGAAAGTCTTTTTTTTTTTTGTTTGTTTGGCTGGAATAAACAAATGTTTTCTTGAAATGTAAAAACGGCTAAGGACATTTGTTTTATTTTACTCGCTACAAAACAAACCACCATTGGCCAATGCCTAATTAACCTAACATGTCTAGTTAACTAACCTTTCAATTGCACTTTAAGCTGAATACTAGTATCTTGCAAAACAACAAGTAAAATATTATTTACTATCATTATGGCAAAGACAAAAGAAATTAGTTATTAGAAATGCGTTATTATAGCTATAATATGTATAAAAATGTGTTGAAATCTTTTCTCTATATTTGGAAATATATGAAAAATAATCATTTTCACAAACCAAGCAACAACATTCTGAAAGTATGTTTCCCTATTCGTTTTTCTAATTGGGATTTTGTTACAAATTATGGTATTGACTTCTGCAAAATTGTAAACAATCAGGTTGTTATTATTCTCCTCTCAGTTCATGCATACAATAATAAAAGACAACTTATTAGATTACGTTCAGCAAACCACGAATAAGCTCTGAAAGCTGAGAATTTATCCACAGCTGTAAAACAGATATGCTAACTATTACAATACAGACTGGAACACAAAGCGAAAATAATCAGATGAAACGCATCACAGGAGATCTGACCACAGATATGTTTTTGGTGAAAATGTCACGTTCAAATGCCAAGTGTTACTGCTATCTTCATGACTTTAACAATAAAGCACAAAGGCAAATGTACCACTCATTCAATTATAGTTATGTATTTAATTTTTTGTAGTATAACCTTATTATTTGAATTGATTTGTGTCAGGTCTTGAATAGAAGTACTCATAATTTAAAACACACTTTTCTGCATATAGAGCATATACAATAGATTAACGACCTTGTAGCTCACAAAAGGCTGTCTTTATTGTTAAAAAGCTATTTCCTTATGCAGAAAATGAAGGAAGATTTTACTTCCAGAATCCAACTTGTATAACTTTTAATATTTCATGATTCATTTTGAAAATAATGTAAAGCTTGAGAAAAACTCTAGCACTCCAAATAAATAAAAAAAGAGCTTTCACAACACCTTCATAGAGCTAAGAAAATACTTGAAAAAGACAGAGGAAAGCTGGCCAATACAGTCCAATACAGAGCACAAAAGTCTGGAAAACCTTTTTTTCATGATGCAATTTATATAACAACAATGTTTTTTCTAGATTTTTATTGTATTTATTTAATAGCGTGCTATGGTGGCTGAGAGAGCTCAAATGCACTGCAAAAAAAACAAACATAAACAGAAAAACTAACAAACTGAGAAAACATCATCATCAATTTAGCAACACGTTCACATACATTTTCACAACACATCCAAATACAGAAAAGCACTGCAAATAGCACAGACCATAAAATGTGTCAGGAGACCCAAAAAGTGACGAACCGGCTGCTTCCTGTATAAAGTCAGTGATGTTTTTGGAAGTGCGTTTTTGTTTAATCATCCTGTTCCTTGCTGTTTGTATATTATAAGTCCTAATAATCTCCAGACACATTTCCATTGTGGTCTGTATTGTTTGCAGTGCGTTTCTGTATTTGCATGTGTTATGAGAATTTCGTGTACGTGTGTTGTCAAATTGATGAAGATGTTTTCTCAATTTGTTAGTGTTTTTCTATACACGTTTTCTTAACTTAGTGCGTTTGAGCTCTCTGTTGTGCTTGACAGTGCACGTCAAAGCACAAACCAAGCATGAAGACAAAGGAATTGTCTGTAGACCTTCAAGACAGGATTGTCTTGAGGCACAAGGTTGGGGAAGGTTACAGAAAAATTTCTGCTGCACTGAAAGGTCCAATAAGCACAGTGGCCTCCATCATCTGTAAGTGGAAGATGTTTGGAACCACTAGGACACTTCCTAAAGCTGGCCGGCCATCTAAGCTGAGTGATCAGGGGAGAAGGGCCTTAGTCAGGAAGGTGATCAATAACCCTATGGTCACTCTGACTGAGCTCCAGCATTCTTCTGCATGTATGGTAAAGGCCTCTATGGTAGAGTGGCCAAACGGAAGCCACTCCCGGCCTGGAATTTGCCAAAAGACATCTGAAGGACTCTCAGACCATAAGAAACAAAATTCTCTGGTCTGATGAGACTAAAAATGAACTCTTTGGAGTGAATGCCAGGCGTTACGATTGGAGAAAACCAGGCATTGCTCATCACCAGGCTAATACCATCCATACAGTGAAGCATAGTGGTGGCAGCATCATGCTGTGGGGATGTTTTTCACCAGTAGGAACTGGAAGACTTGTTAGGATAGAGGGAAAGATGAATGCAGCAATGTACAAAGACATCCTAAACGGAATATCTCTCTCGCATATCTCTCTCATTCAGCACCAAATATGTGGCATTTTGCATTAATCTCCTTGCATGTCTGTATTTGCATTATACAAGCTGCTTTGCATTACACGTATAACATACAAGTTCATGTTTGGACTTTACATACATAAAATGTCAAATATGCAATATATATTTTAAATTAGCAAAAATATATATTTTTGAAGGGTTTCACTCATTATTGCACAGAAACTGCTCTAGTGTAAATAACCAATGATTTAATCTTAGCTGCTGACCGACTCTGCATCTCGCTATTAGTTTTAGTTGACCTCAGTGCTGCATTTGGCACTAGATGCATCATGATTATATAGACAGAATTATTACTTGAGTCAAAAAAAATCAGATTCTATGTGGGTTGAACAGCCGTTCACACCAATGAATGACCTACTTTCTGAAAAACACAATAGTACGGAAATGACAGGAAATAATATAGTAAACCAGACTTAAGCAAAAAAGCAACAAACATCAATATTCACCATCAATAACCTCTAAATCAAAGCTCCGACATCATTTATTTCAAGACAAAGACTTAATTAACATTCAGAAACAGTAACAAGGAGAAAATCCTTGGTGCAAATTTAGCTAGTCATCAGATATTGAGCTCTGATTAACTCAACGTAAAAAGCTAAATATTTTTATTTTGCAATGCTTTTGAAGTGTTTCAGTCAGGTTTCAGGCTTCATCATAGCACAGAAACTGCTCTAGTGAAAATAACCAATGATTTACTCTTAGCTGCTGACCGATCCTGCATCTCGCTATTAGTTTTAGTTGACCTCAGTGCCACATTTGGCACTATAGATGGATCATGATATTCTCATAGATCGTCCAAATTATACAGATGTCCAGAGACAGGCTTTTTGATGGTTTCAAATATAAATAAACAACTTTCAAAAGTCAGACCAGTGAAGTATGGAGGGCCTCAAGGATCGGTTTTAGGCCCTTTGCTATTCACAATATACTTGCTGCCCCTGAGAAATTATTTGAAAGCATGCGATAAGCTTTCACTGCTATGCAGATGATGCTCAATTATATATATCAACAAAACCTGATGAGATACGTGAAGCTTACTGAGTGCATTAAAGATGTAAAAGTCTGGATGACCAACAATTTTCTTCTATTAAATTCAGACAAGACAGAATTATTACTTATTTGGGTCAAAAAAATATCAGATTCTATGTGGGTTGAACAGCCGTTCACACCAAATGAATGAACCATTTTCTGAAAAACACAATAGTACAGAAATGACAGGAAATAATATAGCAAACCAGACTTGAGCAAAAAAGCAACAAATATCAATATTCACCATCAATAACCTCTAAATCAAAACTCTGACATGGTTTCTTTCAAGACAAAGACTTAATTAACATTCAGAAACAGTAACAAAGAGAAAATCCCTGGTGTAAATTTAGCTAGTCATCAGATATAGAGCTCTGATTAACTCGACATGAAAACTAAATATGAACAAAGATTCCTGCGGTTCGTAAGGTTATAACAAGGTGAGAATGAATAATGTTCCTTTCAAAATTAGCTTGAGGCCATGATTAAATTTAATGTACAACTAAGCAGCGAGCTCCCATGTGAATTAAAGAAAAAAGTCTACGGCGAAGGATGTTAATAGGCTGTTTGGACACCGGCTCTTCGACTAAACGATCCGCTGTTGCCCAAGGACCAAATTTTCAGTTCATTGATCTGAAGTTGCTCTTCTGTATAGCTCCACACTTTAAATTATGGCTCCAATACTGCAATCCTCAATCACACAAAGCACACAAACTAACGTCTGCTGATTCCCATTTCAAGGATTATTTAACCAAGCACACACGGCATGCCATTTTTGATACTGCTGCTTAAAGAGTATATCATCTCACTGAAGGATTCTCAAGCGTCTGCATGCATGATCACAGTAATTATTACAGTTCAGATCTTTCACTCTGAATCTCATCGGATATGCCATACACATGTTTTAGCTTAGCGAACACTTTTTTTTTTCCAAAACTGACTCACTTATGAGAAGATAGACAAATATATCAAAGTGTTTGGGATGATTCTCGTTTCTGGTAAAAGACGCCCCAGAGGAAAAGCAAAACAAAACCACATTACAGTTAAAGGCAAATTTATTAGCCCTCCTGCGAAATTTGAATTCTTTTTCAATATTTTCTAAGAGCCGTTTAAAGCAGAGAATATCTATTCCCATAGCATTGTTAAACATAAGAGTTTTAATAGCCAGTGTTCCTTTAAAAGAGTAATAAGTTATACTTACTTCTCACAAATAGTAACTGAGTTAGTAGCCGAGTTATAACCAGGGAAAGAAACTACTGCATTACTTAAAACTAATTTGTTAATAAAATGACTATAAAATAAATATAAAACGGCAGCATGTCCTCAACTATATATCTAGATATTATTTTGCTTAATTCTGTCTGAGTAAAAAGTGTTTGCGGTGGAGAAAAATCAAGTTTTAGTTGCTTTGATGTCGTGGCTTCGTTTCCTCCTTTGGTAGCAGAGCTCACGTTATCACCTGTGTAGCCACTCATTTTGTGGCAGCATGTGACGACGTGAGGCGTTTCATTAGATTAGAATTACTTGTCACCGACGCAGAGAGACTCTTTATTCCTGGGCATAAGTTGCACGATAAATAAACATTCTTGCCTTTCACCTCAACGATGGAAAAGTAATGCTTATATTTCCAGTAGGTAAAAGCTACCTCTGAACTTGTTGGATTTGCCATCGTTCTGACTCCTGGTCGTAGGTTTGTGCCACTGACTGTGGGTGTGCTTGTGTGTGAATTGATTGGCAAACGATGGAAATGTACTCTAAGCCAATCATCACGTTCTCAGTTACACCACGTTCACAGGCACACCAATCATCATCACTGGTTGGCTGTGTCCCGCCCCAGCCCCGAACACACACACACCCCAGAGAAAGAGAGGTCCTATGGCTGAGAGAGACGCTGCTCGCATGAAAACCGCTTCAGTGTTCTCAATTATATTAATAAATACTACTTGTATATAAATACAGTAAATAACTTTTTCTCCCCTTACAACGCCATTTCTGTTACTGACAATAAAATGTGTAAAATTAATGTAAAATGTATAAAAATTTTATTTTATTGTCAGTAACAGAAATGCCGTTGTAACGGGGGAAAAGTAATTTATTGTATTTATATACAAGTAGTATTTATTAGTATTTATAGCGCCGCTATTCCCATCACTGTAAATAACTAATTTCTAACATTTTGTCTTTGCCATGACGGCAGTACATGACATTTGAATAGTTCTTTTGCAAGATACTATTCAGCTTAAAATGCCATTTAAAAGCTTAACTAGGTTAATTAGGACAATTAGGCAAGTCACTGGACAACAGTGGTTTGTTTTGTAGCCAATCGAAACAAATGATTTCTTAAGAGGACTAATAATATTGATCTTAACATTTTTTCTGCTTTTATTCAAGCCAGACTAAAATAAATAAGACTTTCTCCAGAAGAAAAAATATAATAGGAATTTTCTTGCTCTGTAAAACATAAATTGTGAAATATTTAAAAAAGAAGGGCTAATAATTTTGCCTTCAATTGTACATTAATAATAATAATAACTTTCAATGCAACAATTAGAGAAAAAACAATGTCTTGTTTCAGAAATATACATGCTTATATACCTATTGTAGAGCAGAATATCTGGCGTCCACACTTGGTCTGTGGTGAAGCGGAGGTTTTTGACACCTGGATACTCCGACTGGTTCCACTGCAGATAATGATCATACCAGTGCTGGGGAAAAAAGACAAATGGAAACATTTCGGTCAGCGCAATAAATTAGTAGTCCTTCAAAAAGACAGATTTAATAGTGCCATAAGGCTGATTACAAAACTATATATATATATATATATAT